>JACEFZ010020733.1:0-95000 GCA_014155875.1 Cepaea nemoralis | reverse complement strand
AGCTGGAGGCACCGGCACCCATTCCTTGCCGGGGTTGATACTGGTAAGACTGCAGACCTGTCTGACGACATCTTCCGCCCGACCCATCCATGATTTGCCCCTCTTTAGCCTGTCACCCTTTTCTCTGAATATAGCGTCATGCAGAGGGTGCTGCTCATCTGCACTTATTTTTAAGTATGCACGAGCTCTCCAGATCTTGATCCTGTGTTCCATTGTCGGGAAGTCAAGGAGGTATCTCATTGCTACACAGCTGGTGTCTCTCGTGCAGCCCAAAATGATGCGCATGGCTTCGTTTTGTACCTTTTCAAGTCTTCCAATCTGTGTAGGGCTGACAGTGAGGATGGCCAGGGCATACTCGATGCGTGAAAGCACAAGTCCTTGGAACAGAAGTATTAGCAGTCTTTGCTCGATACTGGCAGTCTCCATGACTCTCATTGCTGACAAACCTTTTCGAGCTTTCGTTATGACATAATCGACATGATCTTTGAAGGACAGGCTACGATTAAGCCTCACGCCAAGATATGTCATTGACTGGGTTCTACTCAAAATGCTCCCATCCATTCTTACTGCCGGCATGTCTGTTTTCACAATATGGTTGTTTAGGGAGAACCATGCAACCGATGCCCTTGCAGGGTTGACAAGGGCATCGGCATCAGCACACCATGAGGAAATTCGATCTAGTTCGTCCTGCATATCATTGGCAACCGCCTGTCTATCTCGACCCTGTCGATACACGAGGATGTCGTCAACGAATGACAGAGTCCTACCCCTCCCTTCCAACTGTTGTTCAGTGATCGGCACCGTATACAGTTGAATAGTACTGGTGATAGTGGTGAACCCTGCGGCAATCCTGGACATATCGTTATCGGCTCAGAAGACCAACTTCCGCAACTTAGCACCACCTTCCTTTGGAGCAGAACTGCAGCTATCCATCGTACAAGGTGAGGGTGCACTCTCACTCTGAGGAGGGTTTGCAACACACAACCACACTCGCGGGCTGACGCCTCGTGGACTCCCCCTTAAACTCACTGCCTCCAACCATCCCCGTCTATCTTGTTATTTGCCCTTTTCGGGGACCTACCACCCAGCCTCATTTTACCTCCGTCTATTATTTCTCAGGACCGGTAATGTTAATGAACCCAGGCATGTTACAAGACGATTTTGAGAACATACAGTTATTAAATAACTGATCAGTATTAATATGAAATAAGAGCATAGTGTCAGGTGGCTAGACACAATATCCACATAACGGTAGAAGTAATTCCGTGGCAGACACTGTCGTTTGGTAGACCATGCAAAGTGAACATTAATGACACAACCTGACATTTTGACAAATAGAAAAGGGAACAGAAATAAAAATTGAGTTGCTCTGTGTGTGCCAATCAATACTTACTGCTGCATTAACAGTATTCCATTGATGGCTTGTGGGGATTAAAGATGTTCATAAAATATTACAACTAGGACGTATTGCTTTATCTTGCGACAGGACATGTAACAATGAATGAGATTTAAATTCACAGGATAGGTTAGCAATCATCGAAATGTAGTCAAGAAGTAGAGCATCTGTGTATTACCGGGGTCCACGAGAGAAGCAAGGAATAATAACACTGTAACTTACCAAGCTTGTCGTAAGAGGTGGCTATGGAAGGTTGGTGTGAGACAAGTTACCTCATCCCGTAGAAAACGTTAGAAACAAACTGCAAACTATCATGAACAATTCTACATAGGGCTTGGCATGAGTTGGCAGAAGGCGTATGTTCTGTTGGGAGATGAAAGGCAGCAGCAGCAGCAGAAAAAGAAGAAGAAGAATAAGAAGCAGCATGAGAAGAAGACAAAGTAAAGGACAAAACAATTAAAGGCCCCCGTAAGGCACCTTAAGATGTAACGGGCACATGGTGTTGGACCCAGTTTTGCATATGCCAGCCTTCACTCCGGGGATGATGTGATGAATACCACGCCAACACTCCCATATTTGTATATGCCAACCGGCACTCAGGGGATGATGTGATGAATACCACGCCAACACTCCCATATTTGTATATGCCAACCGGCACTCCAGGGATGATGTGGTGAATACCACGCCAACACTCCCATATTTGTATATGTCAGCCGGCACTCAGGGGATGATGTGATGAATACCACGCCAACACTCCCATATTTGTATATGCCAACCGGCACTCAGGGGATGATGTGATGAATACCACGCCAACACTCCCATATTTGTATATGCCAACCGGCACTCAGGGGATGATGTGATGAATACCACGCCAACACTCCCATATTTGTATATGCCAGCCTTCACTCTGGGGATGATGTGATGAATACCACGGCAACACTCCCATATTTGTATATGTCAGCCGGCACTCAGGGGATGATGTGATGAATACCACGCCAACACTCCCATATTTGTATATGCCAACCGGCACTCAGGGGATGATGTGATGAATACCACGCCAACACTCCCATATTTGTATATGCCAACCGGCACTCCGGGGATGATGTATGAATACCACGCCAACACTCCCATATTTGTATATGCCAGCCTTCACTCTGGGGATGATGTGATGAATACCACGGCAACACTCCCATATTTGTATATGTCAGCCTTCACTCTGGGGATGATGTGATGAATACCACGCCAACACTCCCATATTTGTATATGCCAGCCTTCACTCTGGGGATGATGTGATGAATACCACGCCAACACTCCCATATTTGTATATGTCAGCCGGCACTCCGGGTATGATGTGATGAATACCACGCCAACACTCCCATATTTGTATATGCTAGCCTTCACTCTGGGGATGATGTGATGAATACCACGGCAACACTCCCATATTTGTATATGTCAGCCGGCACTCCGGGGATGATGTGATGAATACCACGCCAACACTCCCATATTTGTATATGTCAGCCGGCACTCCGGGGATGATGTGATGAATACCACGGCAACACTCCCATATTTGTATATGCTAGCCTTCACTCCGGGGATGATGTGATGAATACCACGCCAACACTCCCATATTTGTATATGTCAGCCGGCACTCCGGGGATGATGTGATGAATACCACGGCAACACTCCCATATTTGTATATGTCAGCCGGCACTCCGGGGATGATGTGATGAATACCACGGCAACACTCCCATATTTGTATATGCCAACCGGCACTCCGGGGATGATGTGATGAATACCACGCCGGCCGCCGACACTCCTCAAGACATATCCTAGTACCCGTCTTAGGCTGGGTCGACCTGAGAGCCCAGATTATTTTTAAACATCTGCTCCGATGCCAGTTCGAAGACATTACCACCGAGGGGATAAATTAGACATCATATACACTTGAAAGCTTTAGAGTGTAGTGTGTTCTCTGAGCTCCGTTTATTTTCTTTACTTCTTCAGTATTAGTCTATACCTGCTAATTTATTTGCTTATGATACTGAACTGGTCTTAATAAGGAGTTCTCAGCAATTGATCAGTCGGTGAATTATGTTGAAATGTTGACACCTGGCACTGTAACAAGACCTGCGACTCCAAACATGGGCTTGAATCTGAATCAGCACAGGAAACAAATAGATTATTCTACCGTTATCACAGCAGATAGACAAAACAAGACAAAGCATTTTATAAATTAATAATTATGTATGCTTTATTTGTTGTTTCGGGATTTGAGATGTTTAAATATTGAGCAAAACCCACTACTGGCAACGCTGATCGCACTCTGGTATGAACCTAAGGCCTATCCACGTCAATGAGGAAGCACTAATTCTTAAAAACAATAATTCTTAAAGCAATAATCCTTCCACATTGACGTGGATAAGCCTTAGGTTCATACCAGAGTGCGATCAGCGTTGCCAGTAGTGGGTTGTGCTCAATATTTAAAAAAAAATAAATTATGTATGCTCTTAGTGAATATTAACACAGAAGCCAAAAACAACAGGTTGGACGATTTATTGCCGGGTAAATTCCGCTGCATCTCGGCTGGTGCATACTGCAGAGTTATATATCACATTCGAATAGTATCAGTGGCTATGTGTGCAGTATTTCAGTCAAAATATGAATTATCTATCACATTCGAACAGTATCAGAGGCTTTGTTTGCAGTATTTCTGCCAAAATATGAAATATATATCACATTCCAACAGTATCAGTAGCTATGTGTCAACAACCTGTATTGCACGCAGGCAGTCTCGCTACATCATCCACACCCAAAGAAACATTCGTTGTGTGAATGGATAACATGTCTGTTTAATTCAGGCGGACCTGAGATAGTTACACATAACAACCAGGCGATAACGGCCTGAATAAATATACAATTTGTCGCCTTCTTTACAATACTCATGCACAATCACTTATTCACACTTCACATTCGCTATCTCAAACTAGCGCTCTAGCAAACTACGCATTTACACTCCGAAAATCACAAGTGTCCTCAGTAGAAAGCTGTCGTGTCCCGTCTGACGGTTTTCAGCCGGCTGGCTGGCCTTGCAGTCCTAAACTTCGTGCGGTCAGTAAAACATCATGCTCTTGTACCTGCCTCGTAGTACAGCAGTCCGTTAGCCTGGGTTGTAATAACGTTTAGTCGGTTCAGGGTAGTATCCCGTGAACTAGCGTTCCCTCCCATCCTCGGGGTTGGTCCTGGCGGTGTCCTGGTTATGACACGTTCGTGTCCCCACCTAAGTCCTGTCTTATGACTGTTCTGAGTCCTAGCTTGTGTTCTATCTCAACTCTATATACTCCCCTGTAGAAGTCCTTATCTATGTCCTATATGTCATTATCTGTATTCTATCCCTTGTCCTTTCTATATCCTTCTCAACATCTTGACATACTATGTGTGTTATGTATTTCAGCCAACATATGATTAATCTATTCACTTCAAATATATATAATTCTACAGTATGCATCTTTAGAAATACAGCGAAATGTGCCAGGCAATAAATCATGTAACCTGTTGTTGGTGGCTACTGTGTTTAAAATCAAAACTTGTTGACATTTACCACAGTAAGACAACTAAAAACCTGCGTTTGTTTCATTAACCGAACATGTTGATTTCGGGTAAAATGTGTAAACACCAACTGGCAGGCCATTGCACTTAATATAAATACGAAAATGTATTAGTAAACATGATATTTTTCAGACTCAATATTTTTTAAAAATATATTATTACACGCCGTATCATGTTTTCAAATCAATAGCACGTGCGCTAAATTAATTAGTTATTTAAGTATTATTTAGTTGATTACATCAATACATTAAAATAAATATAAAAGTGCAAGCAAGGTTCAAACGAAATGTGATAATAATGTTTAGCTTCATGGCCAGCTTTAGGTTATGCACCGTGAACCATGAGACCAACAAACCTGGCAGTGACTCTGTTTATTCCCTTGGAAGAAGAAAACAATTGAAGCGTTAATTGCCACTTCTAATCTTTAACAATCGAAGCGTTAAATCTGTTAAGTCTAATCGGAAGCATACGTTACATTTCATAACAACTGCGCATTTATGCTCAAGCCTGTTGGACGCTATATAAGGCAGACTTTGTCTGGACAATTCAACGTCTTCATAGCACAGCGAACCATTAGTCTACAGCAGCAGATTCCACTCGTTAACAGTAATTCGCCTGAGAACTGACGAAATTGCCATCGCAATGAAGTTTGTAATAGTAGCCGCAGTGTGTGTCTGTAAGTACATTATAATAATATAACAGCTTATTAGAAACTAAATAAATGTGTAAATATATGTAACTAGAAGTAACGAACAATAAAGGTCCTTCTTCTATGTTTTGGGGCCAATTTGCAGCTAGCCGCATATTTGTTTAGACCAATCGGCGCTCGATGGGTGTTATGGTCAATATCACACCGGCAGCGTTTGCTTCCGATAATATTTTCTATGACCCACTTGATGCAGGTTCGTCATGAAAGTCCAGGCCAATTAATAAAAATAAATTGTCGACTCGAACAGGATTCAAACACATGAACACCAAGCCATCAGGCAAGCCAGCTAGTCCGTCCTTTACCGGGGCTCTTGTAAATATTGAACCATCACTAATGATTATACATGAACCAGTCAGGTGATCATGAGTTCGAATCTCCATCTAGGAAAGGATGTTTATAAAATTTCCCTAGGCTCACAGGTCGACCCATGCACCAGGTAATGTCCTAAGAAGTAACGGCAAAGATGTGATTTTGATAGCACCTTCATCAAGTGATGGCTCTATAAAAATATGAGGCTAACACAATATACCTAGGACCCCTCAAGGTGCAGAAAAGGTTGAGAAATAATGTTTGTAAATATTAAGTTGTTTAGAAAATGAGTTCTCAACTTTGTTTGGCGATGTCCTATTTATGAACCATATTTACCACCGTAAAACGCACCATGCTGTATCTGGATAACGGTGCTTTTCTATTTCCACTTCCTATCAATCTAAATGGTATCTTATGCAGACAGTGAGCGTGTCAATCACTTAATTAAGTACAGTCTATACAATGAAGGTTTTCTGCTGTTTCCAACACACCCACACATTTATAGGCGGCTGTCTATCCATCTTCTGTTGTTATCTTAGCATTTACATCGTTGCCTGCCTCTTGCTTGTCTCTCTTTGACGTTTCCTGCATGCAGTATAATGTATTTTATTGTTTAAGTCTCTTATGTCTTTGAGTAGTGCAAAAATAGTTTTATTTGTCTATTTTGTTTGGTGTTTATTATTGGCACCTTGCCATCTTGACAGACGATAGTTTAATACACTGTGCTTCAGAAAAGACATAATACCTACAACCAATGTCATGTGAATACATGGTCATTTCCACCATCAAGCGCCATCTGACGTCTCAGACGCCCAGTGTGTGATCTATATGCAATCATTTTCCCCTTTGTCTTTATTACATTTCTGATCTTTTCCCTCCATGCAACGCGATCAGCGGCTATTTGCTCCCAAGGCGAAATATCAATGTCTAATTAAGTCATGTCCCACTTACACACATATTTGTACCGTACAAAGATAACATGTTCATCAACAACAAATACGAGAAAAACATGATAATATAATTGATTCTTTCTTCTTCTTTCTTCTCTCGACCTTTTTACCATATTGCGGAACAGAACTTCAATCAGCTTACTCCAAGCCGTCACATTCTTAGCTGTCCCACGTAGCTCCGTGCAAGTCCTCTCCATAATTTCATTTATGATTCTATTTCTTTTCTCCGTGCTCTCTTAGGTCTACTTTATTTTGTTCGCCATGTGCATTCCAGACAGAGGTTTTCTAGTTATGCTGTTCCCAGATTTTCTCATTGTGTCTGTCCAGAGTCAGCTTCTTTTCTTCACCTCTTGGTTGACAGGTATTTGTGTTGTTATCTCCGTGAGTTCCTTGTTTTGTTATGTCCATGTGCTCCACATTGTTGATTTTGTCATACCATTTTAGACCTGTATTTTGAGCAACAGTTAATGCATGTTTATTTGTAATAATGTTTGTCGTTGTACATGCTTTTGATCCATTTAGAACTACTGATGTTATATTAAAATTTAATAATATAAAATTCGTATGCATGTTATATAGACTTAGGTGTCTCTGTTAAACACTTGCTGTGACGCCTTTGTTATTGGTGCACTGACTGTGGCTGGCTTTAAGTGTGACAAGACTCACGTTAAAAAAATGAATGGTTTACTGGTTTAAACCACTGTGTCTAGACAAGAAACTTAGATGTTCCTACTTTAGCGTCTTTGTAACATTTATTTTTGATTGGATGGTTGATTAATTGACCGATAGAATACCTGTAAGGCCACCTATTCCTCCATGCTCTTGGCCAACAATATGTGATGGTGTTATCACATCAGATACCCATGGTAGAAAACTGTTTAGAGACAAGAAAAAGAAGAATTCCTGTAAAACGTTATAACTGCTAAGATAGACGTAGTCAAATAGATTGCATTTCTTTACACTCGAATTGATGAAGAAGAAAAGAATGTGTCCCCTGGTAAGAGAAGTAGATTGATTGATTGATTAATTGATCGATTGATTGATTGATCTTTATTTTATAAGGTTACAAATTGGGCACGCAGGCCCGTCTTACATTCGGCCCCTTCAGTCACTCATCTTTCGTTCAACATTAGTACATGTTGCATTTACATAGGAAACAAAAACATTGTCAAATGAATGTTGTAAACATAAACAATGCATATTACTATGTTATGAAACATATTCCCTACCCACCCACCCACCCAACACACATCTACCACACAAACACATCCCCCCACCCACACACCCCCAGGCATACATATATGCCCCCCACCCACCCATCCCCACCCACACTTCCCCCACATACACACTCACACACCCACACATCCTCCACCCACCCACCCACACACCCCCAACCCACAGCCAAACGCACATCCTTACCCACCCATTACCCCACCCACACAAACATCCCCTGCCAACACACACATCATGCACCCTACTACACACACCCCCACCCACACTTCACCCACCACACAATCTCCCACCACCCACACACACGCCACACCCATCCCCCATCCCACACATACACACCTACCCACACATCCTCTACACATCCTCCACCCGTTAGTTAGTTAGTTAGTCGTGGTTCCAACTTCACGGCAACGGGTTGTCCCCATATTGCTCCGTTCCTGTACCAGTGAATATCACACAAAATGCTCCTCACTGCCAAAAGTGAACAATGGAACAGACAGGAGTATCGGCAAGCCAACAGCCCGCACAGGTACACTGTGCATACTGCCGCCGCCGGAATGCCAACACAAAAGTCCTCCATGAAAAATACCGTTCATCGTAGATGGAAATGGCAGTCACCAGAAAGACTTCATTGACCCAGGATTTATCCTATATGACTCGGTCTCTTTCCACAGGACGATCCGCCGAAAGCGCCGCACAAAGGACGAACTCCGTACCTCCAGCGGCGACTCCCATGAGTCTCCTGAAAAATGCACTCGTGAGCCGAAAAGGCAAACCAGTCAATCCAGCAACAGCCGGCGGCCGCAATCGTTCCGAACATGCAGTTCACGCTACACAAAACCGCGGACAGATGTAAAAGCATTCCACACGAAACTCACAGCTCACAGTTTCGCGCCACGCACTCACTCAGTAGCAGGGCGACGGAACCATGTCCTCCTCAGTCGCCTCCTATGACATGCATGGTAGGCAACAGTGTTACTATTATTTGCTCCCCCGTATGGGCCCCGGCAACACACGTCCTCCACCCGTCCACCTACACACTCCCAATCACACATCCCCCATCCACTCATGCCTCAACCACATATCCCCCACCTACACACACATCTCCTCATCGACCCACACATACACCACCCATACAATCTCCCACTCACCCTCACGCAAATCCCCCACCCATACACACATCCCACACACATCCCCCACCCACGTACTCATCCCTCAAACACTCACACCTACACATCCCGCACCGAACCAAACCTTCCCCACCCACACACACATCTCCCCACACATCTCCCACCCACCCACCCACACATCTCCCCACACATCTCCCACCCACCCACCCACACATCTCCCACCCACAAACATCCTCACCACCCACACATACATCCACTACCCACACAAACTCCCACCACACAGACATATCCCCCACCCACACACACACACACCCCCACGCCCATCCCCAACCCATACACATCCCTCACACCCCCACACCCACACATCCCTCATCCACTTGCCCACACACACATTCCCCACCCACACAACCCCCACCCACCAACACCCACACACTTCCAACCATCCCACACCCACTCACACATCCCACACCCACACACACATCCTCACCAACCACATATCTCTTCACCCACCCACACACATCCCCCGCACACAACCCCTCCACACATACATCCCCTACACACATCCCACACACACATCCCCCACACAACCCCTCCACACATACATCCCCTACACACATCCCACACACACATCCCCCACAGAAGAAAGAAGTAGAGATAAGAGGGCACACTAGACAACATAGACATTGGAAGTTATAATGAACATATCGGGATTCGAACCAACCTATAGCCTGCAAGTGACGACAGTACCTCGATACAGTAACAAATGTGATTCAACAAATAGCCAACTCGTGGTCTATCATCTACCTGAAATACTCTAATCTATATTTCTGTCTTCCACTTCTTACGTCTTTTCAAATTTATTTCAATCACTGCACATTTTCTAATAAGACATATCCTCAATATATTAGCTTAATCGTGTGCCATGCCGATAGGTGTTAAAGATATGCAACGATCATTAGGCATCTGAAGCTATCAGGAAAAGGTAAATGATCATTATGATGGTTTTTGGAGCGCCTTGATCGTGCTTTGCTAATGCACTTTATCGTTTGTGGCTGGTCTAAGTTCTGCAAATGTCTCCCGTGTCTTTCTCTGTATACCTGGGTAAAATAAACACTCCTTGTTAGATTTTTTTTTCCATAGCCTGTCACGAATTTTGCCTTCCTGGACTTAATTTAATGAACCTTCATAACACGGATTATAGCCAGGTTATAGCTGAGGTCTCGTCTGTACTATGTATGTATGTATGTGTGTATGTGTGAGTGTGGGTGAGATAGATAAAGAGAGAGAGAGAGAGAGAGAGAGAGAGAGAGAGGAAGAGAGAGAGAGAGAGAGAGAGAGAGAGAGAGAGAGAGAGAGAGAGAGAGAGAGAGAGAGAGAATTGTTTGTGGGAAAAACATTTAAACCCTGGATTGTAATAGTTATTTTAATTTTGCAGGTCTTCTAGTGGCTGAGTCTATCAGCCAAAACCCTGGTACAGCTGGAACCAACCCATATAACAGTGGGTCTGTCGAGGGAGAAGTCGGTGGTCAGAACAACAGGAGATTTCGCGATCAATATAATAGGCTATTTGGCGACCAGTACAACAGAAGATCTGGCGATCTACAAGACGGGCGACCTTACGACTCCAATGATGGGAGATACGACGGTCAGTACAACAGGATAAACAACGGGCAGTATGACAGGAGGTACGACGGGCAGTATGGCAGCAGATATGGTCAAGATAATCAATATGGCATCAGATATGGTCAAGATAATCAATATGATAGCCGATATGGTCAAGATAATGAGTATGGCAGCAGATACGGTCAAGATAGCCAAACCCCCGGCAGATATGGTCAAGACAACCAACCTGGCAGCAGATATGGTCAAAACAATCAATACCCCGGAAGATATGGTCAAGACAACCAACCTGGCAGCAGATATGGTCAAGACAACCAATACCCCGGCAGATATGGTCAAGGCAACCAGCCTGGCCGCAGATATGGTCAAGACAACCAGTATAGCAGTAGACCTGGCCAGGTCTACGGCACCAGGGTGACCAGATTACCTGTGGTTGGTCGACAGGTCAGCAATAATTCCACCAGTGAAGAAGCGCCTAACAGTGGATAAAATAGCACAGCAGAATGGCTGACATGCTGCCACGTGCTGAGAAGCCCGTAGACCGTGTCAAGATTAGTGGTCACAATGATAAATATGTTTTCCCCCACATCGTAGCCAAACTCTCCAATCCCTTCTTTGCTTAATTCTGTAGCAAAAATTGTTTCATTTGTGTGTTTATCACTTTTCACACATATACATACACACACACACGCGTGCGCGCGCGCGAACTCACACACACATAACAGTCAGACATACACACATACAAACATACATACACACGCACAATATACACACCCCATCACTTGAACGATTATATTTCTATTGTATCAATAAGAAGTATATTACTTATAAAGCACACGTTTTCTGAAAAATGTCAATTATAAGCAAATAAATAATTAAATGATTGTGTTTGCTTCGTATTTATTTCTTTCGTGTGTCTTATAAATGTTTATGTGCTCTTTTTGTTTTATATTATTGACTTTGTGTCATGATGTCAAATAAGTACATTGCTTGTGTAGTTAATTTTCGTTTTTCTTGTCGTAGTCTTTTTTTATCTACCGTTTTGCCTGTTACTCTCGTGTATATTTTCCCCTGCATTTCTGTTTCGCATGTACATTTATATCACCACTATAAGTATAATACCAGTTTATTTTAAGTATATTCGTCTTTAGCCGGGTATATAATCCACAGCTATGGAATATGAACATAATTCATATATAACCACTGAAACAGCAAGATAGGTCTTAGAAATGTACATTATCCATTCATTCATTCAGTAGCATGTCCTTTGGAGGACCTCGCTCCTATACCAAACGTCCGGAAAACTTCTCGGGCATAGGCAAGATGTACCACGTTCAATAAACCCATCTGGATGTCATCTGCCACATCCTGCACCCATTTTCTCTTTGGCCTCCCTCTTCCTGTCTTCCCTGGCATATAACCCTCCGTGATTTCTCTCTCCAAACTCTGCACAAGTCTGACTGCACAGTTGGCACTCTGACCCACTCATCTCCTCGCCTGATGTTCTCAAATAGGCACACCTGTCTGATCGTATCCTCCGCCTGAGCCATCCATGATTTCCCTCTTATCAGTCTCTGACCCTTAACTACGTCCAGCGCCTCATGCAACGAGTGATCTGTGTCTGCAGCTACTCTGAGGTATGCCTTCGCTTGCATCACCTTGTGCCTACTAGCACCAGTAGGCAGACCAAGGATGTAACGCATACACACTACTGGAGTGTCTCTGGTGCATCCCAGAATGACCCGCATCGCTTCATTCTGTATGCGTTCTAATTTCACCAGCTGACTCTTTGAGACAGTGAGCAGTCCTAGTCCATAATCAATCACTGAGAGGATCAAGTGCTGGTATAGTGTGAAGAGCATTCTCTGCTCTGTGTTCATTGCAGCCATAGTTTTAAGTGCATTGAGTCCCTTTTGAGATCTTGTCACAATCGTCTCCACATGGTCCTTGAAGGACAGACTCCTGTCAAATGTGATTCCCAGATACTTCAGTTTGTTCTCTCTGTTGACGCTTCTACCATCTATCGTGAGGCTTGGGGTATCATCTCTCACAATCCTGTTGTCCAGAGAGCACCACAACACCGCCGCCTTTTCCGGGTTGATGACAGCACTCATTTCAGTGCACCAGTCAATCACTTTGTCTACTGTCACCTGTAGCTCCTGGGCTGTTTGATCCCTATTTCTCCCCTGCCTGTATGCAAGAATATCATCTGCAAATGTTAGAATCCTTCCAACCCCTGGTGCTTCTAGGTATGCAATCTTGCTCGTATACACATTAAAGAGCACCGGTGAGATTGCAGATCCCTGTGGCAGTCCCGGGGTTAAAATATGTGGCTCTGAGGTCCATGCGCCCAGACGGAGAGCAACTTGACGAGAATGCAGGACGGCTGCTATCCAGTGCTATCCAAACTTTAATGCGTTTCAAGCGACCAAAATATTTCAATCGTATGTGTTTTATCCATGCAAAGATCATATAACACACTCACACACAAACATATCGGACCGTAACGCTGGGTCTAGTATATTACGAAGATTTAAGGAAGATGACTGACTGGTACCTACGTGGTAAATATAATACATTATGATCCCACGGGGACACTAAGACAGTACATAAACAAATTCAAATATAATGATGACGCTCATATAAGAAGAAGAAAGAAGTTGCGATTAGAAAATATAAGCATTAGAGCACGTGAGATAGACGGCTAGCTGGCCATGCATTTGGAGGCGGCAGGGTCAAATCCTGGCATACTAACTGTAAATTTCAATATTTAACTTGTTTATTGTGTCTTCTAATTTCTGTTTATTTCTTCTATTTCTATTGGCACCACTCAATACTTGTAAATGTGCTCATGCACATGATGCTTACTTATCAACTGAGTAGACAAGCTAATAGAATACATTATTATCTAGAGCAGCCAATTATCAACATCGGTAATAATAACATTCTATATGAATTTGCGAAACATGATTTATATGGATGGGAAACGTGGACAATGAGCAGACCAGCTGAAATCATCTTATGACAGTGGAAATGTGGTTTCTGAGAAAAACGCAAAGAATACCATGGAGAGAAAGACAAACCAATGAGCAAGTTCTTCAAGAAACACGTGAAAATATTATACTGATTAGAGAAAGTGAACTTCGACAGTCAAGATTTTTATAGCATGTTATAAATAGAAATAAACTGGTGCACATGGTGATAACTGGCAAGACTGAGGATAACAACAAGGGGAAGGCAGAAAGATAAATATCTGGATGGCTAGGTCAAATGGCATAGTCGAGACAATACCACAGAATTGATCCACGACTCTGGTGATCATGTGAGATGGCGAAACATACTTGTCGGCATGGTACATGGCACATGAAGAGTAATAAAATGCGCCGTTGACAAGCATATGGCCAGTTGGGAAAAAATACTCATAATCTCCAGAAGCGCACATAAATTAGTTATGACAACAATAATAAATACATATATTATGGAATTTGCCTTATATAACACTGTACAGTAGATAGCTGGAGGCAATATCAAGTAATCCACGCTATTAAATAATGGATTATTTGGCCAAATAATAAACATGCGTCTCTGGTTTTAATTTAGTGTTATTTCTTTTGTGTTATCTATTTTCTTCAAGGAAAGTCATGGGGATCGCCGCTGGAGCTACGGAGTTCGTGCTTTGTGCGATGATTTCGGCAGGAAAGGAATTGAGCCATATGGGATAAAACCCGGTGTAATGAAGTCGACCCTGTCGACTATTAAGCGACTTTTTTTTTCAATACCTTCTATTTCTTTGTTGATTCGAAAACAGCATGAAGCATTAACTAATATCATTTATCATCCTCATAATGACCAGGAAAGGGAGTAAACATTAAAAATTAATACAGTAATTCCAGTGTCACATGACAATAACACAGGTAATAAAACTGCTTGAAAGATTTATATGTAATTGCACAACAGATATTGCACTGTATTTAAACTCTTACACATTTTCATGTAATAGATAATTATATCTTGAGATGATGTAACTAGTTCCCTTCCTACCCTACTTTCATTTGATAAAAGTTTTCAAATCATTATAAACATTGACGTCTGTTACAAGTCTGACATCCCTGAGTTAAATGGTGATAAAATTTCTGTCGTAATAAGTGTCGTCCCTGGGGTGAGGGGAATCAACACCCACATTCTTTTAACTCCATATCATTATCTTGAGAATCTCTTGGATCTCTGTCCACAAAACCCCATCAGTCTTTGGATCTCTCTCTCTC
The DNA here is from genome assembly GCA_014155875.1 of Cepaea nemoralis. NCBI lineage: Eukaryota > Metazoa > Mollusca > Gastropoda > Stylommatophora > Helicidae > Cepaea > Cepaea nemoralis. The sequence continues at coordinate 79,785 of JACEFZ010020733.1, read as the reverse complement.
TCTCTCTCTCTCTCTCTCTCTCTCTCTCTCTCTCTCTCTCTCTCTCTCTCTCTCTCTCTCTCTCTCTCTCTCTCTCTCTCTCCTTCTTCTTCTTACCACTGGACCATGCCCCCTCTCATTCTTTTCCAAAACATACTACACACCTCTAGCTTCTAACAAAATGACAAATTAATTTAATTAAAGAAAAGTGTCAGGTATGTGCAAAGTGTGTGTGTAGAATGTCTGTCGTATAATTAGTGTGTATGCAGAATCAGACCGAACAGCTCAGGATCAAGTCTGCTTTCCTCACAGTACCGGCCACACAACAGCACCATAGATCAAGTACAGAAGGACCTCACCAAATGATGCGTCTCTCCGGCCAGGTGTCGACTTCCTCCAGTGGCTCTTGGATAGTCCGGATGCCTGGTCACCAATGGGGGATGTAGTCCAATACTGATCATTAATCCGACACACACAGTGTAACTAATATGTCACTAAAAGTTCTGTGATCTGATAGCCCTTGTACAGTAAAATAAATGTTTACTGTCACTTTGAAACAAAATGTTAATTGTTACTTTCTCACAGGAATTCACCATTTGGAAAACACAATGTTAATTGGTAATTTCTCCCAGGAATTCACCATTTGGAAAACACAATTTTAATTGTTAATTTCTCTATATAAATACTATTGTCCCTGTTACTGGTGGTATTGTAAGTATATTCACTCTAATATGATGAGAACTACCACGGAGGAATCACTCTTAGATGATCGTCGGATTCTATGACTTGTCTGCTAGCTTTTTTGGAAAACATAGTGGAACCTGTTGAAGAGAGAACAGCCGGTGAGATCAACCCGATTCCGACCTTTAATAGGTGAGTGTAGGCCGACGGCCGCACTCAGATATTTAACAGAGAACTAAACTCTGTCATAAGACAGAGGAGCTCATCACATCGATCAGAGTCATGGTACGACAAGGACAGACTAAAGGAAAAGCGCAGAAACCCAGTAGATACCCTACTGGAAGATCCTACCATTTAACATTTCCCTTATTTCCCCCCCCCCCCCCAACCATCCCCAATCTCCCCGAATATCATCCCTCTACCTTGTTCTTAACTCACTTAGTTAATTGATATCTCACACTAGCTGGTTTAAGCAACGCGATAGCCTACTGCTGCCGACGCTCCTATAATAATTTCTCACAACGCACATTACTACGCTCGTTTCCTAAGAATCATCTAATTTGGGTCTATTTAATTAAATACCATATATTTATTCCCGTCTGAAATCGAGACCACTAAATCACACAATGGACAAATGTCCGCCGATGTAAATCAACATAAGACACCGTGGTCTCTTTCCATAATCAGAACAGGAACATCAAACACGTCCTTGTTGCCTCACAATATTTGGTCGACTCCCGCCAAAGGTGTTTGTCCAGACTGTTTTAAAACTGTGTCTGAATGACGTCACAAATCTGACTAGACACTAGGCGTCGAGAAACTATTTTTTTCTCTCCTTATCCGACTCGATGTAAACAACCGGCCGGCTGTCCCGCTTTGACTTGGGGAATTGTTCCCGGTATTCCAGAAAGTCTTGCCGGCTTGTGATCTGGAGAAATCTTTTCCCCACAACAAAAGATCTTGCCGACTCTCATCAGGACAGTCTGTCCCAACATCAAAGAATGGCGGCTGCCTGTAGACGAATGGCGCGACAGTGTTTCATCGATCGACAACTCCAAGAATTCCGCGACAATTTCCCTCCACGTTTTACTGCGACGTTAAGCGAACACACTAACCATTACATTAAGCGGATCTCAATAAGACGTTTATTGAGATAGGAGGCAGGTCAACTCGTCAGTTCAGTTCAGTTCAGTCGCGGTTCCAACATCACAGCAACGGGTCGTTCCTATTATGCTCCGTTCCTGTGCGAGTGAATATCACATAAAATGTTCCTCACTGCCCCGTGTGAAAAGTGGAAAAGACAGGAGTCTCGACAAACAACAGCCCTCTCAGGCACACTGTGTATAATGCCGCCACCAGAATGTCACCACAAAAGTCCTCCATGCAACATTCATCCTTGGTGGAAGTGGCAGTCACTATCCCGACCAGATGTTAGCCTACAAAGTCTCGATATTTCTAGATGTTGTAGTTCCGTTTCTAGATGTTTTGTAGCCAGTCAGGCCATGTTTTCTCCGAAATGTAGTTCACGCAACAAAACAACTTCGGACAGATGTAAATGTAAAACATTTCACTGTACATAATGCCGTTGCCAGAATGCCAACACAAAAGTCCTCTATGAAAATATAGTTCATTAGGTCAGCTCTTACACTACAGATATAGGATTTAGCGGGGATTGTTGTTTCATTGGTTTCTTTGGGCTCCCTCATCAACCCAACCTAAAGTATGTACCGGCACATTAACGGAAAGTAAAGGCGGCCGCGTGATATTGACCACACCAGCAATTGAGCGCCAGCTGGTCTAAACATACGTGGCTAGGTTCATACACTCTGAACACTGCGTGGCAAAATAGAAGTCCTTCACTTTCCTTGCAGTGGTTAAAACACATGAGCCAGTTAAAGAAGCTTGGGTTAAACATCAGAGTAAATCCTCATGGATAACCCATGAGGTAGCTGAAATCACGAGAGATCGAGATATAACACATAGAAATAAGGAACTAATCACACACACAAACTAAGTTCAATATGTCATTTGAGGGGAAAAGAAAAGTTAGTTTGAAAACTTAATAATCAATTAAACGAACAATAAAGACAATTAACGCTTAACAGAAGAGGCTTGTCTCCTAAATATAGCGGAGAGAAATATGAATCTATCTATTATGTTTGTACTGTATTGAAACTACGAACATTATTAGTGGTACTCCCCCCTGCCGTGTGTCCATCTTGACGAGGTAGCGCGTTCCAATGACCCCAAGAGCTATGCCGACGGTAGCACAGCTACTGGTAGAGTCACCCATGTCGGACAGGTCAAGGGAGAGGGACCAGACGAAGAGACACACAAACCAACTGCCTTGTAGGTAGACTGGGGTCAGACAAAGGCTAGGGAAAGCATCCCGAATGTCGAAATCGGATGTACTGAGCCACAGGCTTGACAAAGCAGTGCAACGTAACTTTATCATTTCATGATGCCACAGATGAAAATTAATCGTTATGGTGCTAATCCCGCGAAGTCCCATCAGGCGGTGATAGTGCCGGGCCCCCTGCCTCGAGGGGGTCCACCCATGGCTACTGGTGGTCACCTTCCCCTGTGCTGTGGAGTCAAGGCACCTCAACGCCAATCGCAAATTCTCAGTCAGAGGATACCAGGCTACACTATTCGACCGCCAAGGACACAAAGGAGGAGTTCTAATACTTACACGAAATACAATACCTTGCAGCGAAGTATCTGTGATCTCTGACAACCAAACGGAAATTATAGGTGTTGATTGATTGATTGATTGATTGATTTAGGAACCGACATCACAGCATTGTGTTGATATATTGATAAAAGACGTGAAATAAGAATTTACAATCTGTGTCGACTCGACGCGCTATCTAGATCAAATCGCCTAATCAGATAACGCAGAGGATGCCTCGCGTTAAAAGTGCCGCGCAAAGACATGCGCTATATGCAGCCGGGAAAAAGAAGGCAGAGGCGAGGAAGACCGCTATGACTGCTGAGACTATATCTTCAAGCAGCAGTCTGGCACCTACATTAGCTGAAACCGTCCCCGTCATAGAAACCACAACTGAAGCCAGTAGCAGCCGTGAAGGTATCAACACTATGGAGATGCAGACCAAATTACCAGAGTCCTCCACACAGGAGGAAACATCAAAAGCTAATGTAGACCTCACCGGCAAAATTCTACTCAAGCAAACAAGCGTGGGAGAAGCCAAACTGTCGGCGCTACCAACAGACAAGATAATTAGTCTGTTGGAGAACGAGCTGGGAAGACACAGCATCGGCCAGCTGCGCAAGCCACCCGATGGAGTAGTGGTCTCCATCACGAGAAATCCAAAGACCACAGCCCTGTTGCATAAAATCACACAAGAGGAGAAGAGCATCATACAGCTTCACCACGGCATAGTTCTGGAAGCTACCCGGCACAGCACGACGAAACGATGGGTCATCAGACGAGTCCAGACCAATCACTCAGATGACAAGATCAGGGAGATGCTGTTAGAAAAGAACAAGAAGCTTAAGATCACCAGGGCGGAGCGGATCATCGGGAAGAATAACATCCCCTCTACAGTCGTCATTGTTACATCAAAGGACCGAGTGATCCCTCCGTACATCGTATGGGGCGGAAGAGATCAAAGACCAGAGCACAACATACCAAGAGTGCTGCAGTGCTCCAAGTGCCAGAAATTTTGGCACACCCGGGCCACCTGCAAGAGTGATGTGGAGGTGTGCAGGTACTGCTCTGGTCCCCATACCTACAGTCAGTGCCAACAAGCGAAGAACGACTCGGACTTCAGGAGGCCTAACAACAACAGAAAGTGCGCCAACTGCCTCGGCAACCATGGCGCCAGGTACCTCGGCTGCCCCTGCCACGAAGACAGCAAAGAAACTATGAAGATAGCCATAAAGCAGTGTTTCCCAACGTGGGGCCCACACTCCACAGGGGGGGGGGGGGCAATTCAATTGTTAAGGGGGGCAATTCGAAAATGGAAGAAATCGGTTGGATATAACAAAACGGGCAGACTTGAGACTGAAGTTAACTAAATTGGAACCTGGCATAAAATCTCTTAGCAGCAAGCATCAAGCTCAAGGATCTCACTAAATTCAAATAATTACCAATAATTAATATAATATAGAAAATCTTTCATTACAATTATTTTGTACTTGAATTTCAGTTCTCCATTATTATATGTTTTGAAAATTTACTTGCTGTGTTTGCTCAATAATTTCCTAGTGATTATTGGTCCTTTGGCTAGGATCGGGTGCATTTGCTGCTCTCCCCCTAGTAGTGCGCCTGGTCTGGTCGGGGGCCGGGATGATCAAATAAAAACCCGTCACATATCTTCACCTTAGATGTGGGCCTGCTGTACCACTGTAGGCAATAGCTCACAGTGAGACCAAGGGTCCGCACAAAAAAGGGGGAGGCGGGGAAACCACCTTGTCTGGGGTAACCGCCAAACCCAAACCCCCCTACCCCCACCAAAAAATTCAACCGACACACGGGGACGCGGGACCTGGGGGGGGGGGGGGGGGGGCTCTGGGCCTCTGGGAACCGTGAGCCCTTCTAAAAAAGTGAACATTTCAATTTTTAAATATTAAAAATGATGCATATGTTGGGGGTGGGGGGGGGGGCATAAGAATTTTAGAAAGGCTTAGGTGGGGCATAGCACAAAAAAGGTTGGGAAACACTGCCATAAAGTCAAACTTGCCATATACCAGGAGACACACCAACCGACTCACTAAGAGTGATAAAGCACAATTGAAACGCAACCTGAAGGAGCTGAGGACACAGGTCAAAAGCCTCGAAGTGACAAGACGCAAGAAACCCAGATAACGGCTGTTCAGCGCATCCTGGACGACCTGAAGCAAGTACAGCAGAATTTAGAGCAGGATGTCACTCGAATGGCCGCCATAAAAGCTGACACTGACAAAACTCTGTTGAAGATACAAGAAGAGAGAGCAAAGACAGAAGAAATGCTAAAGCTAATTCAAGAAGAAACAGAACAGATAGAACTGCTAGGAACAGAGAAAGAACCAGAAACTGCAAAGACCCAGAAAGAAGAAGAAACATCAGACGAAGAAATACCAATTGAACTGGATGAGGAAGGCTACCCAGATCAAGACCAATTCTGCCGGGCGATTGCAAATCGCTCCCGACCAAGATCGAACTACAGAGACGACACCCAAAACCAAAGACGAACCAGAAGATTCGACAACATCCCAAGACGTGGAAGGAGGAGAAACAACAGGTGGGCGAAGAATGGTAGAGATCCCTGAAAGAAACAGCACCATATGACGTGGTGGGTACACAATAACTCCAGGCCTCAGCAAGTACGCGACTCTGTCCAGACATGTAAAACCTTATCAAGACAGGAATGAACGAAATCAAACAATCAGAAGCCAGGAAGCTGAAAACAAGCAACCAGATCTTCGAAAGACTCAAAACAAGGTACGCAATAAAGGCCCCAAATACAACAAGTTATCAAAACAGTTGAACGGGACCATTCGTACTGTGAACGGAACGGAACGGAAATGTACAGCCCAGCAGATAAGTACCTTACACTCTCAAACATGAAAATAACTGACACAAACTGCATTATTGTCGGAGACTTTAATAGCCGTTTAGAAAGATGGGGATACCCAGACACTGACAAAAGAGGAGATGAAGTGGAGGACTGGGAAATAGACTTAAATCCCCATCTACTCAACAAAGCGGTTGACACACCGAGCTTCTACTCCAGAAGATGGTTTACCACTTCTACTCCAGATTTAGCTTTCTGCACAGGAGACACCCTCCACAAAATCGATCGCCATGTGCTTGACCAATTAGCAGGTAGTGACCACAGACCAATTAAGCTTGTAATGAATACGGAGTATGTTCCACAGGAGCAAAAACCTGTGCCCCGCTGGAATTACAAACGAGCAGACTGGGACAGATTTGCCATACTAACAGACAAATATTGTGAAAACATAAATACACGATATGGCAACATGAAGCAAATGATGGAAAGTCTAAACAGAGCAATAATACAGGCGGAAACTGAGTCTTTTCCTAGAGGAGCGAGAAAAAATTACAACACATACTGGACTGAAGAACTACAATATTTGGAGGACAAAGTTGAAGATGCCAGGAAGACAGCAGAGAGAGAACAAATAATTGAAGCGAACATCTCTCTCAAAGCCATCTTAGCAAAATATAAAAGAACAGTAAATCAAACAATAAGAGATTGTTGGAGGGGAAAAACAGAAAACCTAAATTTTGACAGGGATGGAAACAAACTATGGAAACTAGTGAAAGCCATGAACAATGAAGGACCTAGAAACAAACAAATAACAATTAAACAAGGAAATGCCTTGCTTACAGGAAAAAAGGCTGCAAATGCACTAATAGAACACTATGCCAGTGCAAACCACATTGATATTACAACCGAACAGAAGAAAGCAATCAAAGACAAACAGATATATCATAGTAATACAGAGACAGCACCAGAATATATGATGGAAAATCTAACAATGGAAGAAATGGAACAGGCAATGAATACCCTAAAAAAAAGAATAAATCATCAGGAAAGGATGGAATCACAAATGAAATGCTAATAGGATTAGGCACTAAGGCAAAAAAGAAACTACTAGCAGTCCTAAATTACAGCTGGAAGAGAAGAATAGTACCACAGGCATGGAAGGAAGCTATACTAATACCAGTCCCAAAGAAAGGAAAAGACCTGGAAGAACCAAATGGCTATCGACCTATCAGTCTACTTCGCTGTGTAGGAAAATTAATGGAACGCATTATCAATGGCAGGCTAACATGACATCTGGAAGAAAACCAACTCTTAACACCACACCAAACAGGATTCAGAAAGTATAGATCCACTGAAGATCAAATAACCTATATGGCTCAGGAAACAGAGGATGCCTTCCAAGAGAAAAAGCACACACTAGCGGTCTGGATAGATTTAGAAAAAGCATTTGATAAAGTATGGAAGGAAGGACTAAAAGTAAAACTGCAAAACATGCATGTTTGTGGAAAAATGTATAAATGGATCAGCCACTATCTTGAGAAAAGAACTGCCAGGACAAAAGTAAAAGGACAAACCAGCAAAATGATGCTGTTGGAGCAAGGTGTCCCCCAAGGAGGAGTTCTTTCACCAACATTATTCCTAGCATATATAAATGACATCACGGAAAATTTTCCAGCCAGAGTACACACATCCTCCTTTGCAGATGTCCTAGCCATATGGACATCTGAAGAATATATTAGTACAGCTAATAGCAGAATTCAGCAAGCCTTAATAGCACTAGTGGACTGGTCAAAATCATGTGAAGATAAGTGAGGAGAAAACAACATGCACAATGTTCTCCCTCTCAAATAAAACTCAGCAATCTAAGCTGGTATTGAATGGAAAAATATTGCGCCATGAAGAAAATCCAAACTATCTAGGAGTCACCTTTGATCGTCGCCTGACATGGAAGACACAGGTTGAGAAAAATCGAACAAGAGCAAGGCAAAGAATGGCAATCATGAAAAAGCTTGCTGGTACAACGTGGGGAGCAGATGAGAAAGTTCTCAAGAAGTTATATACTGGACGGGTGAGGCCAGTACTGTAATATGGCATTGCAGCTTGGGCAACAGCAGCTACGTCAAACTTTAACAAAATAAGTAGAATCCAAAATCAAGGAATGCGAATCATAACTGGAAGCCTGAAGACAACGCCAATTAATGAACTATAAAAGATCACTTGTTTACAACCAATGCAGGATAGAAGAGATAGCAGAGCCCAGCAACAAGCAGAAAAATTCAGAAGATTGACAGACCACCCTATGTACAACAGGTTTAATGGTTTTGGAAAGGGAAGACTGAAGCATGGCAGCTTTGTAGAAACTGCAAAACGAAATATTAGAGCAGATCTTATTCTTAACATATCAACAGTCAAACCCATTTACAATGCACACAAGATCCCAGTTTGGAGACAGCAGCAACTGCCTGAGATGCTAGAAAACATTCCTGGTATTGAGAAAAAGAACACTCAGAATGAAATTGAAAGAAGAAAATAACCCTAAACTACATAAAAGAACATTACCCAAGCAGCAATTGGACCCATGCGTATACAGATGGATCAGCCAAAAATTCAATAGAAAATGGAGGAGGAGGAATTTTCCTAAATTAAAAAAATGGAATGAAAAAAACACAGTCAGTGGCAACTGGAACATTTTCAAGTAACTTCAAAGCGGAGATAGAGGCTGCAGCAGAAATGCTCTTGATGGAGGAAAATAAAGAGAAGCAAATAGCTATCTTCACAGATGCAAAGTCAAATGTCTCAATACTGAAGAGAAAAAACGGCACAGAACTAGCTGACCTAAGAGCAGCACTCCATGGTCTATGTCAGAAATCCAAAAAAGTTGTAATACAGTGGATACCATCACATTGTTGTATACCTGGAAATGAAGAGACTGACAGACTAGCAAAAGTGGTCGGACGACTACCACAGCCTGATATAGACATAACCTATAATGAGGCAAAGAGGTTTATAAAAATCACTTATAGAACCAAATGGGAATCAGAGCATCCAGGCCACAAGAAGGATGATGCATATTACAAACTCGACCGGAGAGAACAAGTAGCAATCTTCAGACTCCGCACAGGACATAACAGGCTGAAATACCACTTGTTCAATAAACTAAAGATAGGAGATACCGATGCATGTAATTGTGGAACTGGTAAAATGACATTTGCTGCAGGAGTGCCCAATATATGCAGAACAGAGAAAGATATTTTCGCCCACACCTGCTTCATTTGAAGACAAGCTCTATGGAGATATCAACAAGCTCAAGTTGACTGCAGCTTACTTTAACTACATTCAGGTTGACATTTAAAAGTGCATGAAGAAGTATTTAGACTGCCGCATTTCATACCACAGGTATGTTGGTAACAAAAACGTCCCAGAGGCATGAAATGGAATATTGCTTGGATAGCAAATCCATTGCATGGAAAGTCCGATTCAAAAGCTCACTGTGAGGGCTTCATAAAAGGTGGAAAAAGTGTCCTTGTGGCACGAAATGGAATATTGCTCGGATAGCTGATCCATTACATGGAAAGTCCGAATGGATAGCTCACTGTGTGGATGTCATCTGCAGACTGCATTCTTCTGGTTTCCAGAAGAACAGCCTATGATGAACGGAAGGCCCAATATACGGAAGTGAGGCTAAGCAGCCATGTGCAGGACGTGACGATTCCTTGGGCTCAGCCCAGTACCAGAGCGCTGTGTGTCGGCTCTGCAATTATGAAAGCCTCCATGGATGGCGGGGAATTCCCATGGTCTGCCCCTGCCTCCCCTTGATTGCTGACCAGGATGTCTTTGGCTGTTCTATATAGGCCAGCTGGGATGTGGGATAACACCTTAACAGTGAGAGTCAAACGTCCTAAGAAACTCCCGGAAAGGTTAACCCGGTCAACAAATGCCCGCAGAAGTCGGATGTGTCGGCCTAACGGCGCAAGAACGCAGCTCTGTTGTAAACAGGCACAATGCAATCACGTCCGGAAAAAAACTCCGCATGAACGCAGAAGAATATTCATGGTACTTACGGCATGATTTATTGTTTTAAAACAAAGAAAGTACACGACAGAAGGAGAACACGTTGTTAGGAATGAGGCGATATATGTGACATGTCGCTTTCAGATGATAACATTCTTGCATTTCTTTAAGGTAGTGGTTTCGTTTGTGTAATGGTTAGGACGTTACTCTGACAATGACATCAGCTCCATGGAATGTGGATTCGATATTAGCTCCGTGCGTTAGCTACGTCAGGGGAAGAGTGACCACCAATAGCGCCATACACTCGAGCCTACAATATGTGATGGTCCTAACACTTCACATACCCACAGTTGGTTTCTGCTAGGGGACATATGTCTGTGTGTGCGTGCGTAAGTGTGTGTGGGTGTGCCTGTGTGTGCCTGTATGTGTGCATGTGTGTGTCTGTGTCTGTGCATGTGTGTGTCTGTATGTGTGCATGTGTGTGTGTGTATATATATATATATATATATATATATATATATATATATATATATATATATGTGTGTGTGTGTGTGTATGTGCAGGCCTGTGTGTGCATATGCGTGTGTGTATATGTGTGTCTGTGTCTGTGCATGTGTGTGTGTGTGTCTGTGTCTATGCATGTGTGTGTATGTGCTGGCCTGTGTGTGCATATGCGTGTGTGTGTATATGTGTGTATGTGTGTGCCTGTGTGTGCATGTGCGTGTGTGTGCCTGTGTGTGGTGCATGTGTGTGTGTCTGTGTGTGTGCATGTGTGTGTATGCAGTGTCTTTGTGTGTCTCTGTGTGTGTATATGTGTTTGTATTTGTGTGTCTGTGTGTACCTGTGTATGCCTGTGTGTATGGATGTGTGTGTGTATGTGTATGTGTGTGTATGAGTTATTCATGTAATGTCGAAGGCTTTGGCGGTAGTTGTCTACACTGACTACACTGTGAGGAAGACATTACAATCCTTGCCTCGTTCAAAGAGCAGAAGCTAACACAAAGATATAAATAACAACATAAATAATGTTTAACAGCTCACATTTATAGTACAACATACATTTAGGAGAACTTAAAACCACGGTGGATGAAATTTTGAGGACAGGGGACAGATAGTTGTTGGTTATGGTCTCAAGTTTCGCGACTGTAGGCAGAAGATCTCTTTAACGAGACAATGGCTACTGTCAACGACCAGCATGGTCACTGCCAGAAAGGAAAGCAACGGCAAACTACCTTCCTTAGAGTTGCATAGTTATCAAGATTCGCCTAATGACAGATAATCACAAGAAAAGGAAAGGGACACTGAAACTAGCAACATGGAATGTTGGAACGTTAAGCGACAACGGAAAATTGGAAACCATCAAACAAGAAATGGAAAGAGAGAAGATTAATATATTAGGAATGTGGGAGACGAGATGGAAAGGGGCAGGGATTAAGACAGTGGTTGGGGGAGGGGGGGGGGAGTTAAGATGTTTTATTCTGAGGGAGAAGAACGGCAAAGAGGTATAGCAATTATCTTGGATCGGCAAACATAAAAATTTGTTAAGGATATAGGGCTGTGTCAAACAGGGTTGTATTGATAAAATTAATTGGCAGACCTTTTAACATAAACGTCACTCAAATATATTTCCCAACAGGAGAATGCAGTAAACATATTATAGAGGAATTTTATAATGAAACGGAGTCTGCTTTGAAGAAATGTAAAAATTGAGATATAAATATCTTAATGGGTGGCTTCAATGTAAAAGTAGGGAATCAAGGTGATGGATGCACAGTAGATAACCATGGTTTGGGAGAGTGAAACAAAAGTGGATACAGATTTGTAGAATGGGCAAAAGAGCAGGAAATTATTATAGGAAACACCTGATTTAAACAACATTCTCAAAGATTATGGACATGGGGGGGGGGGGTGGTGGTCCCGACAGCAGGATTATACATCAGATTGGATCTATCCTAATTAGCAGAAGGTTTCGAAATGCGTTAACAATAGCAAAACAGTTCCCAATGCAGACTGTTACAGTGATCACAAATTGATTACAGCCACATTGAAGGTAAAGTTTAAAAAAGGTCAAGTATACAATAGGAAACAATAATTATGATCTGTACACATTGGAAAATGTCAAGGAAATACAAGCCAACTTTAACATAGAAGTAAAGAACAGATTTAATATATTGTCTGATTTAGATATCATATTTCAAGACTTGGACGATCAATGGGAAATGTTGACGAATCCAATCAGTTTAGCTGTAGTAACATCTATTCCAAAATTAACGAAAGTGAGTGGTAAGAAATTGTTCAACTAATGGAAACAAGAAAACACAACAAAAATAATCCTAGCAGATATGAAAAATATTCACACACACAAAAATCAGAATATTGTATAAGGGGATAAGAGAAGCATGGCTTGAAAAAAATTGCATTGAAATTTAAAAACAACACAACATTAAAATTACCAAATTAATGCACAAAAGAATTCAGGAGCTTCCTAATCAAGCAACACATGCATCAATAGGCTGCCTAAAAACAAAACATCGAAAAATCATAGCAGAAAAAGATAAGATTTTACAAATATAGTCAGATTATGTGAAGAACCTTTTTGATGATAATAGAGCAGAACAGTATGATATTCGAAATAATAATGAAGGAACATACATTTTGAAGATATAGCTTTAGAGTGTTCTTAATTTTATTAAAACTGGCAAGACCCCCAGTTCAGACAACATCACAACAGAAATTATTAATGCTGTAGAAGAATATGAAATAGATCAAGTCACCAGACTGTTGAATACAATATATGATACTGATGATGTACCTCATGAATTATGTAATTCTGTATTTGTTGCAATCCCAAAGAAATTAGGAATCTTGGCATGTGATAAACATCGAACAATTATTACATGAGTCACATTACAAAGATTTTGCTAAGAATTATGCAAAGAGTTAGGAAGCAAATACACCCTGAAATAGGAGAAGAACAATGTGGTTTTGTAGAAGGCAAGGGTACAGTAAATTCTGTGTACATGCTGAGAACAGTAGTTGAACGTTCTATAGTAGTATAGAAGTAAACAAAGGTCTAAATCTTTGCTGTATTGACTACTTTCGGTAAAGGCTTTCAGTAAAGTTAGACATGTCAACATGATAAAAGTGCTTGAAGATCTAAAAATTGATGGGAAAGCCTTAGACTTGTAAAAACCATTTATTGGAAACAACAAGCTGCCAAAGAATTGATAATGAAGTAGGTCAATATCATCCTATTAAGAGAGGTGTGAGACGGTAATGTGTAATGTCTCCAGAACTTTATTTACAGTGAAAGATTTACAGTTCTTGGTAATACAGATAGACTTAATTTTCATATTTTTTAAATTTTACATTTAATTAATTTTGTTGTTTTCTTTCTCTTTATTTAAAACATGAAGTACACGTATTCTTTGCGTTTTGTCAGGTAAACAACCGGATGTTAATAAAAAAGAACGATTCTTTCATTCTGAAACGGATTGTCTTTATTTCATTGATTTCAATGTTTCGGGTTACGAACCTTTCGGGTTATGAATCAAATTCTGGAACGAATTAAGTTCGTAACCCGAGGCACCACTGTATGTATGTATGTATATATATATTGTTTCATGGCCAAAATTGGCCAGACGCATTCAAACTTGTAACATTAGCATAATTTAGGACTACGTGTCGCGTCTTAAAAGAGTTCAGTAAGTACTAAGCATAGGGAGATGATCAAAATGCAAGAAGCCCGAAAACTTTCCACTGATGATCAGTGAGTTTATTTATAGAATATCCTCTTCTACGTTTTCGTTCTTTCGGAATGTTTGTTTCGGACGTAATTGCGTTGTGCCTGTTTACAATATAGCTGCGATATTTGCGTCTTTCGGCCGACACATCCGACTTCATCAGGCATTTGTTGAACTGGTTAACCTGTCCGGGTATTTCTAGAATAACATTCCCTAAATATTGTCATAAACAACACAACTTGTGTTGATAACTACCAGCTTCATTTCAAAATACCCGCTGTGTTTAAGAGTACTTAGTAGGGGTCACTTACCTTTGCTAGTAAATATGATGTTTGTTGTAAAAAATATTAAAGACAAATAAGTTGTTTTTTCCCTTACTGGTTATACCAGTTTCATAAAATTCCAGCACAAGTATTACTGTAAATATGTTTTATTATAACCGCTCGTAAAACTTTTAAATATGCAGTTCTTATATCTACAGTAAGTATGTATGTAAAGTATGTAAGGAAGGAAGGAAGGAACAAAGGAAGGAAGGAAGGAAGGAAGGAAGGAAACCGTTTATTAGCCTTATGAGCATTGAGTATGCTGTGCTAAACCCATATTTTTATAGACCAACCGGCACTCGCTGGCTGATGTGGTTAATGGCACACCGGCTATCTTTACTTCCCAAGACAGTTGTGGGTACCCGTTTTAGGCATTGTTGACGTGGGAGCCCAACTCAATTGTGAAAATTCGTTCCCCCTCCCCCCCACCCTACCTCAGATGCGGATCGAATCCTTAACTATTGGGCCAGCGGACGAGCGTCTAGCCCCTACACTAATGCGGCACCCTGGTATCTATAGTAAGAACTCGAAATTACTCAAGTGTTTTATATATGTCTCTTTATCATGAGCAGTGCATTGTGCTTTCTTTGATGCCTCTGTATTATCGGCAGTCTTGTATTTTGTTGCGCAACCTCTTGTTTGTGATAAGCTGGCTTTGATAATCGCAAGAAGCTCTGTCTGACATGACTAAATTATAACCATTTACTACTTAAAGCCGGCTTGGTGACGAAGGGCTTATTGAAAGGACGCAATTCGTAATCAGCATACCGCTTTCGAAACAGCTGCGGGCGATTTGACAGCAGACCGCTTTGCGATAGTTTTCATACAATGATATAAGTGTTATTCTTGTAGAAAGCAATGGCAAACTACTGAACGTATACTTGCCAAGAAATCCCACAAGCCAACAAATGTTAGGGTTGACTGTGAGGTCCTATAAATCGTTTGCAACTAACTTCACTACTTATCGCTGCTCGTTTTAATCAAACCATTTTGAGATATTATTCCATGTTCACCTTCTAGGGTTAACTAGTTTATATGTAAGAAACCAGATTCATTGAGGTAGTTGATATTTCCATAGATTCAGTTGTTAATGGGTTCTGAAATAAAGATTTAAAAAGCGAGAGGATCAACTTAATAGCATCGGGTTTGATCCCATATGGTTCGGTCTCTTTCCACAGAGCGGCTTGTCGAACGGTCGTACAAGTCACGAACTCTAGCTCCGAGATTCTCCGAGATTCTCCGAGAAAGGTGCACTCGTGAACCGAAGGACCTATCCTGGAATCGAACCCAAGACCTTCGTGCGAGAGGTAGGCTGTGTAACCACTTCACCATGGAGACTTCCTGAAAAGGTTCTGTAAAGACTAAAAGTGCTTTTGCTCTTCTTCAAATATTGAACACATTTGCTATAAAGGTTTAAATATCATTTTATCAATTCTACACTTGTTGGTGGCACCTTATTGTCTGCTTGTTGAATAGTTGTTATATCAGTCTGTTATGTCGAGTACAGAATAAAAAAATTAGTTTTATGGAGTTAGCAATATGAATTATCTAAATGTATTATATTTAAGATGATATGATACTTGTAATTTTTGCTTATAAATCTATTGACTGCATTATATGCTTTGCTTTGAATTTCATACGTTTGAATAAAACAGTACTTTGTGGCATTGCTAATTATCCGAATTGGGTTTTATTTTCTCGTTATAGTGATGATAGATTATTACTGTAATTGCCGCACTAAACGTTTAAGATTGCATGTATCTTCAAATAGACTGCTGCCGGAGCAGACGTAATTACGTTTATGGGTTGTTTGTACCATGTTTGTTGTCTCCATATATGTTTTAACTCAGCGGACTCCACTCAAGCACGATGAACCATGAAATCAACAGCCAGGCCGTTGCTCTGTTGAACTTCGATAAAAAGAAATAGATGAAGCATCACGTGATATTGTTTCTCGTAAAGTAGTTTGTTTTTAGTGAAAGTTATTGGGCCAGTAAGACAGATTCACTATATAAGTCAAGCGGATTGAATAAGTCTCATCGAACGCTTGATTGCAAACAGCTGAGAACAGTCACCCGAATCCTGCGAGAATACTAGTTTCTGCACTACAGATACACTCCTGCCTGCATGATGAAAGCTGTGGTCCTTGTTGCGGCTTGCTTCTGTAAGTGCATTCGTGTATTGTCATCCTCACTGGTTGCTTGCCTGGTTGATTAGTTTGTAGGGTGATTATGAATCTCACGGACGAATGTCAATTGTAACTCTTAGGTCCAATATATTGACATGTAGGCTGCTGAGCCCGAAAAGAATTTCAATTTCTCTCCAGGTGAGGGTGGTGTAAAGATATTTCTCCAAGTGAGGGTGGTGTAAAGATATTTCTCTAAGTGAGGGTGGTGTAAAGATATTTATCTAAGTGTGGGTGGCGTAAGGATATTTCTATACGTGAGGATGGTGTAAAGATATTTGTTTACGTGAGGATGGTCTAAAGATATTTCTTTAAATGAGGATGGTGTAAAGATATTTCTTTAAGTGAAGATGCTGTAAAGATATTTCTCTAAGTGAGGGTCGTATTAAAGATATCTTTCTAAGTGAGGGTGGTGTAAAGATATATCTCTAAGTGAGGGTGGTGTAAAGATATTTCTCCACGTGAGGGTGGTGTAAAGATATTTCTCCACGTGAAGGTGGTGTAAAGATATTTCTTTAAGTGAGGGTGGTGTAAAGATATTTCTTTAAGTGACGGTGGTGTAAAGATATTTCTTTCAGTGAGGGTGGTGTAAAGATATTTCTTTAAGTGAGGGTGGTGTAATGATATTTCTTTAAGTGAGGATGGTGTAAAGATATTTCTTTAAGTGAGAGTGGTGTAAAGATATTTCTCTAAGTAAGGGTGGTGTAAAGATATTTCTTTAAGTGAGGGTGGTGTAACAATATTTCTCCACGTGGGGGTGGTGTAAAGATACTTCTCCACGTGAGGGTGGTGTAAAGATATTTCTCCAAGAGAGGGTGGTGCCCGAGTTAAACGGCTTGACCACTTCGCCACGAAGACTCCCTGTTCCAGTCCGAAATTGGTACCGTGAAATTTCTTCGGAAGTAAAAGCGGTCGGTGTGATACTGGCCAATTACTCATTGAGTTTCGATTCCTCTATAAAAATATCGGCTTAACACCATATAAATAATATATTTCATAATGCGAAAAGTTATCCTTTAGCTCTACTCATCTAGTGCCAATTGATCTAAAACTTATGGCGCTTGAACCATATACCCAATCCGTATAATGGTGTGAACAGGTCCTCTACTTTGTTTTACTTTAACTTCGTTTGGGGGGGGGGGGGTGCGGGAGGGGGGCGGTGACACGCCTCCACATGAGTCTCACTTCGACAGAGGCAAGTCCTTGCAAGGACCAACACAAACTCAATGCCAATGCCCGAAGTTCAGATTCAACACGCAGTCTAAAGGAGGATTTAGGAACAAAGCAAACTATCAAGCAGATTTTCGTTACTCCTTACTGTGTATATCTCTTGCTATCCAGGTTGCGTAATACAATTCCCAGTCAATAAAATTACTGCGATATCTTACAAATTTCATAGTTAATGGATTCTCTTCACTTCAGCTTTGGAACCTTTGGTTATGTCTACATGAAAAGTGTGATAGTTTGCCAAGAACTGATGTTTGTATGAGTACTATAGCACAATAATGTAATAGTTTGCCAGAACTGATGTTTGTATGAGTACTATAACACAATAATGTAATAGTTTGCTAAGAACTGATGTTTGTATGAGTACTATAACACAATAATGTAATAGTTTGCTAAGAATTGATGTTTGTGTGAGTACTATAAAACAATAATGTAATAATTTGCCAACAATTGATGGTTCAGTGACTACTGTAGTACAATAATCAGCGCTTTCAGATTTGGAGATAGTGAAACTGCATTTCACAATTTCCCAAAATACTGAATCGAGTATTCTAAATGAGCCGCGGGCAATTTCGAAGTAGCATTGCGCTGATTTCGATTGTACGATGCGTTGTCCGTTCAGAAAGCAATGGTAAACTACGGAACTAAAATTGATTAGTAAATCACCAGCAACCCCCCCCCCCCCCCCCCACCACCACCCAAAAATAGCTTGGATTGAGTGCAACGTCTGGAAACGATCTGCAACTAACTGTTTAAACTACAACACAATGGGCCCAACCCGTCGTGTCTCATATTCAACTTTTCGTAATGTATTAGACTCAGATTAGGGGTGGCATGTGCTTGTTTGTTTGCTATTTGACGTATTCCTCATAAATACACATTTCTCAGACCTATGGAGCAATTTCAATGGCTAGATCATAATTCTTTCCATCCTCCATAGTTGTGTTCATGCTACAGCTTCTAATTCCTTGTGGCCACTACAGCATTTATTTCTTTTTTTTTTCACAGTTGCGTATAGTGTGTCCTCAAATCTTTGCTTCTTTCCTTTACTTCACTGGGTGGCAATCAATACTTGTGATTTTGTTTCTGATATCTTTGACGTTTCCACTTTATGCAGTAATAGTCTCGTTTCATCGATTGGACGGTATATCTTTTATTGCTTTTTTATTGTGAGTCATGAAGAACTAGTTATTAATGGCACGTTTTTAATAGGCAGAACGGGACGCAGAGGTGTTTCCAAGGCACCAGGGCCGGGTTATATACTGGCCAAGACCTATTGACGCGTCCTCGTCGAGCGTCCTGGGCAACAGATCCCTTCGGGGTCCTGGCTAAAGTCAGTAGGATCGCCATTCCTCTGAAGTCGGAGAGTGTCTGCCTGTACGGCGAGGAACCACCAGTCTGCATACAGATACGCCAGACATGGGACAACGGATACTCACGCAAACCTCAGGTCCTGTATGACATCACACTGATGTTGGACAACAGGATGCCTTCATCCGACATACAGGACTTCGCGTTGGAGCTCAAGCCAACGAACACAAGCAAGCAAGCAAGCAATAGGCAGAACAATGTGCTACCAAATGCAAATTCTGTGTCATTATTCATGCTTGCGTAGGGTTTAAAATTGTTGCCGAGTCAGTGACGAGTTTTGTCACGAAAATTATCGGAAGAAGGACTGTTAGAGATTAACATTGAAAAAGTGATAATTAACTCATTGCATTATTATCAACTCATCATTAGTTAACAATTGTCAAGACCAAAGACTTTTATGTTCATTAATTATATTCCATGCTAATTGTCATATGTTTATTGATGGTGCAGTTTACCACGTTCTTTTCGGACATTCTTAGAAGGCACTATTCCCATCTTTGTTATTGGTAAATTGTATCGGCAATCTGATAAAATGATATTCAATACAAACTTCCACGCCCTTGTTATCAAGGCCCATAATGGAAGTAAAAAGTAGTAACACTTACTTACAATACATTTTGTAAGTGGCGACCAAGGAAGATTAGTATGCGACTAACAACCGCATCCTATAGAAAACTAGTTGAAAAAAACAACGAATTATGAACACATCTACAAAAGGCTTTTCATGGGTTGGCTGAGGGCCTATGCTCCATTAGGAGGAAGAAAGAGGAGAGGGTGGGGGGGGGGGAGAAGAATGAGTGAAAGTAGGAGAAGGAGATGATGATGAATATATTTCAAATCTAACGCACAAAGAAGAAAGGCAGCACGACTTAAAATTACAATCCAAATTAAAGAAATACAATGATGGTAGTTTAATTACAGAAGTCGGGGAGGTCGTAAGGATATGAGCTCTTGCTCTTAAAGTTCCGATGCGCTGATGACGGAGTATGTGGTTAAGTCCCTACACAGGCATTAAATTGAACTTAAACGTTGACTTAACTTATCATTCAGACAGCAATGGCAAACTACTGAACGTAAAATTGGCCAGAAAATCAACGAAAGATTGATCGCAACGTCCTGACAAGGACATGAACCATTTTCTGAAGGGTTAATTATGTCATTGTGGTGATATAGACTTAACTATGTAAATATAATGATACATGTTAATGAATAATGTTCAATTCTTGTGTATATTTCAGGTCTTCTTGCGTCTCAAGTTATGGCCCAGTTCGGAGGCTACAATGGCAACGGCCAATATGGCGATGTGTACGGCAGAGGGTATGTCGCCAATCCATTATATCAGAGATATATACAAGGCTACGGCACTGGCCTCTGGGGTTTCCCTGGCTATTCTGGGAGATACGGTGTTTATGGGCAAGGTCAGGGTGGATATTACACAGGATCAGACAGTTGAACGAGATGCGATGGTAGAAGCGATTCTCCGCTTTGGCCATTGGAGAATCACTATATGAAGAGTCCTCGCTGATAAACATACATGTAATAATGAAAGTTTTTCCTTCACTTTTCCTTGCACCATTGTGTCACAAATATTATCATGGTTGTGGGTGTCTACGTTCTGTTCTCTGTACTTGTTATCACTATGTGAGTAGCTTAATTATTCTCCTTATTGTTATTATCAGTGCAGTCTGAACCTGTAAGACTGTGTGAAATAAAGGAAAATAAAAGAATATATCTGAATAAATCAACTGTCTTGAGTTGTTTTCATTGTAGAATGTGTGTGTTTTCAGTGGTTGTAATGTCTTGAGCAGTACGAAATCAACAGCAAAACATCAACATCGGTTTCTCTAGTCTGACTGCTTCAATCATATGGGAAATCTCTTACACTGCTATGAACTAAAAGAAAGGAATAAGACCTTCTAGAACATCAAGAACATTGGAAAACATGATATCATGTCTAGGAAACTGTAATACTTTAGCCATATTAAACATCACAGAGTTTTGGAATGAAGTGATGGAAGACATCGTTCCCGGAAGAAGAGGCAATGGTTGACCACACCGAAGATATGCCGTGTTTTGAAGACACATTGAGCGTGCAAATACACGAGGCAGGGGAACTACCAACTGATGGGGAATCTGTTCAGAGGGCAGTAATGAGATGGACTTTTTGTAAAGGTCTTGTTAAACAATAATGATACAATTCCGTATGAAGCCGCGGTAGTGCAGTGGCCAGCACGCTTGCCTGCCGACACAGTGGTCATGTGCTTGAATACCCGTGGAGGAGGAGAGTTCTAGACTCCTAGGTTGACCCAACCTAACATTGATGCAAAGAAGTGCCCTAGGCCGGTATGATAGTGACCACATCACACATCGAGCGCCATCTTGTCAATACAATATGGGACCAGCTCCATATACCCAGAACAGCTCAAGACAGGTAAAATATCATATTGATAAAATACTACTGTGCACTCGGTATCGTTATTGTTTCAACATACGTGTCTCAGACTTCATGTTCGTTATCGTAGTCATAGTTATCACAAGAATGTACAGTAACATCTACAGCAAAGAGTGCCGGACCAATGTCGGTATTATAATATGTAAATCTATAGGGCGAAAAACATTGCATAAATAGAAGAAAGTTAAATTTAACTTGAAAAGACTACGACAATACAAATATTGTCAAACATAACACACTTCATGAAAGAGAACATTCAGCTTATTGCTAGATAACTCTTGACTAACTTTTAAAACCTTCACGCAAAGCTGCTCGTTTTTCAATAGCCAATTTTTCTGCTAAAAAAGATTCTTGCTTTTTGTCTGTGATGTGATAACGGCATCACAGTTTGAAAACCTGAGAGTAAGGGAGAATTGGTGACAAGCGACGAGCCCAGGCATCACACAAGGGTTCGACAGTGCTCCTGACATTACCAGCGCAGTTCGCTATCCACTTCGCTAGCATGCCCACCTAGATGGCTGCTAGAACTTGAAAATACACCGGGTCATATGGAGTGTGGGATGGAGATTAATGGATGGCTTAATATTGTATTAAGTTGCATGTCCTTCACAGGACGTAGCAGTCAACCCCAGCATTTTCGCTGTTCGTGATTCCTGGGCAAATGTTACGTTCAGTAGTTTGCCATTGTTTTCTGAACGACCGGCTCCTATACCTTTTTCGAAAAAACCAGCGCCGCTGTGTTTCGAACCCGGGTATACGGGCTTACAAACCACGTTCGCAAGACCTTAGCCACAGAGACCGATATAATATTGTACGGTTTGCTTTACACAATATTGTCTACCTTCTAAACATAGCTATAATTTATAGCCGCCTCTCTTCTTCTTTCTGTTTCCAAACCATTGAAGGATTGATATTTTTGATATAGCCAGCTCTTTGTTTGTGCCTTTCCTCACACACATACATAGGCACACACACACACACACACACAAACACACACACACACACACACACACACACACACATACATACACATACATATGCACTGATAAATTAGCTGACAGAAAGAAAAATAAGGGTAAACACGGGATGTTTGAAAACAAAAACACGAAAATTATGTTTGGAAGAAGATGCTATAATAAACAGATGAAATTAGTATATAAAAGAGGTTTATGATGGGGAAAGACTTGAATTCACAGAAGAAAGTGACTTAGAAGCTCGACTTATTCTAAAAGAAAAAGTCATTAACGCATCAAACATATGAAGAAAGGGAAAACAGCCATGTCAAATGGGAAAACGATAGAAGAATTAAAAGTACTGGCAGAATTTTGAGCAGAAATGTTAGCTAAAATGTTGAATATTTACAAAGGTGGATATATACCTAGTGATTTGCTGAAATCTGCAATTAAAGCTCTATCAGAAAGAACAGGATCAATTAAATGCGCACAGTAAACATCATAACCTATGTCACTAATCTTCTATTCAGAATTATCATCAGATGAAAAACAAATTGCTTATTTGTGAAGAAACATGGATTTTGTTGTAGGAAACGGGACAAATAATGCAATATACACACAAATAACACTAATAGAAAGAATAATAGAAAGATATACAGAAAGGCATATATTTATGCTTTATAGATAACATGGTGATATCAAAGAAAATGGGGACACCAAAATGTGACATAGAAATAGAAGGGGAAATTCTCAAATAAGTGGACAATTTTAAATACCTAGGGGCACTTATAACATCAGATGGAAGATGTACAATGTTGGAATGTAAATGATCAAATTACGAAGAACTTAGAAGCAACAGAGATTTGGTTTTTAAGACGAATGCTGCGAATTCCTTGGACTGCCAGAGTAACTAACAACGATTGCCTGAAAGAGGCTAATGAAACTAGAACACTACATACAACAATAAGAAAGAGACAAACATCTTTCTTTGATCATGTGATGAAAAGAGAGGCATTGGAGAACATCGTGACAACTGGAAAGATCGAAGGGAAGAGAGGCAGAGGTAGACCAAAAGAAATGATGCCGAATGGATTGAGACGGTGGCATGAAGGAATATCATCAGCAGAGTTGATCCAGAACACCAAAGACCGAGATCTGTGGAGAGCCATGAACGCCTACGATAGCCGGCAGAGCACTTGATGATGATGAGATAGCATGTATAGTTTGCTGCTTGTCCTTTACAGGACTGCGCGGTGAATAAAAGCATTTATTGGTAGTGTGTGGCTTGGTGTAGATTATACCAAGCATTTGATAAAGTGAAACATGATGAAATTGTAACAATGCTGGAAGATATTAACATTTATATCTAATATCTCAGAATAATAAACAATATTTACTGGAAACATGTAGCGGCAATTAAAAAAGGAAATAAAGTGGGCAATTACGAATATTGTAATGCAAGGATTATGACAAGGATATGATTTATCGTTTGATCTAAGA
Source organism: Cepaea nemoralis (assembly GCA_014155875.1). NCBI lineage: Eukaryota > Metazoa > Mollusca > Gastropoda > Stylommatophora > Helicidae > Cepaea > Cepaea nemoralis. The sequence goes on along the minus strand of JACEFZ010020733.1, from coordinate 55,841 downwards.
TCTTTTTCTAGACAGAATTTGTTGATCGAAAAGGTACAAATTATGCTATATACATAATAAGTCCTTTGCAGGACGCTGCAGTCAACACCAGCATTTTTTGCTGCTAGATCTCTTGGCAAGTACCTTATGCAATTAGTCATTTTCATTAAAACTAAGACAAATAGTGCTGAACTGTTATAAAGAAACTGTTTCGCCGTATGGCAGTGAATCATGAACGCGAACAAACACATTAGGAAGAGCGTATAAGCAACGAAGATGTGTTTCCTGGGACGAATGTTGCGAAAACTTTAGACTGCCAAATACATTATCAACGATTGCCTGAAAAAGAATGTATGAAACTAGAACAGTATATACAACTATAAGAACATGGCAAACATCTAAATTTTATCATTTTATGCGAAGATATGCATTGCAGTACATTGTGACAACTGGAAAGATCACATGAAAAAGAAGTAGGGGCAGACCGAGAGGGATGATGCCAAATCAACTAAAATTGTGGCATAATAACTGATCCGCAAATGATCAGCAGAATTGATATAGAACACCAAAGATCACGATCTGTGTAGAGATAGGAATACCTATGCCAGCTGCCAGTTCCCATAATGCTAATGATTATATATATATATTTGATCAGGATGGAGAACCACGTAATCAACACTTTTGGAATGAGTCCATTTGGCTTGCAAAAAGGGATGTAATCTATAAAATATAATTTGAAAACCTGGAGATTCACAGAGTTAACTCTCATTTAAAGTGTAAGGGTGGGTATAATCATGGAGAAGAGAAGGAGAAACAGAAATGAACAATAGGGACATGGACAGAGCTACAAGGGATAGCTAAAGATAGGAGGGTTCGGAGTGAGTGGGTTCATGGCCTATGCCATAATGGGGATAGATGGCAAAATAAGAAGAGGAGAATGTAAGGCGTGGAGTCGATGTAGCATTGTGGATAGGAAGGGGAGAATGTAAGGAGAGAAGACGAGGTAGCGTTGTGGATAGGAAGAGGAGAATGTAAGGAGAGAATTCGAGGTAGCGTTGTGGATAGGAAGAGGAGAATGTAAGGAGAGAATTCGAGGTAGCGTTGTGGATAGGAAGAGGAGAATGTAAGGAGAGAAGTCGAGGTAGCGTTGTGGATAGACGCTCGCGTGCCGTCTCGGTTTTCATGGGTTCGATTCCACATTCGAGGAGGATGGTTAACATTGACATAGGCTCCAAGATCGATGCAGCCAAAGTGCGTAAAATGCAAATATCTTGGAAAGTTAAGGCGATGCTGACGACGTCACAACCTGTCTATTAAAATGTGCTTCTAGCACCATATGCCTAATACACATTAAGCGAGTAAAGGGGTAATTTACTTTTGGACTTTAAAATGTAAGTAGCCATTATAAAAATAGATTGTTTATGCGCAGTCATGACATATCCCATTGGCCGCTGTTGCGCTGCCACCCACACTCTTGCATGCTGGCCAGATGGTTATGTGTTCGAATCCCCTCCAATGGGTAGATTTTAATAAACAGTCTATCTATGCTCCCAGGTCGAGCCAGTCAAAATGATTTCCAGGAAATGTTCTGGGAAGACAATGTGAACGGTGAGATACTGTCCGCACCACTCATCGGGTGTCGATTGATCTGTAATATGCTGGCCCAGCACCATGTGTCAAATGAGCCTTAAGATATGTAAAAGAGTCTTTTATTTTTATTGTACAAATTACGTTGCTAATGTAACCTAACATAACCCTTTCTGGTGGCCATTTACTCGCTCTTACATACTACATTAATTCATACCGTCACTGTCCGTGTATCGGCGTGAAATTATAGTTTTCTCTAGGAATTGACCATATATCATTTGACTTCATGTACAGCACGTAAATATAAGGGCGCGTTAGTGTCGTTGATAGGAAGCTACGCTGGTAATTTCATAATCGCTATGGGAAGAGGGTTCGACGCATCGTTGGTTGTCCGTCAACAGAGGAAAAGACTGGCCACCTATTCCTGAATGTGGTCAAGATCCCAAACTACTTAACGTAAACTTGACAAAAGATCATAACAGCAAAAAAAAAGGCTGGTGTTGAGCTCAACGTCCTGTAAATTATGTGCAACTAACTTAAGTATTCAAGCCTACAAAATGTGTGGGCTATCACATCAGTGACCCGGGGCACTGCTTCAGGACATTTGTATGTTCATTTATAGCAAGAGGTAATAAATGAGCTTGTTCTGATGTATGGGAGTCCGTCATAGTCAGTTAGCAGATTAGTAAGAATTTACTTGAAGACGTCATAAATGTGGTTATACAAAAAAACGCTAAATTACATTTGTTAAAGAACAAGATTAATAAAGATGTATTCTAACAAATCGATTGAGGATGGATGGATGGATGGATGGATGGGTGGGTGAATGGGTGGATGGATGGGTGGATGAATGGATGGATGGATGGATGGATGGATGGATGGATGCATGGATGGCATGGATGGATGGATGCATGGATGCATGCATACATGTCTTTATGTGTGTTTGTCTATCTGTCTGTCTGTCTGAGTTTCTGTCTGTCTGTGTATGTATGAATGTATGACTGTGTACCTACGTATGTATGTACCTAGTCAGCCCAGCCTTCAATGGGTACGAGCAAGCGTCCTGGGAGTTTAAGATATGATATTGTCACATCATCTGTCTATTATGAATGGTCCATTAAAATATGCCTCACCTTATACCCAATACGCCTTTCGGTATCCATTTATGGCCAAGTTGACCTGAAAGCTTTTAAAATAAAAGTCTGCCTCGATGGGAATTCGAACGCATGAGCATCTTTTTCTAGTACATTCTGTTCAAATATGCGGCCAATACAGAATGCTGTTAATGACACTATTAGAACTGAAGTATCACAATTCCAGATACCCATTTTTAAGTAAACATTCGCTATAAGTATAGTTTTTAACCGGAACATGTGTTGTCAGATTAAAATTGTTTTTGTTTGTACATGTGTTGCAAATAGAGTTGTTGTTAGCCTGGCATATTTGTAGATGTGGAGTTTTACGATCTGAATTCGTTATTCCTGGATTTAAATTTAAAAATATGATGTTTTTAATAACCTAGTAATTGACGATAAATAAGTTGTTATTCTAGCTGGTAACTAGTTACAGTTGAAGTAAATAAAGTAGCGTGGCCTCTTAGCGTATCTATCACACGCCATCTAAAGTGAGTCATCGAAATAAATCGATGCACTTCTAGCAGCCCATACGGAACTCTAGTATCAACTACAACCTTATAGCACTAAAGCGTGACTATTTGTTTTTTATGTTCGCTCCTTTTGACCTCAAGAGTAGAACATGCGTGTACTACTACTTCAAGTGCACGGGGCTGATTTTTGCGTATGGATTAGCTTTCCCTATTGCCTTGTACCTCGCCACTCCGACGTCACTGTGAAAAAGCACTTCGATGTTCACAGAATACTCTCTTCACCTCAGCATATAAACATTATTTAATTATATATTTTTAAAATGCTAACTAGAATTTTTCGTAGTTAACAATTTAGATCTATTGTTTCAACAGTTGTATAAGAGACAGTAACGGTAGTTCTATGGCAGATACTGCCTTAGTGGTGCGAAGTGGTGGTTCTGGAAATAATCTAGATTACTAAGTAATCAATCAGCACCTTCCTCCTCTACCACTTTATTTTAAATCTGCAAATTAGGAAAGATCATCATTATCCAGTGCCATAGGGGTTGGCGTGTGCAATCTGCATCTCCACAAATTGCCATCTCCAACGGCATGGATTAACTATTGTGTTGAATCCCTTCCGTGCCATGACGCAAGACTGTCAAGAATGTCTCACGCTGTCTTCCTTTAACTCTCTTTTCACAAATCTGTCACATTGTTACAACATGTTCCAGTTGTTGTCTTCTCGTAATTGTCCAAAAATGATGATTTCTTCTTTATGATGTTTGTGACAAGATGTCTATGCGACTTAGCTTCTCTCAAAATGTTAACGTTGCTAATTTTGGCTGTCCAATTAATTTTCAGCATTCTTCTAACCACATCTCCAGGGCTTCTGTGGATTTTCCCCCCCGAATGTTTACTAATTGTCAAGGATTCGCAGCCGTGTGATAAAATAGGTTCTAGAAAATATACCCAAACAAAATATGTATAATAGGTGTTGCTTCTGCTATGCATACGTTTGGATTCTTGCCTGTGCTACGGAGTTTGTGCACTGTGTTGAGATTCTCCTTCTGTGATCAATGGGAGAAGACTGGGGCTTATGGGAAAATCACGTGTAAAGATTTCCTTCTGTAATGAAGGTGATCCTGTACAAACCAGGCTATTGTCGCCTTTCTTTCCCAGCTACCTTACTTTGCTAATCACCTGTCTTTCGCCATCACTTTCCTTCCTCGTAATCTTTTGTTCCTATCACCTTTCTTCTTCTCCACAATTCCTTCCTCCGCTGTCTAGTTACGAGGTTGCTGTCTACTGTTACATAGAAATCTCTCATCTGTAGCTACGATTAAACCTTCACAATCAAATCCATAAAATACAAACTTCTCTAGGCGTTAAAAAAAAAAGTTAGTTGCATATCTTTAACAGGTCGACCCCATCAATTTTTGGCTGTTTGTATATCTCTTGACAAGTAGTTTGCCATTGCTTTCTGAACGGCCGGCACCAATACCATTTAATAAAAAAAATAATTCAACGCAGGGCAGTCTACTGCCAAATCATCTCCATCTCTGTTTCGAACGCGATATGCGTAACAACGAACTGCGTCCGTAATGCCTTCTCAACGGAACTGGCATGCTCTAGGCATACTCTACACATTAATCGAACAATGTTTGTCAAAGGTGGGTATAATGGATATGCTTCCTGCCCAAAGCATTAAGAATTCTGGTCATGCAACGTCAATCAGAACATCAACAAATTAACAGTTGCCCTTTATGTTTCTCAGTGACAGAAAACAGGTCAAGTGTTTCGTGTGTTTAACTTTCCTTGTCAAACAGCAATGTTGTTTTTGTACAAAATACTCGCAATTGAATAAACAAGGGTGGGTGATTTCCTATATAATCCCCAAGATTTTGGGGATATCAATCATTGTTTCCTATTGAGCAAGCCTGAATTTGTTTTGATTGAAGAGCAGCTAATTCAGAAGCGACTGACTATCCACGGTGTAATGAAGGTCCCCATTCTTATTGCACTTTGCCTCTGTAAGTATTGATAGTACATCGTCAGCATAGACATGTATTTATTAAGTGGTAGTGTACCGGACCACTAGCTAGCCAGTGCAGCAGTGGTAGTGTACCGGACCACTAGCTAGCCAGTGCAGCAGTCCGAGGTTTAATCCTGTGTCTCTCACACATGGCGTGTAGCCTGTTCTTTAGCTCCTTAGAAATTCACCGTGAGGCATTGTTGTTTTTTTAACGTTGCATATCCCTTACAGGACGTTGCAGTCAACACCAACATATTTCAGCTGCTGTTGATGCACTTTGCAAGTTGTCACGTTCAGTAGTTTGCCATGGCTTTCTGAACGACCGGCTCCCATACCAACACGTTATAACACAACGCGACACGGTATGCTGCACAAATCATTAACGGCTGCGTTTCGAACGCCTGGTAAGCGGCTCACGAACCACGTTCGCAAGTCTTTGGCCACGGAGACCGGCCAATGGTTATTGGTTTATTGGTTATACAGTAATAGCTTCATATGTTTAGATCAGTCGGCAGCCAATGGGTGAAATGCTCAATATCACGACGGCAGCCTTTCTTTCCCAAGATATATCATGGTATCCAACTTACTCTGGGCTGACCTGGGAAACTAGGTCAATGGAAAAAGCTTCACCGTCTCATATGGGATTCGAACATACGTGCTAGACGCTGCGCTGTCACCTCCCTATTCCTTGTTAAGGCAAGGAGGTGTTTATCAGTAGGTGAATACAAATTCTAATCTACTGAGTGGTGATTGCTTGGACGAGCTGTCTTAACAGATGCATGTAATATATCAATTATGTAAGGATATCTCAGGTGTTTGTCTATAACTGAATAGTGCATGGAAGCAAAATATCATTAAGAAGCTCAATAAAAGAAATATCAAAGGAAAGATACTGGCGACAGATACCAGTGAAACCTAACATAAAATACTCAGCTAGAAAACTGAAAAATAGAAGTAAGAAATAAACAAACGTTATAGCAAAACAACAATCATCATCATCATCAAGTGCCCTGCCAGCTGGATAAAATATGAAGAAAAAAAAACAACAACAGCCGGATGTCTGTGAAAGGAATCAAAACAGAAATGAAGTGAATTGTTTGCAGAAAGGCAGAAATACCATATTATCAACAGCACTGCCAACAAATTTTTAGTTAATTTTTTTGCAGTGGCTAGTACGTTAACCTATCAATACAGTCGTCATGTGTTCGAACTCCCTTCGAGACGAGGATATTTTAATCTGATGTGGCCTCCCATGTTCACCCAGCCTTCAACTGATACTAGAAACGTTTCTAGGACGTAAAGCTTGCTGTTTTGATATTGCCCATATCAGCCATCGAGCGCCGATTGGACTATCAAAATATGAGTCTTGCTCCATGTACCCAATAAGCCTCGTGGAGTGGAAAAGGGTTCTTTAGTTGACTTTACAGTCAGTGTCTTAGTGGCATGTTAATATATATGTGAAATTATATATATATATATATATATATATATATATATATATATATATATATATATATATATATATATATATATATATATATATATATATATTAAGAGAGAGAACGAACTAACTTTATTTTCAAAGAGCCACAAATTGGACACGCAGGCCCGTTTTACATTCGGCCCTTCCAATCACTCATCTTTCGTTCACCAGTTGTGCATGTTATATTCACATAGGAAAAAAAACATTGTCAAATAGATTTTGTAAACATAAACATTGCATTTTACCATGTTATGAGACAAGCAGACACACGTACACACGCACATTTATAAACACACACACACATATAAACACACACGAATACACACAGATACGCACATACACACATACACACGCATACACACATACACACATATATACATTACATATACGCACATACACACACACATTCACACACATACATCCATATAAACACACATACTTAATACACACGCGTACACACAAACACACACATACACACATATAAACACGCACACACATACACACACATAAACACACGCACCCACCCACACACACACACATAAACACACACTCGCATATCAAGAAACATACACGGAGAGAGAGAGAACGAGAGAGAGAGAACGAGAGAGAGAGAGAGAGAGAGAGAGAGAGAGAGAGAGAGAGAGAGAGAGAGAGAGAGAGAGAGAGAGAGAGAGAGAGAGAGAAACACTCGTTTATGTGGTATTTGCTGTTCTTAACTATGGGTTATGTTTTTCGTATCGTAATCTACAATATATTTCATTTCAGTTTTGTACATGATTGATTTGAGGTGACAGTATGAACACGCTGTTTCTCTTGACTTCACGTATTTCAAATATACAACTGTAATTTCTGAATTTCAATAATATATCCTAATTGTCTGTTGATAATGAAGTGTCTAAAACCCGCAGACGAGCGAGCGAGCGAACCAACGATCGATAGAACGAACGAAAGAAAGAACGACTGCGACTATATTTTCACAGGGTTACAGGGGCGCAGAGGTGTTTCCAAGGCACCAGGGCTGGGTTCTATACTGGACAAAGACCTATTGATGCGTCCTCGCTGAGCGTATTGGGCAACAGGCCCCTTTGGGGTCTGGCTAAAATCAGTAGGATCGTTGATTCCTCCGATGTCGGAGAGTGTCTGCCTGCACAGCGAGGAACCACCAGTCTGCACACCAATAAGCCAGACATGGACAACGGATACTCATGCAAACCTCAGGTCTTGTATGACATCACACTGATGTTGGACAACAGGATGTCTTCATCCGATATACAGGACTTCGCGCTGGAGTTCACAGCCAGCGAACACAAGCAAGCACAGGGTTACAAATTGGGCACGCTGGCCAGTCTTACATTCGGCGTTTCCAGCCAGTAATCTTTCGTACAGGAAACATTACTAGTCTAAGCGTAACCTCAGCTAGTCCGTGTGTGATGTCTGATCACGATCTGGTTACATTCTGTGATGCCTGTCTGTGGATGTGAGGGTCCAGTACTGGCTATACACACCCTGCTGGCTTCTGAGCTTGAAGAGTGGGATGTGTTCCGCAATACAGTCACAGTGTTAACGGCACTTTGGTACCGGGTGGTGAGGAAAGATACAAGCTCTTTTCATAACTCACATGTCCTGAATGTTAATGCACCAGACCCCAGAGTTAAAATAACCCAGCCTCTCAGAGAATTCACCAAACGATTAAACAACCAACCACAAACATGGGGTTAAAAGACAATAGGACCTACCGAAAACTTTGCACTTGTGAACCGAGTGACCCAGTTCGAAAACGAACCCGTGAACTCCTAAGCACTAGGCAGGTGGTTTAACAACTTCTCCACGGAGTCCCCTCATCCCGTCCCAACCATCCACCAAATATATAGCTGGTTATTGTCCTAACTGTGGACTGATATTTTTAAAACAATGTATTTCTGTTATTCTAACAGCCGATATAATTAAGGATTTTTCTTAATACTTTCTCCCGTAATTGCATATGATAACTATTATCATAATCACAGACTTTCTTTTCTACCACCGGGCTGTTGATAAAAGTATTGAATTGCCTATATGTCACACACTCGTAAGCACAACAATGATCATCATCATTATGTGCCTACCATTTGACAATGTTAAAGTTAGTTGTATATCTTTTACAGGACGTTGCAGTCAACACCAGCATGTTTTACTGTTATGATCTCTTAGAAAATTTCACGTTCAGTAGTTTGCCATTACTATCTGAACAACCGGCACCCATACCATTTCGTAAAACACCATCGCAACGCGGTCATATGGTCATGCCATCAAGATATTTACTTCATTACCTTCCCCTTGTTCTTTTCCCCTCAATCTTGCATGTTGTCACCAAGTTCTGAAGTTTGTTACTTCTCATAATGTACCCACCAAATGTTGACTGTCTTCGTCTAATTTCACTAATCAGTTTACATTTTCCTTTACTTCTGGTAGTACTTGCTCATTTATTTTTTGTTTTCCTGTCTGCCTATAGTATTGTTTGCATTGTCCTCAGAAACCACATTTCCACAGCCATTAGATGATTCTATCGCGTCTGTTAAATGTCCACGTTTCACATCCATAATAATAATGATAATACTAATAATAATAATGGTCAAAATGATTATGATGACATCGAAATATCTTTTCATCACGGGTTGCTATTATCATCACTTTGAATGAATTTCCACGTATTTTGATATATTGAACCAATAAACCTGAATGGTTTTCGCCCCTATATTGTTTATGAAAATTCGAAAACCATGATCTTAGGGGTGTGTGTATGTGAATAAAACAGATATATATATAAGTCGGTGCCTGCCTACATGAACATGACTTGTTTCTTCCGCAGGTCTAGTGCTGTCAGAAGTGATGTGTCAGTACGACGGCTACAACGGACAAGTATCTGGTGGATACGCCAATCCATATTACAGAGCACCAGGTGGTTACGTCGGTCCAGGCAATCAGGTTTACGACAGATATGACAGATATGGCGATCGCTATGGGTCTGGCTACGGGCGAGGTACTGACAGGAAACGACGCCTAAAATCTGGATCGAGGCGTGGTGGCTATGATAGAACACGTGACTACCGTCGTCGCGATTACTAAGATATGGCGTGTCACATAAACTGATATGGCCATAATATAAGGTGATTAAACAGTGGTTCTGTTTGATAACATGGTATTTATATTAACTTTGGGATATGGATCTATATAAAGGCTTCAGTGTTGAGTTTATTTATTTGTTTATTTATGTTGACGTCATCAGCTGATTTTGTCTGTATGCTTCATATTGACAGGTTTAATTCGTTGTTTTATGAGTTCTTGTGCTGTAATTTTGAGTTATCATATGATTGTATTCTAATAAAGTTTGTGTTTTTATTTTTTTGGGAACATTCTATTGATTTTTGAAAGTGATATTTACTAATGATGTGACCTGGTAATGATTTTGTTAAGCACTGTTCCGCTGAGTTACATTGCGGTATCCATGAAATTGCTCTTTTAAAAATAAAAGTAAACATTTATTGTGTCTATTGTTTTTATAAATAAATGAAACGCCATTAAAAAATTTGGCTTCTAAATGATACAAGATTGTACTTAACTCATAATTAAACAGGCTTCAACATCTTTCTAATCTGTGTGAGTAAAATGTGTTATATGTTTTAATGTTTTGTTTTATATTTTCCGTAAAATGATTTCAAATATTAAGTGCATTATTACACCAGGCATATTGTATGAAACAAAGACTACACTACAGGCTTCGGCAGAGTTGATCTAGCTATAGAAACACTTTGCTCGAGCTAGGACTTATATTCTTAGTAATCTTAGATGTTACATTCGAACATACAATTTGTCGGCGATTTTCAACCGCTTTTTATTTTCTTTTGCTACATTTACAAACTACACTCTTTTTTCTGCTTCCTTTTGCTGAAAACATATAGCTATATTTCGAGTCCAAACCTTTATTTGTGTGTACAAAATGGCTGCGATACATAGCAAGGCTACTTTATTCCTTCTGCCGAGAAGATTCACGTCCAATATCAACAAAGCCAAATCTATGGATCTCTGAGGTGTTGACACTGATAGTGATCACATCTGGTATTTACGACAATAAATTTTCAACTCACAAAAGAATTATAACCAAACCAAATGTCCTAGAATTAGATTTAATTTTGATCAGCTGAAATATTCAGGAATAGCAGACATTTTTGAGGTAACAGTGGAAGGAAAATCTTCAATTCGCAACCTTATAAAGGAAAATATCAAATCCATTAAAGAGAAAATGAAAAAAAAATAAAGGTGTGTTCATTGAATCAGCAGCGAAAATACTTGGAGAAAAAAGGAAAATAAAGACACCATGAATCACAAATAACTTTCTGGATTTATGCTATATAAAGCGGAACCTGAAGGGGTGAAAAGGGGGGGGGGCGGGGGGGGGGGGGGGGGACAAGCTTCAGACTGCATTATGATTATCTTGGTACTTTGTATATTGTTGCAGTCGCTGCATTCATTTTCACCGAATAATTAAATACACAATTGAGAGCACATAAAATATACAGAGAGACAAAACGGGCATGCCTTATTACTAATGCATAATTACAAATCAAATTGACAGTTCACATTACGCATACAATGTCATGAGTAAGGTCGGACGAGGGACTCCATGTCAGCTCTCAACGTTCGCTACGAGAGGGATAGACTGGTTTCTCTCCTCCCTCTCTCCCCCCCCCCCCCCCCCCTATTCCCCCGTGCACTCTTTCCTACAAAGAACGATGGTCTTAACATTTCTAATTTTCAAAGCAGGATCCTGTTATGGGATTTGTTTTGAATGGAATTGTCTTTTTAAAATGGGTACCGATGGTTCAAACGACAGACGTATTGATTAATCTTGATGCTAATGGGTTGATTTTTGTATGGATGTCAATCGTGGACAATGAGCAGACAAGCTGAAAAATATCTGATGGCTGTGGAAGAAAATGCAAAGAATAGCTAGGACAGACAGAAAAACCAACGACCACATCCTACAAGAAAAAAAACATAACAATTGCAAACTGATTAAAGAAATTAGACAGTCACAATTTTTGGTTACATTATGTGAAGAAATAAATTGGAGAACTTGGTGACAACTGGCAAGACCGAGGGGAAGAGAACAAGGGGAAGACAGAGAAGTAACTACCTAGATGGCTTCGCCACGTGGTTTTGTCGAGACAAGAACTCTGAGCCGATCCACGATTCTATTGATCAAGTGAGATGGCGAAACATTATCGCCTACACTTATCGGCATGCTCCATGATTAATGAATGGGTTGATGAATGGGTAGATTGATGGATACTTTCAACCCGTATGTAGTTATTTTGACTGATTATTAGATTATTTGGTCAACTGCACAGTCAGTGGATTAGCTTGTAGTTATGTTACAGTAAATAATGTTATGAATTCAAGCATTATAGGATTGACCAGAAATAATTTTACAAACGCAATGGTAAATTTCACATTGATGTATTGTGCTCTTTGCATACAATTCACAAACAACAAGAGGCAAGAAACGATCGCAGCAGAAACACCGGACCAGTGTGTGATGAACTGGCGAGATTGGCACCAAGTGTTCTTCAAACTACCACGAGTTCACGTGGTGTTCACATGGGGTGCGTCCTTCCAATGTTTGTATACTCCAAGATGGTTCTAAGACGTGGCATGTGATAGGTGAAGATCTGCAACAGTACACACTAACCATGATGACCTCCTCCACCATGTCCTCCACCGCCGTGACCTCCACCATGTCCTCCACCGCCGTGACCTCCACCATGTCCTCCACCACCGTGACCGCCTCCACCATGTCCTCCACCGCCGTGACCGCCTCCACCATGGCCTCCACCGTGACCGCCTCCACCACCATGACCCCCACCGTGACCTCCGCCACCGTGACCTCCGCCACCGTGACCGCCACCACCATGACCCCCGCCACCATGACCTCCACCCCCGTGACCTCCGCCACCGTGACCCATGGTTTCAGAAATCAGAAGACCTGAAGAAGTTAAAAGAGAACAGTCAAAATTTCAGCGTGAAATATTCTCTTCAAGTTTTAATCAATTTTTGGAAATGCATAATATATCAACACACTCAAATCTTTAAACTTTCTGAAACCCAAAAGTAACTGACAAACAAGTTAACAAAGGCAGAAATTGTGACCAGCCTTGATGAAGTAAACGACACAAGAAATATGTGTATGTATCATTGTGTGCGTGAGTGTGATGTGTGTGATGTGAGTGATGTGTGTGTGTGTGTGTGTGTGTATGTATGTGTGTGTGTGTGTGTGTGTGTGATTTTTGTGCCAAAAGAAAGCAGTAAATCACGGCTATATAATAATTACTTATTATTATTATTATTAAGAAATGTATATCGTGACACAATAACCTACAGTACATGTAGTTACAGGCGGCGAGTAAGGAGGTCTGACGTGTGACTGGCTACCTTCTCGCGTAGAACACGTGTTTACTAACTCCAAACAATTATGAGCACATCTACAAAAGGTTTGGCATAGGTTGGTTGACGGTCAATGCTGCACTGCAGTTAAAGGCAGCTTCAGAAGAAGAGTTAGTAACTTACTATATGTTTATTGCCTCTATCCTTCATGATATGCTTTTATTAATGCCTTGATGTCCCACCCATTTTTTCCATCATCCTCCTATCTGTGCGGGTCTGGGGCAGACACTGGTCATCATTGCCCAGCAAATCTCTCTGTCATCTGATATTGTGATGAAGCTGATGTTTACATTTTTATTTGTTGCCCAGCTGTTAACCAGTGTACAACTAGGGTTAGAATTAAATTGTAAGACGACAGAGCAGGGTCGTCACTAGAAAGAAAGAAATACCACAATGTAATGTACAGGTAATTGGGAATATTCTTATACAAGTGAATCGGTACAATTATATCTGAACAGTCATACCATCTGATCGGAGATGCCTTCAAAAGATTAGAACAAGAATCGCCATGGCGAAGGTAGCCTTTTTCAAGATGAAAAACATACTGACCAATAAAAAGATGTCAATAACAATGAGAAAAAGAGTGTTGAGGTGCTACATAGAGCCTGTACTTTTGTATGTATGTGAAGCATGGACAATGAGCAGACAGACTGAAAAACATCTACTGACTGTGGAAATGTGGTTTCTGAGGAAAATGCAAAGTATACCATGGGCAGACAGAAAATCCAATGACCAAGTATTACAGGAAACTAATAAAAACCGTAAACTGATTAGAGGCATAAGACGTAGACAGTCACAACATTTTATACGGCATGAGTAGAAATAAATTGGAGGATATTGTGACAACTGGCAAGATTGAGTAGAAAAGAACAAGGGTAAAGCAGAGAAGTAAATACCTGAATGGCTTGACCACGTGGTATGGTCGAAACAAGAACACAGAGCTGATCCATGACTCTGGTGATCCTGTGAGATGGCGAAACATATTGGCCCACGCTTACAGGCATGGTACATGATGATGAGCTGTTAAAACTGCCCACATCAACCATTCACTGTTGTGCTCTGCCACTCTTGCCTAATATTTTCCCCACCTAACGCTAGTTTCTGTATTCTGTCTCTCCTGCTTCTACACCCCTACATGTCTTGTGCCTTTCATTATGGTTATGATGACGTACCTATTAATTTGCGCATTATTACTTCAGAGTGTTTTCTTTCCTGATAATGATAGTCTCATAATTATTTGTAAACACCGCTTCTTCTCTATTTACACATATTTATTACATATTAGTCACACACACGTTTCACACATAAAGTAAAGTAAATTAAAGTAAAGTAAAGTAAAGTAAAGTAAAGTAAAGTAAAGTAAGGTAAAGTAAAGCGACATACAGTAAAATGAAAATGGGGTGAAATGAACTGATGCGAAGGAAAGTGATGGGTAGAAAAAGTGATCTAAATCGAAGTGAAGAGATTGAACATGTTAATTGGACCATTGCAGCAGAATTTATCAATATTCAATGTTTTCACCAATCATCATCATCATCCAGTGCCTTGCTGTCCGGCATGGGCGATCATGCCTCTTCACAAATTACGTTCTCCAACTTTATGGATCAATTCATGTGTTGACTCCCTTCCGTGCAATGATACAAGACTGTCAAGATTTTCTCACTCTGTCTTCCTCTATCTCTCTTTTCGCAATTATTTCACCAATATACGTGTTTATAGTTTATTTCATCCGTTCATGAATACTCATGTATGAATGGTATACCATGTGATGTTGAAATAACTATAAAACTAAATACAGCACAGACCTGAAAGGCGAACTCGCCTGGCACCCAAGAAAAAGTTCTTTTTATCAGAAATTCCTCTTATAAGAGATAAGAGACACAGAAGAAAAATTGCCGGGTATAAACAAATTGTCATTCACAATAGAAATTCGCCACATCCGAGATAGCCTTAAGCGGTTTGCACTATATATGTGGCACATTTCTATTGTGAAGGACAATATGTTTATCCCCGGCAATTTTTCTTCTTTGTCTCTTATCTCTTATAAGAGGATTTCTGATAAGGAGAACTATTTCTTGGGTCTCATGTGAGTTCGCCTTATCAGGTCTGCACTGTAGTTAGTTTTAAGGATAATAATAGATTACGCAACCACATGTATACAAAATTCAAGACTGGTGACACAGCCATGTGCACATGTGGTTTGGCGTCGCAGACAGCAGAGCACATTCTCCAGGACTACCCAAACTACAACATATCCAGGCGAATCTTCTGGCCTAGAGAGACAACAGTGGAAGAGAACCTCTACGGACCGCTGAGTGAACTAAAAAATACTGTTAGATTCATACAAGAGACAACATTGCAGTTATAGACATATTTCAAGCGAACGAAAGAAGAAGAAGAACAACAACAAACAGCCAAATTCTCATGTACTTTTTACGGTTGTGAACAATTACTAATAGTTTAAAGGGTCTTAGAATACACACCTAGACTAATGTCTACATTCGTGTTCTTTATTGGCTTACTTCTATGCAGCTATGAAATAAGCTTTTCGAATAGATATAGCTGTCACTGTTTTATCTCAGGATCTCTGGAAACACATACGCGTGAACAAAACTGGTTGGGTGGTACCGCTTATCTGTGAAGGCCTCACACTATTTGAACAATTACGTATTGTTCGTCAAATACAGTGTTTGTAAGGTTTGTTCAAATAGAAAGAGTTCTTTTCAAATGTGAAATTACCGTGGGGATAATAAATTCTCCAATTCGAACAATAACTGTGACTATGTGTTTTAAGAATTTCAGCCAAAGTATTATTAATTTATTCACTTTATATTATATAAAACTCTGCAGTATGCACCTGACGAGATGCAGCGAAATATGCCAGACAATAAATCATGCAACATATTGTTTGCGGCTTCTGTGTTTAAATTCACTAAGAGACAACACTGTTCTGAAGTTAATGGGAGTTCCATTGGTATCACCTCGTCATATAGGTAGCATCATGTGTTACATGTGATACTCAATCGTCATCATGATCTTATATGCAGATTAAATATTTAAAATAGAGATTCTTTGTAACCTTTTGTCATGATATGGAAAGGTATCAGCGTCAGGTATCAATTTACATATGATGTTGGAGATCGCAAGATTATGAGAAACATGATAACCCCCATCATTCGGCCAGGCACTGGGTGATAATGATAATACCACGGCGTTACAATTTATACTAGTCGAAGCTCCAAGCACCGATCACTGAACGTTGTAAGCTCGGGTGTCTACTAGATTTAATTTTTATGAAGATATTATCTAGCAACCCACGTGACCGAAATTATAAGAGCAGTCTAGTTCTTAAACTTCCAGTAAGGTGATGGCGACGTAAACTTGCCTAGAAAATCAACCTGGAGTAGAGACCTACAAAATGCACGCATATATATATGCCGGCTCCATGGCCGAGGAGTTAGCAGCTTTCTAGGCTAACCCCGAATACTCTCGTCACGTGACGCGACGAGAATTAGCAGTGGTTCGAATCGCAAAAGTGACTTATGAGAGTATGGAGCCGGTCACTCAGAAAGTCGTGGCGTGCTGATGAGCGTAATCTAGCCTAGGAATCAACATACAGCTGAAAGATGCTGGTGTTGACCGCAATATCCTGAAACAGGATGGAAACGCGGGGAAAATAAATAAATAAATATATATATATATATATATATATATATATATAATACCCCGAGGTAGACCAAGAAGGCGGTGGAGAGATAATATACATACAGACCTACAAGCACTTGGAATCAACGACTGGCAAGAGAAGGTCCACCAGAGAGACGAATGGAGACAGATTGTATTTGCAGCAAAGAACCTCAATGGCTCGGAATGCTGAAGAAGAAGAAGAAGAAGAAGAAGAAGAAGAAGAATATATATATAATGAATCTTTACTTACTAGTTAAAAATAAGTTCCTGCATGTCCTTTACAGGACGTTGCAAATCAACCCCGGCATTTATATGCTGTTTATGATTTACTAGATAATTTTACTTTCAGTAGTTTGCCACAGCCAGCTCTGTGGCGTAGGAGTTACGGGCTCAGCTCGTAATCCCGCTCAGCTGCGGGCGATTTAGCAGCAGACCGCCTTGCACTGGTTTTTATAAAATGGTATGAGTGCCGGTTGTTCAGAAATCAATGGAAAGCTACTGAACGTAACCTTGTCCAGAAATCATAAACAGCCAAAAAATTCTGGGGTTGACTGCAACGTCCTGTAAAGGATATGCAACTAACTTTTAAAAGTTTGTTATTGCTTCCTGAAAGTCTGAGACTCGTGCAATCGATATCAACTCTAAGCGATCTATGTATATGTACGAGGGTAAGTTAATAAGTAAGTCACAAATGGCTGTAGAAAAATAACTAAGTATGATAACAACTTGAAACCAGTTTATTTTTATACATACATTGCCCCTTTATTTCTAAACGTATTTTCCACCAACATTGATGCACTTATGCCATAGTTTTATCAGTCCTCCAAAACCGGCTGGATAGAACTGCGTGCTCTGTTTTCTAAACCACGTTTTCACTTCACATTCAACTTCGGCGTCATTCGCGAAATGTCTCCCGCCAAGGTGTGTTTCCTGTTTATGCTGACAAATGTTTGTCCCGTAAAGCGGTACATAGCTGGGTAGAAAAAGTTACGCGGGCGAGTCAATAAGTAAGTCACACAGTTCTGTGGGATGGCATCTAAATGAAAACACAGCACGCAGTTATATGCAGCCGGTTTAGGAGGACTGATAAAACGATGGGATAAGTGCATCAATGTTGGTGGAAATTATGTTGAGAAATAAATGGACAATGTATGTATACAAATAAACTAGTTTCAAGTTGTTATCATGCTTAGTTATTTTTCTATAACCATTTGTGACTTACTTATTAACTTACCCTCGTAAAACCACATTTTAGTATTTCTTGAAAAGTGTTTCTAAATTTGGTCTTCAAAGAGTTCACATTTCTTACGCCATCGCCCTCCTGTCATCTGCAGCACAATTACTAGATCTACTGGTATTATTTTAAAATACATTAACATGTACTCACATAGACAAACTGCAGCTAGAATAACAACCTTCATCTTGGACTAGTTATTCTACAGACCAGTAAAAGCCTGTAATATAAGAATCGGTCTGTAGCTTCACCTGGTGAATGACTGACCAGGAGAGGTCTGCTTTATATAGACACATTGACTTGTATACCTGCATACGGTTAATTGCTGTGTCATACAATTAAAATAGTTAAGGAAAACATCTAAATGAAGCATTTCATCTGTCGCTAGTTTTTTGTAATTGAAAATGCAAAATCATTGTAGCCAGACAATTAGTAATACTTCTTGTTTATTTGGCCACAGCCCATCAAAAATAAATAAAAGTATACCCCGTTGTGATTGCAGAGTATTTTGGTAAAATTATTACATATTTTAACATGATGATGTGTGAGCTGCGCTACATACATACCACTTTAGTTCCATGACCTTTTCAGGACGTAGCAATCAACCCTAGCATTGTTTTTGGCTGAATGTGATTTTCTAGGCAATGTTACGGTCAGTGGTTTGTAATATCTTTCTGACCCACCGACGCTCATACTATTGTTACAAATCAACGCAGCTGATTTCTCTCCTGGGGTGCCTGATTCGCTACCTCTTAGCCACAAACAACCACACAAATGCCATATATAACCATAACATAGCCATCACCACCACCTTCAACATTCTCCTCCACCTCTTTCTCCATATAATCACCGTAATCACCAGCATCCTTAAAAGCATTGCCAGTCATCGTGGAATGATTATTACATTAACCACTGTTTAGCAATATATATCACTTTGTATGATATCTTTTCATACCCTTATCTAAGAGCTTCCAATGTCTGCCTCTGTTTATTTTTCCAATTAATCTTGCCAGTTGTTAAAATATCATGGGGGTTGCGTGGTCTCGAGGTATGGTGTCCGCCTCGAGTGCTGGAGGTCCCGGGTTCAAGCCCCGGTGAGGACCGGGACTTTTTCACATGGACCTCTAGTAATAAAATTTCCCCTGGACTCTGGGTAGTGAGATCGGACACCCGTGTGTATTGTTGCGCATGTAAAAAATCCCTTGGCAGTTGTAAATCGAAAAAGAGTAGCCTAATGGCGCTGCCCGGGCAAAACTTCGAGTTAGAAATCTACCCAAAGTATTTCAGGATCCTTGCCGGTGCTACGGAGTTCGTGCACTGAGCTGAGTTTCTCCAGCTCAGGCTTGAGTTAGGAAGAGAACGGAGCACTTATGGGTTGCACCCGTGTGCCGTGATGTTGATCCATCGACTAAACTAAACTAAACTAAACTAAACTAAACTAAACTAAACTAAACTAAACTAAAATATCATACAATGTGTCTCCTCTCACGACCCGGCATAACATGTTGAATCCTTATCATGCCTGTAACAAGTTTCCTTTGTGTATTCTTAATCTTGTGTTACCTGTAGTCACCATTTGAGCATCGACCCGAATAAACTCACCCTAAGCGCTACTATCTTTTCCCATCGCATGCAGCGGCCTCTAAGTTCTCCCGATATTATACTTCTGTCTAATTTTCTTCTCAATGTGTTTTAGGTCTTCCTTTATGTCTTTTGCATCACCCTCGGAACTGATTTTTTTTCCGCATATCCTTTATAGGACATCGCTGTCAACATCAGCATCTTTCAGCTCATTGTTTATTTCTTGGCAAGATTAGGCTCAGTAGTTTGCCATTGATTTCTGAGCGACCGGCGCACATAAGTTACAAACGCGACGAGAACCGCTACCGATTCTAGCGCAGGTTACGTTCCTGACGTGGATATACGGGATTACGGAGAAAGACGTTAACTTCTAGGCCATGGAGACCAGCCTGGCACTGATTTGTATACGCACATATGGGGCTAGTACCATATGCCACATACGACTCAGGATGTATTAGAATGTTGATTGCAACGTCCTGTAAATGACACGCACTTAACTTTATTAACTTTCAAAATACAATTCCCTGTTTAATGTAAGCATAGAAGGCACAAGCAAATGGATGCACGATTTAACGCCTGGCTTATTTCCCTGCATCTGGCTTTAGTATACATAAAGGGAGATAATTCAGGCAATTAATCGTGCAACCTATTGTCTGCGGCTTCTCTGTTTAAACGTATTATGGTTATACCAGCATGTTTGTAATCGTCTAGTTAAATTTTGGTTGGTTGGTTGACTGACTGGCTGGTTGGTTGATTGTGGACCTTCTGGAAGACCTATTGGTAACTCTTAAGTCGAATGCAAACACGTTGCTGTGGTGCGAGTTCTCAAAATGGTTTTCATCAGTAGGAGTAAAGTTGGTACAGGCAACATTCTCTCTAACTTGTACCAAAATGTCATCTCAACGGAAAGCTCTTGTTCCCCTCTCCAAAGGCAGAAGCATCAGGGTGAGCAAATTCTGTACTGTAACCGTACATCTGCGGAGAGATAGATTAGGCGGTAACTGAGTCATGTTATAGAACAGTGAATACGGACAGGCTGTGATTGAAAATCGGGCCCTAAACAGGAACCAGTTCGACTACGCTCGAGCCATTATAAACATAATGTCCTAACCAGTATTCCAAAAGTCCCTCTCGGATTAGTGCAGGCTGGTAATTATTTCTCCCTAGGGCTTAGGTACTTCATTATCAACTTCAGCCTAATACCCTGATGGGTGATCTAGTTAATGAAAGCAATATACTGTAAGCTTGGTGTTCTTAAATATATGAATATAGAAATACTCCCTTTGAAAGAAGCATAATGCACTCATTGTTTACCTACCCTTGTTTACAACAGATGCTTGTATTACACATTCAGACACCGAAGTGCATCTTGACATTTCCCTAAGTACAAATTATCTGATTTTTTTTTTTTAAATGTTGGGTAGCTTTGTCATTTCATTTACATTTCTTCTAAAAGAATTTTGATTATTTGGTTTTACAGTCATCTGTAGTTAAGCCATCTCATTTCCTATATAAATCTAAGCGCGTGTGTCTGTTGTACAAAATCACCGCGGCTTGCCAAAGACACCCACCTGTGGCTGTTGCCTATCATTCAGATATTTGTGAAAAAGCTTGCCATGTCTAACACCATGAAATTCGCTTTGTTTGTTGCAGTTTACTTCTGTGAGTATAACTGTCATAATGAAGCTTTGTGATCAACTATAGCAAGATGCAATATAATTTAATAATAAAGCTATTAAGTGCCATAACTTATCATATACTGGGTGTTTATGAAGTCTCACTACACTGTGTAAGTAGATCAAATTTGAAAACTGAAGTACATGATGTCATTAAAAAATGTGCTCTATAATCTATCGTGAAGTAATATGCAGCGAACGGCTGTCGCCCGCTGGAGTAATTCATTTGCACTCCAAACAGAAAGGTGTTATCAACGGAAGAAAAATAAATTATGTAAAATTTCTACTACATACAAAGTGTAGTGAGAATTTACAAACACCCTGTATATGTCAACATTGTCATATAACCCTAACGTCACAGCACCTCCGCCAGAAGTGGGTTCCTGAAGCTAGCAGTCGTATATACTCACTGATCTGTGTTTCCTTGTGAACCAGGCGCTCATTTATAGATACTATCAATATCATGTCTTCCTCGTTCAACCTCAATGCCGGGAACAGTTCCGGGCACCGATGAAGACCTCAAGCGAACCATTATTTTTGTGACCTATGCCTGAATAGACGAATATCAGAAGAGGAAGAAGCAGAAGTTGTCCTGGGGTTAAGCAGTCTATTTTTTTCATACATTAGGTTACGACATAATGAAGAGATTTGGAAGGGCAATTACTGGAATTGACAAAGAGGCTAAAATACAAATCTTAAAAGTGTAATAGAAATTAGAATAACCTTCCCATTGTCTTGTAACCTGTCAATATTATTGTTAAGAATGTCAAGAGTGATAAGCACGTCATATCATGGTGCAGGCGAACACGGCGTCGTCATAAGGACAGTTTACAGATGGCCGCCCTACTTTTGACATGCACCAAAGACGGGCAGCGTTCTGTTAACCTTTTTTTTTTTTAAATCAATGAAGGGTTGAAACATAGAAATTTATCGGCGAATGATGGTCCAGTATGGCGATTCATGCCTGTTAGTCCAGAAAGTGTATGAGTGGAGTGGGAAGTTTCAAAACAGCTTGACTTCTGTGACAGACTGTTCACGACCGGGTCAGGCACACCGAGTGGTGACCGCTGAGTGGTTACACATGCGACGAGGAGAATTTTTTTCTACAGGAATCAGAGCACGTTATCGGCGCTGGAAAACTTGCATTGAACCCAGCGGTGATTACGTTGAAAAATGTAACAATTGGTCTGTATTTTTTGTTCCAGAATATACCCCCCCCCCCCCCCCAAAAAAAAAGTCATTTGAAACCCCTCTTGTATTATTCGTAAGTATACAGGCTAATGCCGGTCTTTCTGGCCTAGGGGTTAACGACTTTCTCCATAATCCCGTATATTCACTGAGTAACGCAGCTGCGCGAGATTCGGTAGCGGATCGCGTCGCGTTGGTTACTTATGGGGTATGTGAGCCTGTCGCTCAGAAATCAATGGCAAACTACTGAGCGTAATCTTGCCAAGACATCAACAGCAACTGAAAAATGGTGGTGTTGACTGCACTGTCCTGTAAAGGATATGGGAACAAAAGCTAAGACTCTTTCTGTCGACCTGGTAATCATGAATATGAAAGTGCATCGAAGCGGATGTTTAAAGCTAACCTGAGCTCCCATCTCCACCCAGAATAAAACGGGTATCATGAATTGTCCTGGGAAGTAAAGGCGACTGGTGTGATACTGACCACATCAGCCACCGAGTGCGGATTGGTCTATACAAATATGGGCCTAGCTCCATAAGCCGGATATACTAAAGGCGTGCGTTGATATGAACATTACGATACAATTCTCTTCCAGGGTTTCTTGATCCAAGCATTTGTTTCCTTTAGCCGTTTGATAATCGTGGGTCTACCTGGGATAAACATCCTTTTACATTGGATTTTAAACCTGTGCCACTGATCTAGCAGACCAGCTCCAAGTAATGTATTTTATTATCATTGCTGGTATCCACATGGATGCTATTTTAGCCCACGGTGTAAATAAAGACAGCGTTGAATTGATGACTGGTGATAATTTAGTGGTTGGTGGGTTCGCTTATTAGCACAGTGTAAGTTAGTGATATACTTCGATTATTTGAAACCTGTATAAAGGAGTGTCCTATTGTATATTAACATATTAATTTTGTAAGACCAGATAAATGATCAGTTGTTCATATTATCAATGTATGTGATGAAAAAGCAAGATTAAAAACATACTGACCAATAAAAAGATATCAATTAAAACTAGAAAAAGAGTGTTGAAGTGCTACATAGAACCTATACTTTTGTATGGATGTGAGGCGTGGACAATGAGCAGGCAAGCTGAAAAACGTCTGATGACTGTGGAAATGTTGTTTCTGAGGAAAATTCAAAGAATACCATGGACAGACAGAAAAACCAATGAACAAGGCCTTCAAGAAACACATGAAGATCGCAAATTGATTAGAGACATTAGACGTAGTCAACATTTTTGGGGCATGTTATGAGAAGACATGAAATGGAAAACTTGGTGACAACTGACAAGATCGAAGGGATGAGACCAAGGGAAGACCGAGAAGTAAATACCTGGATGGCTTGGCCACGTGACATGGTCGAGACAGAAACACGGAGCAAAACCACGACTCTGGTGATAGAGTGAGATGGCAAAATATTACCGCCCACGCTTATCGGCATGGCACATGACAGATGGATGGATGTAGCTTTTGAAATCTTGCTGATGTTTATGTTTAATGCTTTATGTTGTCATGAGCACAACTCCCCACCCATACAGTACAGGTAATGGCGGACTGGTCACGGTGTTCGCTTGCCTGATGACAATGGGCCTTGTGGACCCTTTATAAAGTGAACCAACCCCTTAACCAGAGGACAGTATATTACTAATGTGAATGACCTTTTAGTCCTGGCAGCCAATATTTCTAGACCCTGTTCGGCAATGAGTGCATGTAATGTTTGTGTGTGAATCAAACCAAGTGTGTCGGTGTAGTATGTTTTGTTGTTGCACAATTTGGGATCCTCAGGGATAGCTCTGGATACGACCATCTGCAACATCGTAATGTGTATGGAAAAAAAAAGGGGGGGGGGGGGGGGGAGAAAGGAGTAATGTTCCTTGGACTGCCGAACCTGACGTAAATCTAACAACTGATAACTTTCAATTTGACATTTCGCATTCTTTTTGTTTCTTATAGGTGTTCTGGTTGCCTTCGTCACAAGTCATGGTGGCGGGGGACATGGCGGCGGTGGTCATGGTGGAGGACATGGCGGAGGAGGACATGGTGGCGGGGGACATGGCGGCGGAGGCCATGGTGGCGGAGGACATGGCGGCGGAGGACATGGCGGCGGTGGTCACGGCGGAGGACATGGCGGCGGTGGTCACGGCGGAGGACATGGCGGCGGTGGTCACGGCGGAGGACATGGCGGCGGTGGTCACGGCGGAGGACATGGCGGCGGAGGTCACGGAGGGGGACATGGCGGCGGAGGACACGGTGGTGGGGGTCACCATGGATAATTTATGTCAAATAATACATTGAACAACTGACACTAACACTACCACGAGATATATTAGTTTGCTTAGGCAAATATTCTGACATTTAACACTACTACCACGAGACATATTAGTTTGCTTAGGCAAATATTCTGACATTTAACACGAAAGCACACGATTGCCACTGATGGTCATAGAGTGTTACCATGTGTTACAATGTGTTATGATGTATTACCATGTGTTACAATGTGTTACTATGTGTTACAATTTGTTACTATTTATTACAATATTTTATCATGTGTTACTGTGTGTTACAATGCGCGGGTGAGCTTATTTCTTTGATCCTAAAATAAACTTTATTTGTCGTTTAACACAAGTCATGATTTAGATTGAAACCGAAATAAACAAAGATGGAATTGTAACTTCAATTGCGCGTGTTGCTGCTTTAATTATGAACGTTTTCTCAGCATATTTCCGTTGTTGTTGCTAAAATACAATTTACCATTGAATGTAACTAGTCCTCTTATTCAATAATTGAACTAGCCATGGAGAATTGAGGTTCAATGCTATCAACACAACGTTCCCCTGCCATACTACCAATAAATGGCGTCCCACGTAGTCCTCCCACGTCTTTCAGTGTTACCATTAAGGGTATAGTTTTGCTTCTTTCACTCTCATTGTGCTTTTGATATGGTAAAATGTTTCTTACTGTTATATAGTTCTTCAGTATTTGTTTACTGTTTACCTTGCACTATTTCATTATGGTGAAATTTTTCTTATTGTTATATAGTTCTTCAGTTGTTGTTTACTCTTTACCTTGCACTATTTCAGTTTGGAAGTACTTATATATGTAAGTTATTTTTCTAGTACTTCATAAATACAATGTTAGTTGTATGTCCTTTACAGGACTATGCAGTCAACCCCGGTATTTATTTATTGGGATTTACTAGTAAAGTTTAGTTCAGTAGTTAGCCATTGCTTTCTGTTAATTCCTGTTACCGGCTTTACTTAACTTATCACCCCTATGCCCTGACTGTCCTTGTAAACTTAACAACTGTGGAAATATCCTGATGTAAACGGTTTTGTGTTGCTTTTTCAGCTGACAGTTTCGCAGTGTACATCATAAGTGCATCAAAGTACATCAAAACCCCAGGATGGAACAATCGTTGTAGTTTATAATACATATACTAGAATGTGCACATCATGAGTGTTACTCTCAAAATCCCACGATGAGGCAATCCTTGCAACTTATAATCATCATCATCATCATTATGTGCCATGCTGATAAGCGTGGGCGGTCATATTTCGCCACCTCACACGATCACCAGAGTCGTGGATCACCTCTGTGTTCCTGTTTCGACCATATCACGTGGCTGAGCCATCCATATATTTACTTCTCTGATTTCCACTGGTTCTTTTCCCCTTAATCTTGCCAGTTGTCACCAAGTTCTCCAATTTATTTCTTCTTATAAAGTGTACAAACATTGTGACTGTTTACGTCTAATTTCTCTAATCAGTTTACGGGTTTCATTTGTTTCTAGTAGGACTTGGTCATTGGTTTTTCTCTCTGTCCATGGTATTCTTTGCATCTCCCTCAGAAACCACATTTCCACAGCCGTCAGATGTTTTTCAGCTTGTCTGCTCATTGTCCACTGTTCACACAAAAGTATAGGTTCTATTTAGCACTTCAACACTCTTTTTTCTCGTTGCAAATGACACCATGTTATTGGTCAGTGTGTTTTCCATCTTGCAAAAGGCTACCTTCGCCATGGTGACTATTGTTCTAATCTCTTCAAGGCATCTCCCCTCAGATGCGAGACAGTTATACCGATTCATTTGTTTAAGAATATTCCCATTTACTTGTATACTGCATAGTGGTATTTCCTTCTTCCTAGTGACGACGATAATCTGTGTCTTCTTACAATTAAATTCTAACCCTAGTTATTATCTGTGCGCAACAACCGCATCGACAAATCTTGCAGATCCTGCTCATTGTCTGCAATCAATACTGTATCATGTGCATATCTAATGTTATTGATGCTACGTCTTCCAATGGTGATTCCTCTCATATCGTCTAAATTTCTGAAAATATTTTCATCATATAGGGAAAACAGACCGGGAGGTATTACACATTCCTGTCGCACATCTCTCTTAATAGGCTCATATTGACCATTATCAATCTTTACGGCAGTTTTTTGTTTCCAATGTATGCTCTTTTTATAAGTCCAAGGTCTTACCCATCAATATGTAGATCTGCAAGCATCTTCGTCAACATGACATGTATTACTTTATCGAAAGCAAAGTCTTTATTTACTTCAATTAGAACATTCAATTAATGTTCTCATCATATACACATCTACGAACCCACATTATTCTTCTCCTATTTGGGGTTGTATTTTCTTGCTACCTCTTTGCATGATCATGCTTAGCAATATCTTTGTGATTAGGCTCATTTTACAAATTGTTCAGTATTGATCACACGTTCCATCGTTCATTATTTCTTCGGGACTGCAATAAATGTAGAATAACATAATTCAGGAGGTATATCCCCCCGTATCATATACTGTGTTCAGAACCTGGTCTACTTAGTATTCTTCTAAGGCATTGATCATTTCTGTTGTGGTGTTGTCTGGAACAGGGGTCTTGCCAGATTTACTATGGTTCTGAACTTTCATCTTAAACATTGATGGTCGTTCATTATAATTGAAAATATTAAACTGTTCTTCTATTGTATCACCAAAAAGGTCTTTCACATAATCTGACCAAGCATGTAAAATCTGTTCTTTTTCTATTATGATTTTGTCATTTTTAGCGTATATTACTATACTAGAAAGTGTACATCACGAGTGCTACCATCACAATCCCAGGATGAAGCAATCCTTGCAGCTTATAATACATGTACTAGAATGTGTAGTATTCTACATTTGAAACCCTTTCTATCTCTGCAGCCCCTGCCTACTAAAAGATCATCATCAGTATGTGCTTTGCCAGCCGGCGTAGGCGTTCATGTCTTTTTTAACAGGTCTTGGTCCTTGGTGCTCTGGATCAACTCAGCTGAAGAGATTCCTCCATGCCATTGTTCCAGTCTATCCAGCATACTTTTTCTTGGTCTGCTTCTGCCTCCTTTCCCACTGATATTTCCAGTTGTCACGATATTCGCCGATGCGTCTCTTCTCATCACATTACCACATAATTATGTTTGTCTCGTTCTCCTAGAATTGTATATAGTGATCTAGTTTCATTAGCCGCTTCCATGCAATCTATGTTAGTTACTATGGCAGTCAAAAGTATTCGCAGCATTCGTCTCTGGAACATCATTGCTTCCAAGCTTTTGCTAATGTGTTCATTACTATTCTATGATTCGCTACAATACAGGAATAAAAAAGGTTTTACATAACACCTTAGCACTCTCTTTCCTACATTCATTAATTGTGATGTTTCATTTTCTGGTAACGTTTGATTGACATATTCTAGTCTTAATCTCTGTGGCGCATCTTCCCCCTGATGATATAACTGTTCCTCAGTATATTTAATTTTATCAATTTAGCTAAGTGTGGGATGTGGATTTTAATTTATGAGAATATTATGTTAAGTTGTCTAGGGGATTTAATTTGATTCTCTATTATTTTAGCCACTTGAGGTGATCATGGAATTCTACCACAAACACAAGGAGGAAAATACTTCACTCCTGTTCATAGCTGTATTTATGAGTACTTCTCCATTCCCACTTATCACCCTCTAATGTTTATCTAGTGCTAGAAGACATTGATGGTTCACAACATATAAACAACCACTGGTGAACACCACATTTACTTCCTGTAGACATCAACAGCCTGTCTCTCTGGCTGAGGGGTTACAAGACTTTCTCCGTAATCCCGTTTATCACGCAGAGTCTCGTAGCGGGAGAGAACTGGGAGAGGTTCGACCCCCGCTGGTGACTTGCGGGATACTGAGCCGGCCGCTCAGAAAGCAATGGCAAACTACTGAGCGTAATCTTGCCAAGAAATCAACAGACAGCTGAAAGATGCTGCTGTTGACAGCGATGTCCTGTAAAGGATATGCAAAAAAAAAAAAAAAAAAACATCAACAAATTTTGGACAAACAGTTCAAGTATTAAATCAAGATCTGGAGTTACATACATGAAAGTGTAATAGTCTTATTGCATTTCATGACAGGCATGGGAATGATTTGCATTATCAAAACACCCTGTGCCCCATGAAAACAACAATGTTATTACCAACAACACAACAACCACAAATTGGGTCTACTTTCCTGGACCCACCTTACATAATTAAGGCAAATAATGATCTAAATACATAGAACCCAACATATAAAACAGTTGTTTCTGACACCCTTTACAATTCTCATATTTAAAAATAATGAGTTGGTGTCAAAATACTATACCATAACCTTCATTGAAAAAAAGCTATTGACCTGTTACCTCCATAGAAAAAAGACACATATAAAAGCATTTGGTACTAATAATTAAACTAATTATTTAATTACAGTCTTTTTCATTAGGTGTTGCTGTCGGTTATTCTTCTCCAGTGCGAAGCAGATAATGTCCCTATTTATCCGGGCAGAAATAAATGTACTCACAGTCATTTTCTACTTACAGTATGTCCACTGAAGTTTGCTGGCGAATGTTTATAATCCATAATCCAAGAATAGAATTATACATAAGCACATATTCCCTCCATGGGACTGAATTCAAGAATACTCTGTGGCCATTGGGCTCTGTGTTCCAATTGAAATTGATGCCTAGGTCTGTCATACTTTCAGGAGATGCAACTTAAGCTCGTGCAGAAGGTTCTTCCCTATATCATCTTATCGATGAAAAGATGATGACTGTCCAATAGCTCGGTTTATGTTAACCGATTCCCAATTTAGTTCAAAAGGCTTTGTCACACACCCGGTTCATGTTGATAGGCCATCCCACACTTGGTGATGGGGCAATTAGGCCGACATGGAACCAGCATAGAGTTCTGATTCATTCCATTTCAGTGTAGAGCATACAATGGTGAGTCATTCATTTGGTTTCATCTGGAGGTCTTTCCAGGATTTACCTGTTGCAGGCAAGGAACTGAAGAATATTACTCCAACACATAACCAGGGTTGCGAGCAATCAGATGCTTCCTTTGGTTGCAGGCGTAAAGGCATTTACTCTGCTAGCTGCTTTCATATGGTCTTTTTGATGGTGTTCAGGTTTTGGATCCTTGAGGTAATCTGGTGTAGTTATGTTTCAGAGGATGTTAAGTTTGTACCTTGCTTGTATTGGCTTATGTGGTTTCAGTGTCTCTCCCATTTGTTTGAGTTGGTGTTAGTATTCTAGAACTTGGTGTTGAGTGCTGAAACCTTATGTTGACTTTTGCGGCTGTGTGACTTTTCTTTCGAAGGAGGATACTTGGGTGTATCCTTTGAACTTGGGAGTCCAACAGACAGATGGAGGGTTCTTACTGCTGTTAGTTTTATTACACGTAGTATAACTCCCATAGTTTAGTTGACCTCGACGATTGATGGTTCATCAGGCGGTACCTCCCAGAAGTAAAACAGGTTATGCTTTTTGTATCTGTGTACTAGGCATCATGTCGACATTCTGATAAGGAAGTCTGACAGGAGTCAGAATATCAAACGCTGAGTGTCTATCATCTTCGATTCGAATGTGTCTTTCGCTGGCTATGGCAGCTAATGATTGCAGCAGTCAACATTGATGTATTTCTAGATCCAGATTATGGTTATGACAGGTTGCCATTTATCACTTTCTGGTTGTTGACCCAGGATCCAGTTGTAGTGATATAGTCCCACCAAATCCAACTACCACTTGCTTCTCTTCTATAGAAAAGAGATGACAAGAATACAACACGAGCATTAACCTACTGTGTTATGTTAACATGGTTATGACATCATTACAAATAAAAGTACAACCAACCAGAGGTGAAGGGGAAAGGAGTGGGTGTCCACGTTCCACTGTCCCTCGTTGCTTGGTGTAAAGCCATTCTGACTCTAATAGTGAGTGAGGTATCTTTTCACTCTATGTTTTGTTGAGATTGTTACTGGGAACATTAGATGAGTGAAGCCATCCTTTTTATCCAACACTTTGCTAGTGCATTTGTCATACCTTGAAGAGAATAGTCCAGAAATAGGCTCTTTTGTTTCCGATTCCTCGTCTCCATTCCTTCGCTATAATTAGCATTAGGCCAAGGCTAATGACCATACGGTTCACCATTTCTTGTGTACTGACATGCACAAGGATTCTTACATCAACATCCTCTAATCCCCAGGGGTAACATTAAAATGTATATTCCCACAGTAAAGAGTAACAATCAGGGCAGAGAAAAATTCTCATAACAGAGAAAACATACATGTACATTTCTCTAATATCAAGTACATGATAATCATACATAATAATTAATCATAATGATGATGCAAGGAGCCGATGTTTTTGGGATTTCCTCAGGGGTTAATCCATAAAACATAAATTGTTTTCCCCCCACTGCTTACAGCAGCATAAGGTTAGTGAACGCTGTGATATATTTTGCCAAGTGCTGCTAATTTTAAGAACATTTCTTATCTATTAGAAATGATTTATGCAGTCTGATGCGTGTTTGGAACATATAATATTATTCCTGGTGTCTATCGCCTGTAGTGCGGTGTGACTAAAGATTGGTTATATCATGCGTTTACTTTCTTTGTTCTTGAATTTATATTCTTAAACATGGCAATTCCCTAGCACTATTTTATGAAATGATTACATGTCCATCACTCATGTTGAGTGGTTACTAATTTGTTAACAAAAGGATTGTACTAAAATTTAGCACTATAGTTCCAAGTTACAGATTAGAATGTGGCAAAGCATTTTATCCCCTGACTAGGAGTCAGGAATATGCATAATCATTGTATGTCTCCGCATGGATAAAAATTCCCTTGCAAATGTTCTTTAGAGTTCAATCTCTATAGTACATAGATTATTTGCAGATTCCTAAGAATAGATATTGAGATATAGTTCCCAATGCATAGAAGTTATTTAAACATAGGAATATGAACTTGACAGAAACGAGTTCTCTACTTTGAAGTATGAATCAGGAGTCTGCTCCTAAATTGAGAAGAGTTTCTGAATGTGTTTCTGACATGAGTTTCATACTATACAGTACACATAATATTTACAGGTTATAAGCATTGCTGATGAGATATAGGTTCACAATGCCTATAAAAGGTTTTAACATAGGGATTTGAAATTGTAACACATAGGAACAATTACAGCGTGGCACCCACATGGCGCTCAGTGGTACAAATCAATCAGACTCCAGTTTACAAGAATTGTTGAATTATCATTCTAACTAATTATTAATTAAACACATTGGTATATGTAATACATAAATACGTATTAATAATTTAGATTTTAACATACCAATGGCTGAAGAGAATGATGAGTTTTATGGCAAAAATGCCTTTCCCCACATGGGGAAACATTTACGTGTCCGCTCTTTGTATTGCACTGACCAAAAATGGCTACAAAGAGTCTTTGTTTTACAATCAGTTCCGGTCTTGCCAGGTACGTGAACCAACTAAGGCCAAATAACATTAAGCTATCTACGTGTTTAGTTTTTCTCTGTTTTCTTTTCCCGAAAGTAAGTACTTAAACAGTAATTATTAGGGATTAGTAATTTTTTAAAGGCCATCGATAGACGGGTGTTAGCAGAGACGGTTTTGTATACCACATGTCTCCCCCATTTGGAAGCTTGTCGTTTAATTAAATGACATGATTATCCGTCTCTATAATTTCTGTCTATACATTGACACACCTAGTATCCCTTTTATGTTTTACTACATTTCTTTCCTATGTTATCAGAGCTACGTTCATTTTCTTCTAGTCACGACAACTGGCATAACCTTAAATGCTTATTTCCTTTTAGTTAAAAAAGTGTCAGTACCCTCTCCACTGATGTCAGCTATGGTTTGAAATATGCGTGGTTATCTGATAATTTGATACTTTCAAGTACTGGTTTGTCTGCATCAAACCGACTTTCCGACGCAATTGAAATATCATCATTAAGCGTTCAATAGCCAGATGATACTCTTCATATGAGATCATTTGCTGAATTTCTTTTCCCAATATATTTAGTATGGCGTTAGGAACTGGAGAAAGTCCTGAGTACTCCTACATGGGTTATTAGAAATCTAACATCTGCATTTTGCTGATTCTGGGTTTTGTGCGTCCGCTCCCCTCAGATTCTTTTCCCAGCAGAAAGTCTCTTCTCTCCTTGTAGTTCCCTATGGTCTACGTGTGTAACTACTGCTAACGTAAGTATGACTAGTTGGGATATATAACAGCTTGATTTTTGTCTCATTAGATTATCAATCTTGAGATTATGTTAAAACAGCGATTAATTCTGCGTCTACTGATAGCATATTAAACTCGCCCGTCTCCTTGTAAGTTCGACGTTTGTTTTAACTATAGATCTGATATTTAAAGGAAGCTTAAGATGGTCCCTGGGTTTTATTTTTCATCCAACACATTATGTGTTTAGGTGTTTAGTCGAGTTATGGGATTTTCCCGATCAGTTTTAATAACTACTGATTAGAGTTGTGTCCCTTTCTTTTGCGGGTTTTCCTGGAGAATCTCGTCTAACATGTAAACAAAGGTCCCACTTTTCTAGATTTCCGTTCTGAACCGAATATTACGGGGAACATGAATCTGTCAGGCTGAGGTAATTCTTAGCTTACTTTCTCTGCTTTTCCTTCTAATCGAGATCTATTTTACGCTAGAATCCTTATTAATAATTCTAACTTGATGTTTTTAAATTTCACTCTGTATTGGTTGCTTTGGTGTTGAATTACGAGCAATTTTGCGTCGCTTGGCGTAAATTGATCGTCGTCCGCTTCCCTCCAGGTTTTAGACTATTTTCAACTTGACAACATACATTGGTATGTAGATTCAGACGTATTGTCTCCTCTACTATATATAATCAGTTCAGTGAGAGCCCCTTTTTCGTTTCCTGTTTATAGTGTTCCATACAATCAAGTTGTTGGTTCACTTCCAGTTATGGATATGGATTACTCGTCCTTGTAACATTACTGGTACATATGTAGATCCCTCTCATACTGGCGTTTCCTGAGTTGTTCCTCAAGCTAACAGGTAAGGTACTCTTAAATTTTCTCTCAAGTTTTGTTTTCATCCGTTTAATACGTGGAACTCTGGATTTAATTGAGATTGACGAAGGTCTATTCTCTGAACTGTTATATTAATTCGCTGGCTTCCTGATTGAAATTCCTAATCTAGTAATCATCAAGCAATGTTTCAGCTATATGCTCCAATTTGCTTGGCTTTTACACAGCTATATTCCATTCTTCTAGCATGGGTTAGCTAGATAAGTCTTAGGCGTTTCCTCTCTCTCTTCACAGTCAAGAGGTTTGTCCTGTTTATAAACAGCATCTATTTCAAGAGTTGTTTTTGTAATGGTTGCTTATACTGAGTAGTCTCAGTTAGTGAAGCTCATCCCTGTCAGTCTGGATCTGCTTTCACATATGTAATGCTGGCATATCATCCAAATCAGAAATGAGATGTAGAAATCTGTTTCGTCTTGCGATTGATTTCTTATGCATTTACCTATTAGTAGGCTTCGAGCATTATCTAGAACTTGGTTACTCGGTTAGATTAAAGAAAATACAATTGAGTCGCGCGCCTCTTTTGTACTACTTATTTTGCCCTTTTAATTCTTCCATTATGAGAAGATTAATTTTAGTTAGGCAATTTATGGAAAAAAAACTTTACGTAAGCTATTCGCTGACTAAAGCTGTTTCTCTCCTCTTTTTAATGAGGACTTCTCATAGTGAACATTTCACTTAATGAGGTTAAACTGTAAATTTCAAAGCTAAGGAGCCAATTTCTGAAATGTTTAGTCTCTTAATAGAGATTAGCACAGATTTTTTCCGGTATCTCCTGAAGTTCATTTGAAATTCCAATTTCTTAAGTTAATTCTTTAATTACACCTTTTACATACCTATACGGTCTGTTTCCGCTACATTTAATAATGGAATCGGTGTGGCTAATTTAAAGAAATACCTTATATTCTTTTGGGTCATTAAGTGAGTTGACCAGGTTCACTTAAATCACCAGGTGAATATTTTGGTTGACCCTTATTGTTATCACATGGGCCATCTAAGTTAGTTATTAATAACTACTCATATTACCGGTGGGGAAGAATACGTGTATGTATGGCTTTTCTTCATATGTATCCATCAGTTATTCACTTTCCTTTACTACCGGTGTTGTAGAACATGTTATGTTATATGAAAGAGGATGCAATTAGGGTACCCCTAAATACTGCAAATTATTACAATATTCCTTCCCTTCCATTAACCATGTCTACATTTTTGCAAGTGATGGTTTTGGCCTTACCATTAGTCCATTTCATTTAGTAACTGCTATTTTACTCTGGTTTAAATTCATTTCCTAGGTATTATTTACTGCTCCAATGAATCATCGTTTGTTGATTAAATTTTTCCCTTCAAAACAAAATTTATTGGATTTTTAACTTATCTGTCCTAATCATCTATAAAATTGTCTATCATTCTCTGCTGCCTTGGTAATTTTTCAATATTACATGAATTATACAAGCAGATCATGCATGAAAATACAATGATAATCAATGACAAAATAGTTAATTAACACACGATTCATATGTAGGAACATAAACCTTATGGATACATAATACAGTAGTGTGTTCATGAATACACCACTTTTAAACCATTTAAAGAGAATCCCAGAGTAGCAGAACCATACACCCAACATCAAATGGGAATGACTATGAATTCTAAACATTCACTGATGTCGTGTCTTCCTTTAAAATGTCGTCCCTGGAGTGAGGGGAGTCAACACCCACATTATAATTTTTCTTCCCTACCCATATCCTGGAGAATCCACCAGCTTCTGTCCA
Source organism: Cepaea nemoralis (assembly GCA_014155875.1). NCBI lineage: Eukaryota > Metazoa > Mollusca > Gastropoda > Stylommatophora > Helicidae > Cepaea > Cepaea nemoralis. The sequence continues at coordinate 20,132 of JACEFZ010020733.1, read as the reverse complement.
ACACACTCCCTCAGCCCGTGGACACCTTTTCCTCTCACTCTCTCACTGTCGTACTATGCCCCCTCTCATTCTTCCCCAACGCAACATATTCAACAACTCTTGCTTCTAAAAATTAATAAAGATTAATCTATTAAAAGAAAAGTGTAACGTATATGAGACGTGTATGCGAAGAAAATGTGTGTCGTGTATTCTAATGTAAATGTATAGGTCAGACCACAGAGTTCATGTTCAGTGTCCACTCATCATGGCAAGGATTACACGACATCACAAGAATCAGCACAATGGACCTCACCAAAGTCGTGTCCTTCTCTCCAGACATGTCCTCCTCCAGGAGCTCTGATGACCATGAGATCTGAATCCCATTCAACTATATAATCCGTGAAAAATACTATTATTGTTCTTAACACAACTGTTCCTAATAGTTTATAGAAACTCAGACTTCATAATTCCTGCGCAGTGAAAAAAAAAATGGAACACTGTCCTATGGACATGACGTTTTGTCTTCTTGCGAAATGTTCTATAGTTCTCACTATTAAACAGTTATTGTCTATACTCCAATAGAGTCCTTTATTTTTGTTCTAGTCATAAGTGAACTGAATATCCATCACTACTGGTGTGTTGAAACTGGTATGACCTAAAACTCATTCGGTATTTATCCTGTAGGATACATATACCATTCCTCTCCACTGAATAGACTCATTGATAAAGTTGCTGGCCAATCTTCCTGCACCAAACTTTATCTGGGATCGGATTTTTCCTTGGTTCCGTGTTCTTCCTTCCAACCAGAGGGAACCTGTAAAATAAATCATACAACTGATGATAGCCTCCCCGTCACTGATCTCTATTAGATGATCGTGGCCATTGGCCCTTGTTCAGCAAAATACAATGAACCTAACTCTGTCAGGGACAGATGAACTGAACACATAGGTTTTCATCAGGCCAAGACAAGAAGAAGAAAAAAACAACCAACAGCGTGCGGAATCCCCCCACCAGGGAGCACCCACTGGAAGATCCCAATTATCCCCCATTACTCAATTCTCAACTAGTAGAGCTTATCAACACTACACTAATCTATTTTCAACTAACAGAGCCAAGTATCACTTCCCTACTCTAGCTAGTTTTCCACTAACAGTGCTAATCATCACACTCTAGTTTTAACAAGGCTACAGCCTATATTAATTAGAACTAATTATAATAAGTTCTACCTTATACAGCAATGCAGTTTTTACTCAATCACATCTAAGTTTGCCATGACAGGCACGTGTAAAATAAATATAATATATCCCGCACACGTTAGATGTTATTAACTCCCTAACCGCAGTGCCAAAGCACGTCTTCCTAGATCGACGTTTCGAGTTACACTAGTTGTCCTCAAATCTGGTTTTTGGCAACCGCCTAACATTGGTCACGTGACGTTATTTTATATGTGCACACAGGTGTTATTTTGGGCCGATCATCCCTTGTCAGGAATCCATCTCCCCTGGCTTAGTCACTGTCAGAGTTGTCATCACTTGTTTTGACTCCCAAAACAATCCAGCGACTTCCTGTACGATCCCAACAACGAGCTTCCACAACACGCCGCCAATCCGTGTGATGTCCGGAAACTTTAAATGACAGATGGGACTATTACATCTCCCTAGCTGCAATTATACGTTGATCCGACCTGTTGATAAACTATCAAAGTGGTGTATTGAGTCATCTCACTCACTTCCCCTACACATCTGCAGCTGTTAACTTTGCCCGACCTATGATGGTTGACATCTGATTGTAACCAGGATCTGACGGGTTCTATCTGTATTCGAATGTTGATAAACTGTCAAAGCGATGCAGGGATTTCTCTCACTCACCATCGAATGTTCCTAATCTGTCGACCAGAAGTAAACACGTGCAGCTGCAACCCCGACTGTTTTCTCTGGATTTGTTGAAACAACCTGTGGCCTCGAACATGCCGCTAATCAGAACGCCTTTTATTCTCATCACTGGTTAAATCACGTTGGTCTATTATGTGACAACTGAATTACCTATCATATGTGAGTTTACCATCGCAGAGACCTTACTACTGGAGGTTCATTATTGGACTTAGTTTCCCAACAATAAGATATAAAATATGAGTTTAAAAAATCTCATACCCAACAACCAACTACATGTTGAATCTACCAGAATCTAGGTATTACCTGTGAACAGTTTTGCCAAAAAATATATATTTATCTGAGCCATTATGGGTTCACATAGCCCTTGACTCAGCTCATACTTATGAGTGATTAGGTCTGTTACTAACACTATAACATTCTGAAGTGACTTGGTTTACCTGCGAGAGGTTTACCCTGAATTCATATACCCACAATAATACACCATTTGTGATGTTTACCATGAGTTTTAAATTCACGGACGACTGCCCACACTTGTGGGATGTGGATTTTAATTTATGAGAATATTATGTTAAGCTGTCTAGGGGATTTAATTTGATTCTCTATTATTTTAGCCACTTGAGGTGATCATGGAATTCTACCATAAACACAAGAATGAAAATACTTCACTCCTGTTCATAGCTGTATTTATGAGTACTTTTCCATTCCCACTTATCACCCTCTAAAGTTTATCTAGTGCTAGAAGACATTGATTGTTCACAACATATAAACAACCACTGGTGAACACCACATTTACTTTATGTAGACATCAACAAATTTTGAACAAACAGTTCAAGTATTAAATCAAGATCTGGAGTTACATACATGAAAGTATAATAGTCGTGTTGAATTTCATGACAGGCATGGGAATGATTTATGTTTTGATTTATTTATTTAGGAATCGACATCACAGCATTCGGGGCATTCCCATAAGTGCTCCGTCCCCATCCTTAGCACCCAGCTAAGAGTTCCAACACTATTAGTACCAGTAGCAATCTGATTATAAGTCCGTCTCGCCTTTCCTCTGAGCATTAAGCGTCGGCCAGATCCCTTCGTCACTCCTCGTTGTCTCATTCTTGCCAGACCATGGTAATCCATTTGCTCCTCCGAGGTGTGCACGTGCTCCCACAAGGCTGCAACCACGTCTGCCTTGTCATGTATCAATACTCCACCAAGTTCTGCAGAGCCAGCCAATGTGTCCGCCTGTTCATTTCCCAGCACACCGGCATGCACCGGAGAAAAGTTCCAGGCGATGCTTGTCACCCGTGACCTCCGAAGCGAATCAAGCCACTCCGCACGAAGTCTGCACGTCCTCACCCTCGTCAGCATGCTTTCTGAGTCAGTTACAATCACGATGTGTGTGTGTCGTGTTCTCCTTCCAGCGGAGAGCCGCAGTGACTGCCTCCACTTCCATTCTTAAGCTGGATGTTGTGGTATCGTATGTCAGACTCTCCTGCCCCAAACATCGACCATTCGCTTTGGCTATGAACCCCCAGCCACTTCTCTCACCTCTTGACACCGAACCATCTGTGTAGATAATCACATCACTCGAGTGAGCATTGTCCTGAATTAGTTGCTGGATTTCCACTTCCGTGGCCCCTGCTGGCCACTCCCTGCACTCCCGGCTTAATGTGATTATAACTCTGCACAAGTCTGACTGCTCCGCTGGCACTCTGACCCACTCCTCTCCACGTCTAATGTTATCCAAGGGGCACACCTGTCTGATCGTATCCTCCGCCTGAGCCATCCATGATTTCCCTCTTATCAGTCGCTGACCCTTAACTGCGTCCAGCGCCTCATGCAGTGGGTGGTCTGTGTCTGCAGCTACTCTGAGGTATGCCTTCGCCTGCATCACATTGAGCCTACCAGCAACAGTCGGCAGACCAAGGATGTAACGCATGCACACTACTGGGGTGTCTCTAGTGCATCCCAGATTGACCCACATAGCTTCGTTCTGTATGCGCTCTAACTTCACCTGCTGACTCTCTGAGACAGTGAGCAGACCTAATCCATAATCAATTACTGAGAGGATCAAGTGCTGGTATAGTGTGAAAAGCATTCTCTGCTCTACGTCCATTGTAGCCATAGTTTTAAATGCATTGAGTCCCTTTTGAGATCTTGTCACGACCGTCTCCACATGGTCGTTGAAGGATAGGCTTCTGTCAAATGTGATCCCCAGATACTTCAGTTTGGTCTCTACTTACATTTCTACCATCTATCGCGAGGCTTGGGTCATCAGCTCTTACAATCCTGTTGTCCAGAGAGCACCACAAAACAGCCGCCTTTTCCGGGTGGATGAGAGCACTCATTTCTGTGCACCAGTCAATCACTTTATCTACTGTCGCCTGTAACTCCTGGGCTGTTTGCCCCCTATCTCTTCCCTGCCTATATGCAAGAATATCATCTGCAAATGTTAGTATTCTTCCAACCCCTGGTGCTTCTAGGTTTGCAATCTTGCTCGTATACACATTAAAGAGCACCGGTGAGACTGCAGATCCCTGTGGCAGTCCCGGAGTTAACATATGTGGCTCTGAGGTCCATGCGCCCAGACGGAGAGCAACCCGACGAGAATGTAGGACGGCTGCTATCCAGTTCACCAACTAGGGATTGACCCCCTTCTCCATCAGTGCGGTCATCAAAATATCATATCGAACTCTATTGTACGCATCCTAGAGATCAAGCGCTACCGCCATCGTTTCCTGTCTACTCTGGAACCCCTCATAAACATCAAAGGCAAAAGTGGCTGCATTTGACCAGGTATCTTTTCCTGGCCTGTAGCTCCCCAGGCCTCTTGGAAGTAGCTTCCCGCTTTCCAAAAACTCTTGCAGCTTGACAGCGACTATCTTCTCTAAAACCTTCCCAAATGTATTTTGAAGGGTTATGATCCTAAAGCCGCTAAGATTTGACTGATCCTTGAATGGTTTTGGGAGAGGGATGAGATAGCTGTGCACCCAATCCTGCGGTACTGATGCTGTCCTAATGCTCTGGTTAAAGCAGTCGGTCATTTCCTCCAGGTCTGCTTCGCTCAATCCCTTCATGTGGCCATACCTGACCCCATCGGGCCCTGGTGCCATGTCTTTTGCCTTTTTCAAAATGTGTTTAACATCTTCCACCCGTATGATGTCTTCATACTGCATATTCTTCGTGGTTCCAGATAGCTCCTCTCTAACTGCATCCCTGGTGTCCGCATCATTATGATTGGTCTGCTCTAAAAATCTCTGGATAAACGCCTCCCCTTTCTCTTTGTCTGTTGTCACGCGCACACCATCATCTCTATAGATTGTTCCCACTGTCATCGGCCGATCTTTTCTCTGCATTTGCCTGTGCAATTTCCAGAATTTTTGCAGTATTTTATACCCTCCAATCTCCTTCATGAAACATTCCCATTTTGCCTTTTTGGCCTCTGCAGCACAGCGCTTGAAAACCTCCACCTTGTCTTTCTTGACATTTTCCGCTGTGTCCCTTCCTCTCGTGAGCTTCGAAGTGTCTGTCGCACTTTCTTTAGCTGCTTCACTGCAACTCTCTTTGCTTTCCAAGAACGGTCTACTTCTGGGGTCCACCATGGGGGCTGCAAAAAGGGAGCTTTAACAGTTCTGTTGCATGTCCCTTGTCTGAGTCGTCCAAGAAGGCAATCTTTCCACTCATACCGGAAGGTCTTGCGCGCTATCCCAACTTTCCTGGGTTTAGAGATCAGGACTGAGCATGGCATGTGATCACTCCCATGGTCATTCAAAACATTCCACTTTACATCAAGGACTGATGACTGGGAGACAAGTGCCAAGTCAATAGCTGTGTCTGCATCGCCAGGCCTCATTGCCATTCTTGTCGGCCTACCATCATTTATGCAGGCCACATCGGAGTCCACCATAACATCTGCAAGGGCAATTCACTGTCGATTTTCTCCACTACTATCCCAATCTCTGTTCCTTGCATTGAAGTCTCTACATATGAGTAGCCTATCACCTGGTAATTCCTCCAGTTCCTTAAGCCAGTCCCAATGTTCCTTTCTGACAAGACAGTCCACTGTGGCATATACATTTGTTATTCCACTGGCTCAAGTCGAGTACCATATGCTTCACTCCTTCCTTCACCAGCAGACCTTGTCCATGTCTCTTCTGCCCAGTAGGGTTTATATAACTTGCGTACCCAGGGCAATGGTATTTGTCTGTATTTAGCTCCTGGAGCATGAGGACGTCAAAATCATATATTAGTTTCTCCAATACAGGACCTCTCTGTCTGGCACTGCGACAATTCCAGTATCCCACTCTTACATAGTTGAAACCTAGTCTCTCCACTTTTCGTCTTGTTCTCCTGGCGCCTGCCCTCCTATTTCTATGCCGTCGTCTCACACCATTTCCTCGTCTTCTCCTCACTCTCTCTTTGCTAGCCTCTGAGGGATGTGTCAAGCGCAGAGCACGTGCTCCGTAGCGCCGGCGACGATACCCATGTTTAAATAAATACATAGGCAAAGTTTGGATATTGCAGGAAATAAACGGTCGCCCTAGCATTGCCTGCTTGCTAGGGAAGAGGCAGGGGATGTCCCGCAGGAGTCCATACGCCTGGTGCCGCCCCGCACGCCTGCCAGACGTCCAACATTCACGACCAGTTTACCCATGGCTATCCATTTCCTCAGCACGTTGGTCCACCTTGAACTTGGGGGTTTATATTTGGAGTTTTCCGTCTCCTAGATGGATTGCTGTCCAAAGCTAACGGGTTCCACCTACCCGGGAGCGTAACCCTGATGGGGCTAAACGGGTACTCCACCTTGCCCAAGGGTGTCCTGTAGGCTAGCAGAGGGAAGGAAGCGCCTTACTTCTCCTTTGATAGGGGATACCCCTAACCCGCTCCCGAGCATGGGAATGATTTGCATTATCAAAACACATGTACCCCCTGTGCCCCAAGAAAACAACAATGTTATTACCAACAACACAACAACCACAAATTGGGTCTACTTTCCTGGACCCACCTTACATAATTAAGGCAAATAATGATCTATAGAACCCAACATATAAAACAGTTGTTTCTGACACCCTTTACAATTCTCATATTTAAAAATAATGAGTTGGTGTCAAAATACTATACCATAACCTTCATTGAAAAAACGCTACTGACCTGTTACCTCCATAGAAAAAACACATATAAAAGCATTTGGTACTAATTATTAAACTAATTATTTAGTTACAGTCTTTTTCCTTAGGTGTTGCTGTCTGTTATTCTTCTCCAGTGCGAAGCAGATAATGTCCCTATTTATCCGGGCAGAAATAAATGTACTCACAGTCATTTTCTACTTACAGTATGTCTACTGAAGTTTGCTGGCGAATGTTTATAGTCCATAATCCAAGAATAGATTTATACATAAGCACATATTCCCTCCATGGGACTGAATTCAAGAATAATCTGTGGCCATTGGGCTCTGTGTTCCAATTGAAATTGATGCCTAGGTCTGTCATACTTTCAGGAGATGCAACTTAAGCTCGTGCAGAAGGTTCTTCCCTATATCATCTTATCGATGAAAAGATGATGACTGTCCAACAGCTCGGTTTATGTTAACCGTTTCCCAATTTAGTTCAAAAGGCTTTGTCACACACCCGGTTCATGTGGATAGGCCATCCCACACTTGGTGATGGGGCAATTAGGCCGACATGGAACCAGCATAGAGTTCTGATTCATTCCATTTCAGTGTAGAACATACAATGGTGAGTCATTCATTTGGTTTCATCTGGAGATCTTTCCAGGATTTACCTGTTGCAGGCACAGAACTGAAGAATATTAACTCCAACACATAACCAGGGTTGCGAGCAATCGATGCTTCCTTTGGTTGCAGGCTTAAAGACATTTACTCTGCTAGCTGCTTTCATATGGTCTTTTTGATGGTGTTCAGGTTTTGGATCCTTGAGGTAATCTTGTGTAGTTATGTTTCAGAGGATGTTAAGTTTGTACCTTGCTTGTATTGGCTTATGTGGTTTCAGTGTCTCTCCCATTTGTTTGAGTTGGTGTTAGTATTCTAGAACTTGGTGTTGAGTGCTGAAACCTTATGTGACTTTTGCGGCTGTGTGACTTTTCTTTCGAAGGAGGATACTTGGGTGTATCCTTTGAACTTGGGAGTCCAACAGACAGATGGAGGGTTCTTACTGCTGTTAGTTTTATTACATGTAGTATAACTCCCAGTTTAGTTGACCTCGACGATTGATGGTTCATCAGGCGGTACCTCCCAGAAGTAAAACAGGTTATGCTTTTTGTATCTGTGTACTAGGCATCATGTCGACATTCTGATAAGGAAGTCTGACAGGAGTCAGAATATCAAACGCTGAGTGTCTATCATCTTCGATTCGAATGTGTCTTTCACTGGCTATGGCAGCTAATGATTGCAGCAGTCAACATTGAAGTATTTCTAGATCCAGACTATGGTTAGGACAGGTTGCCATTTATCACTTTCTGGCTGTTGACCGAGGATCCAGTTTTAGTGATATAGTCCCACCAAATTCAACCACCACTTGCTTCTCTTCTATAGAAAAGGGATGACAAGAATACAACACGAGCATTAACCTACTGTGTTATGTTAACATGGTTATGACATCATTACAAACAAAAGTACAACCGCCAAGACGAGAAGGGGAAAGGAGTGGGTGTCCACGTTCCACTGTCCCTCGTTGCTTGGTGTAGAGCCATTCTGACTCTAAATAGTGAGTGAGGTATCTTTTCACTCTATGTTTTGTTGAGATTGTTACTGGGAACTATTTGATGAGCGAAGCCATTCTGTCCATCCGAACATGTTGATATTGCCTCTCTCTCTCTACTTGAAGAGAAACACCTATACATAATCTCAGTGGTTTATAATGCCGCGTCTTCCTTCCGGCACTATAATCAGCATTAGGTCAAGGCTATTCAACATTGGCTTCTTAAGTACTGACATGCACAGGTTTCCTACATCATCTCATGTTTCCACAGGAGTAATTAAACGTGTATATTCCCACAGTGAAGAGTAAACAATCAGGGACAGAGAAAAATTCTCATAACAGAGAACACATACATTACATTTCTCTGATATTAAGTCACATGACTAATCATACATAATAATTAATCATAATGATGATGCAAGGAGCCTATGTTTTTGGATTTCCTCAGGGGTTAATCCATAACTAAAACATACATTGTTTTCCCCCACTGATTACAGCAGTATAAGGATAGTGAACGCTGTGATATATTTTGCCAAGTGCTGCTAATTTTAAGAGCATTTATTATCTATTAGAAATGATTTATGCAGTCTGATGCGTGTTTGGAACATATAATATTATTCCTGGTGTCTATCGCCTGTAGTGCGGTGTGACTAAAGCTTGGTTATATAATGCGTTTACTTTCTTTGTTCTTGAATTCATATTCTTAAACATGGCAATTCCCTAGCACTATTTTATGAAATGATTACATGTGCATCACTCATGTTGAGTGGTTACTAATCTGTTAACAAAAGGATTGTACTAAAATTTAGCACTATAGTTCCAAGTTACAGATTAGAATGTGGCAAAGCATTTTATCCACTGACTAAGAGTCAGGAATATGCATAATCATTGTATGTATCCGCATGGATAAAAATTCCTTTGCAAATGTTCTTTAGGGTTCAATCTCTATAGTACATAGATTATTTGCAGATTCCTAAGCATAGATAGTGAGATATAGTTCCCAATGCATAGAAGTTATGTAAACGTAGGAATCTGAACTTGACAGAAACTAGTTCTCTACTTTGAAGTATGAATCAGGAGTCTGCTCCTAAATTGAGAAGAGTTTCTGAATGTGTTTCTGACATGAGTTTCATACTATACAGTACACATAATATTTATAGGTTATAAGTATTGCTGATGAGATATAGGTTCACAATGCCTATAAAAGGTTTTAACATAGGGATTTGAAATTGTAACACATAGGAAAAATTACAGCGTGGCACCCACATGGCGCTCAGTGGTAAAAATCAATCAGTCCCCAGTTTACAAGAATGGTTGAATTATCATTCTGACTAATTCTTAATTAAACACACTGGTATATGTAATACATAAATACGTATTAATAATGTCATATGCTGCAAGACCGCCTCAAGCCCAATGCTGAAGCTAAACAGGATACAGAAACAGAATGAAGAGCCCTAAAGGACACAATTAACAACACTGCTATGGATATCCTGGGTCCAGCCCCCCGAAAGCATAAAGACTGGTTTGATGAAAATTCCGAAGACATCAACCAATTGCTGGCCGAGAAACATCTTCTCCTCAAGGCACATTTGAATGACCCAAAGTCAACATCAACAAAAGATGCTTTCAAGAACATTCAGAGAGTAGTGCAGCAGAAACTTCGGCAAATGCGGGACTCCTGGCTGAGCAGCAAAGCTGATGAAATTCAAGGCTTTGCTGACAGACATCATATGAAAAACTTCTACGACTCACTGAAAGCGGTCTATGGTCCTTCATCACCAGGCATAGTTCCCCTCCTCAGTGCAGACGGGGGAACATTGGTCACCGAAAAGAAAGAAATCCTCCAACGCTGGGCAGAGCATTTCAGCAAAATCTTAAATGCAACTTCCTTCTTCGATGATGAAACCATCAACTGCCTTCCTCAAGTTCCCACCAATGAGACACTTGATGACCTGCCAACCATAGTGGAAATAAACAAAGCCATCCAGCAACTCTCCAGCGGCAAGGCACCTGGTCCTGACTCCATCCCAGCAGAGATATACAAGGCAGGTGGGCCAGTCCTAACAGAGCAGCTTCACCAAGTCTTCACAAACATATGAATGAACGAGACCATGCCACAAGATTTCAAGGACGCGTCAATAGTCCACCTTTACAAACGTAAAGGAAACCGCCAATCCTGTGACAACCACCGAGGCATCTCCTTGCTTTCAATTGCAGGGAAGATACTCGCCAGAATTCTTCTCAATCGCCTCACAGCCCATCTTGATCAAGGTCTTCTTCCTGAGAGTCAATGTGGCTTCAGAAAAGAACGTGGAACTGTTGACATGATTTTATCTGCAAGGCAGCTGCAAGAGAAATGTCAGGAACAGAACTGCGAAATGTTCTCCACTTTCATTGACCTTACCAAGGCTTTTGATACAGTCAGCAGAGAAGGACTGTGGAAGATTATGGCAAATTATGGCTGCCCACGAAAGTTTGTCCAAATAGTGCGGCTATTTCATGACAGCATGCAGGCAAGAGTACAGGAAAATGGTGAACTGTCTGACCCCTTTCCTGTCACCAATGGAGTGAAGCAAGGATGTGTCCTGGCACCAACACTGTTCAGCCTCATGTTTTCAGCCATGTTGATGAATGCCTTCGAGAACGACGACATTGGAATAGACATCAACTACCGTATGGATGGAAAGTTATTCAATCTCAGAAGGCTGAAAGCTAAAACCAAAATTAACAGCGGCACCGTCAGAGAGCTCCTGTTTGCTGATGATTGCGCTCTATACGCCAACTCAGAGGCGGACATGCAACATAATGTTTCAGCTTTCTCACATGCCTGTGCCAACTTTGGGCTCAATATCAACTTGGAGAAGACTGTAGTTATGTACCAGCCAGCTCCAGGGAATAATCACACTGTGCCGAATATCAAAGTGAATGATCATAGACTAAGTGTTGTGGACAAATTCACCTATCTTGGCAGCACCGTGTCACAAGCTGCCACAATCGATGACGAAGTGAATGCAAGAATCTCCAAGGCCAGTGCAGCCTTTGGCAGACTGTACAAGAATGTATGGGACAGAACTGGAATAAGCCTGCAAACAAAGCTAAAAGTCTACAAAGCAGTTGTATTATCCACACTGCTATATGCTTGTGAAACCTGGACTGTTTATCAGCGACACGCTAGGAAATTAAACCACTTCCACACAGTCTGCCTAAGGAAGCTACTGAAGATTAAATGGCAAGACAAGATTCCAGACACTGAAGTCCTAGAAAGAGCATCCATGCCCAGTATCCACACTCTACTGATGAAGAATCAGATTCGCTGGGCTGGTCACTTGACTCGCATGCCAGATCACAGGCTCCCTAAACGAATTTTTACAGCGAACTGCGTTGTGGTAAACGCTCCCAAGGTGGCCAGAGGAAACGTTTTAAAGACACTCTGAAAATTTCACTGAATGCTTTTGGAATTCATCATGACACCTGGGAGGCTGCAGCCAGAGACCGAAATTCGTGGCGTGCATCATTGCGCAAAGGTGCAGTCATATGTGAGGCAACCAGGACTGCAAGAGCTGTGAAGAAAAGGCAGGACAGAAAAACCACTGCAGGAAATTCTCCTCCAGAGACGTCAAGCATTCTTTGCCCACATTGTCAAAGAACATTTCGAGCCAAAATAGGCTTTATCAGCCATCTTAGAACCCACGGCTCCACACCTTCAACCCCACTGGATGAAATGAATGGTCATCATCATTCTTGATGGACAAAAACAACAACAACAACAATATTAATAATGTAGATTGTAACATACCAATGGCTGCAGAGAATGATTGGTTTAAAGGCAAAAATGCCTTTTCCCCACATGGGGAAACTTTTACGTGTCCTCTCTTTGTGTTGCACTGACCAAAAATGGCTACAAAGAGTCTTTGTTTTACAATCAGTTCCGGTCTTGCCAGGAACATGAACCAACTAAAGCCAAATAAATTAAGCTACCCTACGGGTTAGTTTTCGCCTGTGTTCTTTTCCCGAAAGTAAGGTACTTACACAGTAATTATTTGGGATTAGTAATTTTTTAAAGGCCATCTATAGACGGAATTTAGTAGAGACGTTTTTGTATATCACACTAAGCATTTCCTTTTTATTATTATTATCATCTAACATTGAGGTGCCGGACTCCCTGTAGTAGGTGTTAAACGACTTTCTCCGCAATCCTGTTTATCCACGTAGGGTAACGCAGCACGCAAGAATTGGAAGCGGTTCTCGCCGCGTTGGTAACTTACGGGATAAGTGAGCCCGCCGCTCAGAAAGCAATGGCAAATTACTAAGCGCAATCTTGCCAAGAAATCAACAATCAGCTTTAAGATGCTGATGTTGACAGCGATGTCCTGTAAAGGATATCATCATCATCAAGTGCAGTGCTGACTGGCGTAGGCGTTCATGACTCTCCACAGATCTCTGTCCTTGGTTTTCTGGATCAACTCTGTCGTTGATATTCCTCCATGCCACCGTCGCAATCCATCCAGCATCATTTCTCATGGTCTTTCACATAATCTGACCACGCATGTAAAATATGTTCTTTTTCTATTATGGTATATGGATATGCGAAAAAAAACAAAAAAACATTGAGGTGTCATCTTTTTCTTTGATATAACCATTGTTTCTATTACCTTGATATTTGAAGGCAATCATTTTCTTCCACGCACTGTTACTACATTATCGAAAAGTTGTTGTAGAGCATTTGCAATTTCCCCGTCAATGCTTTGTCATCTGCATAGCGTAGATTGTTTACACGAGTATTAAAACCTCCAACTCGTATTTCTATCCTCTCTTTGATCTCTCTCGTTATTATTTCGCTGTAGAGAAATAAGAGATCCAGTGACAAAACGCATCCTTGTCTTACTCTTAGCTTTATTTATTCATAATTGCTGCTCTCTTTATTTATTAGTTTAATTGCTGCTACTTGTTCCCTTGATATATTCTTTAGATTAAGAAATCATTCCCTCATTGTTGATATCTTTCAACATTTTTATAATTTCATCATGCTTCACTTTATCAAATGCCGTAGTATAATCTATAAAGCACAAGTATGTGTGTCTCTATTAATCTTGCTGTTAATCTTTCTATTAGTGTTCGTAATGTATATATTGCATTGCATGTACCCTTACCTTCAACAAACCCATATTGTTCTTAACCAATTTCCATTTATATTTTCCAACTTGTTCTTCTAAATTGGTTTATGAGGCTGATTATACGAAATTATTCTTATTTAATTGCTCCTTGTCTTTTTGGTAGAGCTATAATAACAGATTTCAGAACATCATTAGGTATATATCCACCGTTGTAAATATAATTCAACATTTTAGTTTATATTTCTACTCCAAATTCTCTCAGTAGTTAATAATAATTCTTCGAATTCTGGTGATTGATCTGACGCGGCTGTTTTTCTTTTCTTTATGTTTCATGGCTTCGTCTCATGGTTTCGTGAGTTATTCTTCTATAAAAGTGATTTTCTATCTTTCTTTTTTTTTGGCCCGTGCCCCCCCCCCCCATTTTTTCACCATATGTTCAGACTGTCATCCCCCCCCCCCCCCCCATCTTTCCAAAATTGTTAGCCTCAATAGGTTCATTAAAAATAACATGCTATAATACAGAAAATCTTTATTTCTTCAATAGTTAAATATAACGTTTACATGCAAAGATAAATTGTATAGTGTAGTTTTATACAGTTAATGGCAAATGAATATGCTGATGGATATTAAAACTTAAATAAAAGCATCTTTACATTCACAATATTTTATTAATACACCAAATTAATCATACTTCAATAAACAAACAGTTACAACGTCAAAGAATTGTAGCTTAATATACGACACCAGGATGCCAGAAAATTGTGCTTCATCAAACAAAATGCTCATTGCAAACCAGGAAATTGTAGATTCGTAATTTATTTAATTGAAATGAAGACTGTAATCAATGAGAACACTGTGATTGTTTTTTTTTCCGCAGCAATTCTGAAATACGCGTAGGAGTGCTTGAAAGGGCACAAAGGAGATAATTTTCTACACCGAATTTATTACGTCGTTTCGTTTTAATTTCCAACAGAGCTTAAAAGCCTGACTCACAAAGATATTATAACGCAAATGGTAGCAATGCATGGAATGCTTTTTCTGTCACTTTTGGGTAGGAATCGCACATCAAAGGCCAAAATTCTGTGCTTGGTTTCTCATCGAACACATCTCTTGCTCCCGAATCATTTTTCAGCTCCAGAAAAATTCATCTTGACAATCATCAGAAACTTTGTCAACTGATAATTTGAATATGTTTCGCACTAAATCCAGCTCATCATCACTAAGTTCAGGAAAATATCGTTCAAAATCATTTTCTAGTGCTGTCAAATGCTGCGAAATTTAAATTTGTGCAAATTGTGGAAGTACTTGGTCTTTACCATCAACAACGAGAATTGATAACAGCTACTCAAACATTGCAACATTTGTCATATTGACCTTTCTTGTCCAGTTTTCCAGCTTGCTCATACAAGCTCTCAATGCATCCACAGATTGTATTCCTTCCTTGCATCTGAAGATTGGGTTTATTCATCTTCTCAAAAATGTCAAATAAATAGGCAAGGCGCATGATCCATTCCTCATCATCCGGCCAGGCGAAAAAGTTCATTTTACCCTGAACTTCAAAAACAATAATTTTAGCTCGTCTCTCAGCTCATATTCTCGCGCAGTTACATTTCCTTTTGACAGAAATCAAACATTTGTGTGGAAAAGAAGCAAATAGTGGCCTGCATCCACGTCAACGCATAACTGCTTAAAAAGCCGTGAGTTGAGAGCTCATCCTTTGATAAAATTCACTACCTGAACGGTTTGATCCAAAACCTTCCCCAGTGTAGCTGGAAGTGTTTTGGAGGCCAGTACCTGACGATAGATCATGCAATGAATGCCTTTCACTTTTGGGACACGTTTCTTCACACTAATTTAAAATCCTGATTTGGTCCCCAACATAGCTAGTGCTCCATCTGTACAGCACCTACATATTACTTATATATTATCCCACAGAAGATTTTCTGATTCAAGGAAAGATGAAACCTTTTCCAAAATATCAGTGACCTTGGTAGTTGTTTCAAGAGGTTAATAAAAATGAAGTTCTTCTTTAAATGATCCTGAATGTACATATCTTGCAAACACTATCAACTGAGAACACGATGCCACATGAGTCGATACATCAATTTGGATTGAATAGAGTCCAAATGCTGCAGACTTGATCTCTTGCACAACTTGATCCTTGATGTCACTGGCCATATCGCTGATCCTCCTTTGAACAGTGTTGTTTGATAGTGAAACACAATTTTCACCATCTTGGGACAAGTAGGTTTGATCAAAGTTTCCTCGATTCTATGTGGTGTTTTTTGCTTATCTCCAGTGCTACGACATAGGAAGCCTCAGTAATCTTTTGGTTTGTTTCTTGGAATGCCCCTGTTAAATCCAGTCTCATCCTTTTTGAAAGCCCAAGACGTTCAAATTAGGTTTTGTCCTTGTCCTTGTGTTGAGGATAAACATTCAACAAACGTTTCCCCAACTTTTTCGGTCTCATAGAATCATTTGACATATATTTACTACAAATAAAACATTAAGGTCGTTCTTCTCTGTTGATGACGATATTTGTGAATCCATATTGCAAATATGAAAGATCATAATTTCTTGTTTCTTTTTTTAAACTCATCATGGGTTTCAGATTCTGTAAATATAAAACGAAAAAGTCAAGATTAACACACATAAACACCCACACACATGTATACACACACCCACACACATATATATACGTACCCCCCCCCCCCCCCCCACACACACACACACTCTCACACACACACACACACAAACACACACACACACACCACACACACACACATATATATATATATATATATATATATATATTATATATATATATATATATATATATATATATATATATATATATATATAGGCTATTGGGCAATCTTGAGCATAGCCTACGATGGGTAGCGTTGTGATATTCTGTTGCTGATAATTTGGTGTGTCCAGTGTGTGCCGCGTGGTTACACACCCGCTTCACACGCGTGATCCGGGACTGTTTCCGGATCCGGTCAGGGATATGCACTACTGACGAGCTCAAACTGAGGGCGAAACTCGAGTATAGTGCTTCCATATTGACGTGGATAGGCCTTAGGTTCATATCAGAATGCGATCGGCGTTGCCAGTAGTGGGTTGTGCTCAATATTTAAATTTCAAATCCCGAAACAACCACATAATCAATTGATTATTGCTCACTGGATTTAGGAGGCCTGGTGTTCCTTGCCAGTGAGAAGTCCTGATCGTTCGGGTCCCATCGATTGACGGACGTCGGTCGCGGCGATTGGGCAATCTTGAGCATAGCCTACGATGGGTAGCGTTGTGATATTCTGTTGTGATAATTTGGTGTGTCCAGTGTGTGCCGCGTGGTTACACATTCGCTTCACACGCGTGATCCGGGACTGTTTCCGGATCCGGTCAGGGATATGCACTACTGACGAGCTCAAATGAGGGCGAAACTCGAGTATAGTGCTTCCATATTGACGTGGATAGGCCTTAGGTTCATATCAGAATGCGATCGGCGTTGCCAGTAGTGGGTTGTGCTCAATATTTAAATTTCAAATCCCGAAACAACCACATAATCAATATATATATATATATATATATATATATATATATATATATATATATATATATATATATATATATATATATATATATATATATATATATATATATATTATATATATAAAAGGCAATGTGTGTGGGTGTGTATGTCTGTATGTCCTTTATGCGTTCGCGAACGGCCCATCCGATTGAGATGAAATTTTCTACACGTCTTCCTCTCATTCCAGTGCTGCCAACTGTCATAGTTTTGTTTCTTCTTCCTCCTCCTCCCTCCTCCCCCTCCCTAAATACGTACGTAAATATATGATGATGATGATGAAAGAATCCCCGAACCACAACGTTAGGAAAAGCGAAGAAAATGACGTGACTACACAGAACCGTCACACGGCAATCATCATCATCATCAAGTGCCGTGCCGGCTGGCGTAGGCATTCATGGCTCTCCATAGATCTCGGTCTTTGGATTTCTGGATCAACTCTGCTGCTCATATTCCTCCAAGCCACGGCAATATCAATAACAATTCATCTTTTTATGTGTAAGGAAGTTATCTACAGTCATGTAGAAGGGAAGAACAATTAATGGAAGGACCGAAATCAAAGAACCTAGACGAGTATGAATTCGGAATGGCGAACTCCCTCCTCCTCTCTTCTCCTCCTCCCTCTACCTCCTCCCTCTACCTCCTCCCCCTCCTCCTCCTCCCTCCCCCTCCTCCTCCTCCCTCTTCCTCTCCCCTCCTCCTCCATCCTCCTCCCTCCTACTCCTTCCTCCTTCTCACTACTCCTCCTTCTCCCTCTTCCTCCTTCTCCCTCCTTCTCCCTCTTCCTCCTCCATCCTACTCCCTCCTACTCCCTTCTTCTCTTCCCTCCTCCTCCTCCCTCTACCTCCTCCTCCTCCCTCTACCTCCTCCCTCCACCCTCCTCCTCCCTTCTCCTCCTCTTCCTCCTCCCTCCTCCTCTTCCACCTCCTTTCCTTCCTCCCCTCCTCATTCTCCCTCCTCCCTCCTTCCTCTCCCTCCTCCTCCCTCCTCCTCCTCTTCCACCTCCCTTTCCTTCCTCTCCTCCTCATTCTCCCTCCTCCTCCCTCATTCCGCTCCCTCCTCCCTCCTCCTCCCTCCTTCCTCCTTTTCCCTCCACCTCCTCCCTTCTCCTCCTCTCCCCTCCTCCTCCCTCCTTCCCCTCCTCTATCCTCCTCCCTTCTCCTCCTCCCTCCTTCTCCCTCCTCCTCTCCCCTCCTCCTCCTACAATCTTCCTCTTCCCCTCCCCATCCTCCATCTCCCTCCTCTTCCTCCTCCATCCTCCTACTCCCTCTTCCTCCTCCTTCCTCCTTCTCCCTCCTCCTCCCTCTTCCTCCTCCTCCTACCTCCTCCCTCCCCCTCCTCTCTCCTCTACCCTCCTCCTCCCTCTACCTCCTCCCTCCTCCTCCCTCCTCCTCCTTCCTCCACATCCCTCCTCCTCCTCTCCCCTCCTTCTGCTCCTACCCTCTTCCTCTTCCCCTCTCCCTCCTCCCTCTCCCTTCTCCTCCCTCTCCCTCCTCTTCCTCCTCCATCCTCCTCCTCCCTCTTCCTCCTTCCTCTTCCTCCTCCTCCATCTTCCTCCCTCTTCGTCCACCTCCTACCTCCTCCCTCCTCCTCCTCCTCTCTCCTCCTCCCTCCTCAGTTTTCCTCCCTCCTCCTCCTCCCTCTACCTCCTCCCTCCTCCTCCTTCCTAAACATCCCTCCTCCTCCCTCTTCCTCCTCCTCCATCCTCATCATTCCTCCTCCTCCCCCTCCTTCTCCTCCCTCCTCCTTCTACCTCTTCCTCCGTCCTCCTTCTCCCTCCTCCTCCTGCGTTCTCCTCCTCCCTCCACCCCCTCCTCCTTCCTCCTCCTCCCTCCTTCTCCCTCTTCCTCCTCCCTCTTCCTTCTCCTCCTACTCCCCCTCTTCCTCCTCCTCCCTCCTCCATCCTCCTTCTCCTTTCCTCCTAATACCTCCTCGTCTCTCCTCCTCCTCCTCCCTCCTCCTCCTCCCTCCTCCTCTTCTCTCCTCCTCGTTCCTCCTCCCTCTTCCACCTCCTCCATCCTCCTCCGTCCTCCTCCTTCTTCTCTTTCCCCCCTTCTCCTCCTAATCCCTCCTCCTCCCTCCTATTCCTCCCTACTCCTCCTCCTCCCTTCTCCTCCTCTCTCCGCCTATCTCTTTCTCCCTCATCCTCCCTCCTCCTCCTCCCTCTACCTCCTCCCTTCTCCTCCCTCCTCTTCCTTCCTCCACATCCCTCCTCCTCCCTCGTCCTCCTCCTCCCTCCTCATTAATCCTCCTCCTCCTCCCCTCCTTCTCCTCCTCCTTCTACCTCTTCCTCCCTCCTCCTTCTCCCTCCACCTCCTCCCTCCTCCTCTCTTTTCCTCCTCCCTCCTACTCCTCCCTCCTTCTCCCTCTCCCTCCTTCTCCTCCCCCTCCTCCTCCTGCGTTCTCCCTCTCCCTCCTTCTACCTCCTCCTCCTCCTTCTCCCTCTTCCTCCTCCCTCCTCCTCCCCCTCCTACCTCTTCCTCCTCCTCCTCCTTCTCCCTCCTCCTCCCTTCTCCTCCTCTCTCCTCCTCCTCCTCTCTCCTCCTTCTTCCGCCTCCTTCCTCCTCCTCCCTCTCCCTCCTCCTCCCTCCTCCTCCTTCTCCTCTTTCCCCCTCCTCCTTCTAATCCCTCCTCCTCACTCCTCCTCCCTCATTTTACTCCCTACTCCTCCTCCCTCCTCCTCTCTCCGCCTATCTCTTCCTCCCTCCTCCTCCCTCCTCCTCCCTCCTTCACCCTCTTCCTTCTCCCTCCTCCTACTCCTCCTTTTCTTCTTCTTCTGCTGCTGCTGCCGCCGCTCCATTTACCCAAGTTAATTTTTGAGGGAATATGTAAAAATTCT
>JACEFZ010020732.1:327500-369441 GCA_014155875.1 Cepaea nemoralis | reverse complement strand
ACGGAGACAGATAATAACCATTAACGTTCTGAGATTGGGTTGGGGATCCCGTGTCTGTGTCTTGTATTTAGTTGCCATCAAAAATTAAAACTG
The DNA here is from genome assembly GCA_014155875.1 of Cepaea nemoralis. Classification (NCBI taxonomy): domain Eukaryota; kingdom Metazoa; phylum Mollusca; class Gastropoda; order Stylommatophora; family Helicidae; genus Cepaea; species Cepaea nemoralis. The sequence continues at coordinate 369,348 of JACEFZ010020732.1, read as the reverse complement.
GATACATTTAACACTTTACTAACTGTAATACAGTGGTTCTCAATCGGTGGGGAGTCTCCCACCCCCCACCCCCCACCCCGGAATTTTAGAGTTTCCAGGGGGAGGGGAAATAAGATTATATCAAGATCGCGTTCATACAAGAACCGATTACGTGATAATTTTTCCTTTCATACTTTATGGTTCTGTACGTCTCACCCTTCTGAAATTCATTTTATAACATAAGTAGATCCGCAAATCACGTTTTATGTAGACGTCTAGACTTGTTTTAGTATGTGCTATTAAATTTAGCTTCCATTTTTACGTATACTGTGTAGTGGGGGAGGGGGATTTTAGGGTGAGAATGCGAAAAGAGGGGGGGGGGGGAATGACGTTCTGAAAATATGGTGAAGTGGAATACGGGCCAAAAAAGGTTGAGAACTACTGCTGTAATAGAAGTGGGTGAGCTTTCAGGTAGTATCATGGAGTGTGAATAGTGTATGATAATTACTAATCTAGCTCTTGTTATTATATCATCTACTAATTGTCTTGACAATTATAAATAGAAAATGATCGCATAAATAAAATGTCATAATCAAGTCCTGTAATGAAATATGCGGCCATGATATCAGCTCGTCACTATAAATAAAATAACTGAGATTAGTGTAGATCATACAGTAAACATTACTGTATAGAAAACATCATCCTCGTGTGCCTTGCCAGCTGGCGTAGGTGTTCATGTCTTGTCACAGATCTCGGTTCTTCGTTCTCTGGATAAAATATTATTGTTATTCCCCCATGCCGCCGTCTCAGACCATCCAGCTTCATTTCTCTTGGTCAGCTTCTGCCTCTTTTCCCACTGATCATTCCAGTTGTCACAATATTCTCACATGCCTCATTTCTGATCACATAGCCAAAGAATGTTGTTTATCTGTTTCTTGTAGTTATATAATCAAGGAATAGGAGACTACAAATAAGATAAATGAAACTAACTACATGATATTATAAACAGAACTATATAGAAATAAGAAACTATAATTAAGGTAATTGAGACTTAAGTGTTATACTGTAAACATGAATAAATATACAGAAAACAGAAAACATAGCGAAAGTCATTGAAACTAACGGATAGATATTGTAAAGATGAATAAATACACAGAAAACAGAAAATATAGCGAAAGTCATTGAAACTAACGGATGTGATATTTTAAACATTTATGGTAAAGGTACATATGGATTCTCACCCGTGCTACTTAGTTGGTGCACTGTACTGAAATTCTCATATGATCAGACAGTGGCACGGTGTTACACATGTTGCTGGTCAGACAGTGGCACGTTGTTACACATGTTGCTGGTCAGACAGTGGCACGTTGTTACACATGTTGCTGGTCAGACAGTGGCACGCTGTTACACATGTTGCTGGTCAGACAGTGGCACGCTGTTACACATGTTGTTGGTCAGACAGTGGCACGCTGTTACACATGTTGCTGGTCAGACAGTGGCACGCTGTTACACATGTTGTTGGTCAGACAGTGGCACGCTGTTACACATGTTGTTGGTCAGACAGTGGCACGCTGTTACACATGTTGTTGGTCAGACAGTGGCACGCTGTTACACATGTTGTTGGTCAGACAGTGGCACGCTGTTACACATGTTGTTGGTCAGACAGTGGCACGCTGTTACACATGTTGCTGGTCAGACAGTGGCACGCTGTTACACATGTTGCTGGTCAGACAGTGGCACGCTGTTACACATGTTGTTGGTCAGACAGTGGCACGCTGTTACACATGTTGCTGGTCTGACAGTGGTACGCTGTTACACACGCCGCTGGTCAGACAGTGGTACGCTGTTACACACGCCGCTGGTCAGACAGTGGCACGTTGTTACACTTGTTGCTGGTCAGACAGTGGCACGTTGTTACACTTGTTGCTGGTCAGACAGTGGCACGTTGTTACAACATGTTGCTGGTCAGACAGTGGCACGTTGTTACACATGTTGCTGGTCGGACAGTGGCACGCTGTTACACATGTTGCTGGTCAGACAGTGGCACGTTGTTACACATGTTGCTGGTCAGACAGTGGCACACTGTTACACACGCCGCTGGTCAGACAGTGGCACGTTGTTACACACGCCGCTGGTCAGACAGTGGCACGTTGTTACACATGTTGCAGGTCAGACAGTGGCACGGTGTTACACATGTTGCTGGTCAGACAGTGGCACGTTGTTACACACGCCGCTGGTCATACAGTGGCACGCTGTTACACACGCCGCTGGTCAGATAGTGGTATGCTGTTACACATGTTGCTGGTCAGACAGCGGCACGTTGTTACACATGTTGCTGGTCAGACAGTGGCACGCTGTTACACATGTTGCTGGTCAGACAGTGGTACGCTATTACACACGCCGCTGGTCAGACAGTGGCACGTTGTTACACATGTTGCTGGTCAAACAGTGGCACGCTGTTACCCGCTGCTGGTCAGACAGTGGCACGCTGTTACACATGTTGCTGGTCAAACAGTGGCACGTTGTTACACATGTTGCTGGTCAGACAGTGGCACGTTGTTACACATGTTGCTGGTCAGACAGTGGCACGCTGTTACACATGTTGCTGGTCAGACAGTGGCACGCTGTTACACATGTTGCTGGTCAGACAGTGGCACGTTGTTACACATGTTGCTGGTCAGACAGTGGCACGTTGTTACACATGTTGCTGGTCAGACAGTGGCACGTTGTTACACATGTTGCTGATCAGACAGTGGCACGTTGTTACACATGTTGCTGGTCAGACAGTGGCACGTTGTTACACATGTTGCTGGTCAGACAGTGGCACGCTGTTACACATGTTGCTGGTCAGACAGTGGCACGTTGTTACACATGTTGCTGGTCAGACAGTGGCACGTTGTTACACATGTTGCTGGTCAGACAGTGGCACGCTGTTACAAATGTTGCTGGTCAGACAGTGGCACGTTGTTACACATGTTGCTGGTCAGACAGTGGCACGTTGTTACACATGTTGCTGATCAGACAGTGGCACGTTGTTACACATGTTGCTGGTCAGACAGTGGCACGTTGTTACACATGTTGCTGGTCAGACAGTGGCACGTTGTTACACATGTTGCTGGTCAGACAGTGGCACGTTGTTACACATGTTGCTGGTCAGACAGTGGCACGTTGTTACACATGTTGCTGGTCAGACAGTGGCACGCTGTTACACATGTTGCTGGTCAGACAGTGGCACGTTGTTACACATGTTGCTGGTCAGACAGTGGCACGTTGTTACACATGTTGCTGGTCAGACAGTGGCACGTTGTTACACATGTTGCTGGTCAGACAGTGGCACGCTGTTACAAATGTTGCTGGTCAGACAGTGGCACGTTGTTACACATGTTGCTGGTCAGACAGTGGCACGTTGTTACACATGTTGCTGATCAGACAGTGGCACGTTGTTACACATGTTGCTGGTCAGACAGTGGCACGTTGTTACACATGTTGCTGGTCAGACAGTGGCACGCTGTTACACATGTTGCTGGTCAGACAGTGGCACGTTGTTACACATGTTGCTGGTCAGACAGTGGCACGTTGTTACACATGTTGCTGGTCAGACAGTTTCACGCTGTTACAAATGTTGCTGGTCAGACAGTGGCACGTTGTTACACATGTTGCTGGCCAAACAGTGGCACGCTGTTAGCACGATGATAATGTCGATATAAAATATGGGCTTTCTAGAATAACAATTGAACCCGTTGGCTGGTAAATCAAGATTAGTTTCCACTGATGTTAAATATTTTCACTAAATGTTTTTTTTTCTTTTTTAAATTTATACACTGCACAAAAGGACAGCTTATTTTCAAGCTCGGCCTCTATGTGTATTCATCGGTGCCTTAATTAACTCTCCAGTGTAGACGAATCACATTACCTGGTATATTTCTATGGGAAAGTTCTGGGCGTTTTTATACAGGAAATCTCCTAACAGACAGTGTCATCATTTCCCCCAGATTGCTTTCTCTAACCGGCGTCCCAACATGTACAGCCGCTGTTGTGTACCGTAATTTTAATTGCCTGTAATTATCTGTTTGCGTGGATGATACACAACAGCTAACGTGGAAGGTCACCATAATTAATTCCTCCACCCGATGTTCTAATTTATAAATGAGAGCAACACTACAGGGACTGTGCCGTGAAAATGTACATTATAGTGCACATCCTGAGTGGCTGCAGCTGGCACCATGACATCCACTGATCTCTTCCTTTCCAACATCAAAGATGACATTTATTCATTCTTAAAACTACATCAAGCAGTTCTTTATTAATTAATGTTTGTTTTTAATGTTGCCATCTTTTCGTATATTTTATCTTGTGTTTTGTAATATATTTTCTCTTTCGATGTATTTCTTACTTCATTCTTTCCTTTTCGTCCTACCTCTTTTTTACCGCTTTCTTTCTTTCTGTCTTTCTTTCGTTTTCTTTCTTTCTTTAGCTTCTTTCTTTCTTTCTTTCTTTCTTTCTTTTACAATCCTACTTCTCTTTCCTTTCCTTCATTAGTTCATGTTTTATTATTTAAATCTGTATCAATGCGTCTTCTGTTCCACTTTTCTTCTTTCTTAATGTATGTCTTTTAACTCTTGCAGTAACAAGCAGGTTTTAATTACCTCCCCCGTTGATCCCCGTCATCACGCCATGTGTTCTGTTACTATTTACATTTGATCTGACCATACGCAAGACTTCTGCCCCTCCCTCTCCGCACTCTCAAGTGATCACAAGCTTACTTATCTATTAATCAAATGACAGTTAGCTAAAGTGCTCTTTTAAACACTGGCCATGGTCTGTATATCCGGCTCGAGCTAGTTCCAGCAGATGTCTGTGGATGGTGTACCATTTAAGTCAAATCCCCAAGTGCTCAGCCATGAACATATCATTAATAATACTTATACATTTAAACAGCTGTAAAAATAATCAAAAACATTCAATCAAGGGTTGAAGAAGGGTTGTTTCAAATATATTCTGAAGGGTGGGTCAGCCGCTCATAGAAGCAGAAGAAGAATGACGTTACTACAGGACACTCTAGACACAAATATATTCTGAAGGGTGGGGTAGCCGCTCATAGAAGCAGAAGGAGAATGACGTTACTACAGGACACTCTAGACACAAATATATTCTGAAGGGTGGGGTAGCCGCTCATAGAAGCAGAAGAAGAATGACGTTACTACAGGACACTCTAGACACAAATATATTCTGAAGGGTGGGGTAGCCGCTCATAGAAGCAGAAGAAGAATGACGTTACTACAGGACACTCTAGACACAAATATATTCTGAAGGGTGGGGTAGCCGCTCATAGAAGCAGAAGAAGAATGACGTTACTACAGGGCACTCTAGACAACATAACAATGTGGTCAGTGTAGCTTTCCAATGGTATGTTGTCTAGTGTGTCCTCTCATCAACTTCCTACTTCAGCTTCTATGAGCGCAAATCAATACGCGTAAAATTATACATAAGCTGTCTTAGTGTTATAGCTAAATGAAGATATAAATGTGTATATACCTGTAAGCTGTCTAGGTGTTCTAGCTAAATGTCGATTTAAATGTCACTTGTTTGTGTCTCTTGTTAGTGTAATCCATGTTTTAAAAAATATCCAGCGTCTAACGCGCCCCGATTAAATTCACCGAATAATCTATACGAGTGCGTAGTAAAATTACAGTTTTTGCAACGGAAAGTAATTGACTTTACTATGGAGAAATCATTAACGGATAAAAAAAATTTTCTGCATATCCTTTATAGGACATTGCTGTCAACATCAGCATCTTTCAGCTGATTGTTGATTTCTTGGCAAGATTACGCTCAGTAGTTTGCCATTGCTTTCTGAGCGGCCGGCTCACATACACTGTAAGTTACCGACGCGATTCGAACCACTGCTGATTCTCACCGTCGTCACGTTACTTACGAGAGTATGCGAGACTACGGAGAAAAGTCGCTAACCTCTAGGCCAGGAAGCCGGCCATTAACAGATACATTTATGATTATGTGAAACTAATTAGCAGAAACGCACCTGGCATTTGAATGTATTTCTCGGAGGAGAAGCCAAGCTCAAGAATCTAGAAACACGGGGATGTAACGAGAAAATACAACTGCAGGCAATCAGAAAAATATTTTAATTGAACACGCGCAAAAACTAAACTGTCGCATAGCAACATGTAGACTTCAAAAGCAAATAAAAAATATCGAGTATTCGTATGCAATATCAATTACAAACGTAAATAACGTTGTAGATCTGAACAAATTGAAACATTAAAAACCTGAACTAGTAGAAAGGAAATGAAGAAACCAAGTGCACTCTAAAGCAAAGACAAGGTCCGCGTATTATCAGACAATGCCGTCTACATGTCATCAAACAGAACTCCGTATAGGTCATCAAACAGCATGCCATCAAACACAACTTAATATACATGCCATCAAACAACATGCCATCAAACACTACACCGTCTACATGAGATCAAATACAACTTTTTCTAAATGTCATCAAACAACATACCATCAAACAACATGAGAAGTTACAAATGTGGTGATGGGGTATTATTAATTGTGGGCCAACATCTAGGGCACGGGATAAAACGTTACATACGGGTTAGGGGTGTTTCCAAGGCACCAGGGCTGGGTTCTATACTGGCCAAGACCTATTGACGCGTCCTCGCCGAGCGTCCTGAGCAACAGATCCCTTTGGTGCCCTGGCTAAAGTCAGTAGGATAGTTGATTCCTCCGAAGTCGGAGAGTGTCTGCCTGCACGGGGCGGAACCACCAGTCTGCACACCAATAAGCCAGACATGGGACAACAGATACTCACGCAAACCTCAGGTCCTGTATGACATCACACTTTATCCGGCATACAAGAGTTCACGCTAGAGTTCACAGCCAGCGAACACAAGCAAGCAAGCACATACGGGATATACCACCAGATGGTGGCTAGCCCAAATCTGCACCGCATGCGTCAGAAATCTAGGTAATGGTCTGTCTAATTTACTCGTCTACTGTGATATAAAAAACCTGATCGGTGTGTGTGTATGTGTTCGCGCGCGCGCTGCGCGAGCGATCGAGCTCGCGCAGAGAGGACGGGCGCGGGTGAGGTGGGCGTGCGGGATGGGCTTGCCCGTGGAGTCGGGCGTGTCGGCGGGGCACTCCATAAAACACGTAACGTGGCTAGGTAGGTGTTTATTATTAGTTATAGATCCTAGGTGGAAATATCCTTTTACGGCTTTGATTGCAGGACCAATGGAGAGTGGAAAATCCGTCTTTGTGCAAAAGTTCCTGGCCCATCTTCCAGACATGATCATCCCGATTCCAGAGGAGGTTATATGGTGCTATGGACAATGGCAATCATTGTCTGAGACTATGAAGGGTATACAGTTTAACGAAAGCCTGCCGGATATGGAAAACTGGACAGGTGATAGACTGGATGTTGATTGACTGGGTGTCTCGATTACTGGTGCCGGTAAAATGCTGACTTAGGGATTTTGTATCAGCGGCGGCTCCTTGATATCCACTGTACCTAGGGCCTTGTGTTTGTACTGATCGAGTCGATTCAGGTACTGCTGCAGGTTTTGCTGATACATTCGAGCTATTTCCCGCGGTGGTAGATCTTCGATTTCTAGGACGTGTTGCATTTGATGATCCAAGCAACACAGGCTATAAATTAGTGTGTTTGGTGGTACATATGTTTTTTTCTAGCAACCGGGGGTCGATCAGGATCATTTTCCACATTACAAACCCACGACGCCTTTCAACACGTTTAGAATAGTGCCGAGTAGGGCACCTAGGAAGCCACCTTGTTGCAAGATTTTGTTTCCGTTTCTTGATAGACAGTTTTTTATGCATGAGCGCTCTCAGACTGTTCTTATGCCGCTGCAGACGTCTATTCTGAACCGGTGTCAGGAGAACATTACATCTTAACACGTTGTAACAACATTCGCAAATTGATTGGACGAGGTCTGCGGAAGCTGTTTTAATTAAGGCCTTCATGTGGGCTGGCTTCGGCTCGCCTAGAAACCACAGCCACCATCTGGTGTTATAACTCGTATATAACGTTTTTTCCCCGTGGCCTAGATGGTGGCTCACCATAAATAATACCCCTTTACCCCATTTGTCACTACTAACATGCCATCAAACAACATGCCATAAAACACAACTCCATCTACATGCCATCAAACAACGTGTCATCAAACAACATGTGGTAAATAAAACAACTGCCACATTTGAGGCACAAACTCAATACCATTTCTTTGGTGAAGGAGCTCATTAACAAGAACAGAATCACTGCAGTTCATGGAGAAACACCACAAGTTTTTTTAAAAGAAATCTGAGACAGATGAAGACGTGGAGGAATTATCATTGACAATCTTTCTTCATAGTCTGGACAGTTTTTTTCGTCATTGCATAGACTGCCTATCCTCATAGCATGGTCAGTCTTCTTCGTGGCATGGACAATCTTTCTTCATTTCATGGACAATATTTTCTGTATTTGCATTGAGAGTCTTTCTTCGTGACATAGACAGTCTTTTTTCATGACATAGGCAGCCATTCTTCACGACATAGTCTTACTGCATGATATAGTCTTTCTTCACGACTATAGTCTTACTGCATGATATAGTCTTTCTTCACGACATAGTCTTACTGCATGATTTAGTCTTTCTTCACGACATAGTCTTACTGCATGATATAGTCTTTCTTCACGACATAGTCTTACTGCATGATATAGTCTTTCTTCACGACATAGTCTTACTGCATGATATAGTCTTTCTTCACGACATAGTCTTACTGCATGATATAGTCTTTCTTCACGACATAGTCTTACTGCATGATATAGTCTTTCTTCACGACATAGTCTTACTGTATGATTTAGTCTTTCTTCACGACATAGTCTTACTGCATGATTTAGTCTTTCTTCACGACATAGTGTTACTGTATGATTTTGCCTTTCTTCACGACATAGTCCTACTGCATGATATAGTCTTTCTTCACGACATAGTCTTACTGCATGATATAGTCTTTCTTCACGACATAGTCTTACTGCATGATTTAGTCTTTCTTCACGACATAGTCTTACTGTATGAAATAGTCTTTCTTCACGACATAGTCTTACTGTATGATTTTGCCTTTCTTCACGACATAGTCTTACTGCATGATATAGTCTTTCTTCACGACATAGTCGTACTGCATGATTTAGCCTTTCTTCACGACATAGTCTTACTGCATGATTTAGCCTTTCTTCACGACATAGTCTTACTGTATGATTTTGCCTTTCTTCACGACATAGTCTTACTGCATGATATAGTCTTTCTTCACGACATAGTCTTACCTGTATGATTTTGCCTTTCTTCACCGACATAGTCTACTGCATGATATAGTCTTCTCACGACATAGTCTTACTGTATGATATAGTCTTTCTTCACGACATAGTCTTACTGTATGATTTAGTCCTTTCTTCACGACATAGTCGTACTGCATTGATTTAGTCTTTCTTCACGACATAGTCTTTACTGTATGATATAGTTCTTATATCTCACGATATAGTCTTATGCATGATTTAGTCTTTCTTCACGACATAGTCTTACTGCATGATATAGTCTTTCTTCACGACATAGTTCTTACTGCATGACTATAGTCTTTCTTCACGACATAGTCTTACTGCATGATATAGTCTTTCTTCACGACATAGTCTTACTGCATGATATAGTCTTTCTTCACGACATAGTATTACTGCATGATTATAGTCTTTCTTCACGACATAGTCTACTGCATGATTTAGTCTTCTTCACGACATAGTCTTTACTGCATGATTAAGTCTTCTTCACGACATAGTCTTACTGTATGATTTTGCCTTCTCACGACTAGTCCTACTGCACGATATAGTCTTTCTTCACATGACATAGTCTTACTGCATGATATAGTCTTCTTCACGACATAGTCTTACTGCATTGATTAGTCTTTCTTCACGACATAGTCTTACTGTATGATTTTGCCTTTCTTCACGACATAGTCTTTACTGCTGATATAGTCTTTCTTCACGACATAGTCGTACTGCATGATTTTAGCCTTTCTTCACGACATAGTCTTACTGCATGATTTGAGCCTTTCTTCACGACATAGTCTTGACTGTATGATTGTTGCTTTCTTCATGACATAGTCTTACTGCATGATATAGTCTTTCTTCACGACATAGTCTTACTTTATGATTTTGCCTTTTCTTCACGACATAGTCCTACTGCTGCATATAGTCCTTTCTTCACGACATAGTCCTTACTGTATGATTATAGTCTTTTTCTATCACGACATAGTCTTCACGTTATGATTTAGTCTTCTTCACGACATAGTCTTACTGCATGATTTAGTCTTTCTTCACGACATAGTCTTACTGTATGATATAGTCTTTCTTCACGATATAGTCTTACTGCATAATTTAGTCTTTCTTTACGAAATAGTCTTACTGCATGATATAGTCTTTCTTCACGGACATAGTCTTACTGGCATGTGATATAGTCTTTCTTCACGACATAGTCTTACTGCATGATATAGTCTTCTTCACGACATAGTCTTATGCATGATATAGTCTTTCTTCCCGACAATAGTCTTACTGCATGATATAGTCTTTCTTCACGACATAGTCTTTACTTGCATGATTTAGTCTTTCTTCACGACATAGTCTTCTGCATAATTTAGTCTTTCGTCACGACATAGTCTTACTGTATGATATAGTCTTTCTTCACGACATAGTCTACTGCTATGATATAGGTCTTTCTTCACGACATAGTCTTACTGCATGATTTAGCCTTTCTTCACGACATAGTCTTACTGCATGATTTAGCCTTTCTTCACGACATAGTCTTACTGTATTTTTTTGCCTTTCTTCACGACATAGTCTTACTGTATGATATAGTCTTTCTTCACGACATAGTCTTACTGTATGATTTTGCCTTTCTTCACGACATAGTCTTACTGCATGATATAGTCTTTCTTCACGACATAGTCTTACTGCATGATTTAGCCTTTCTTCACGACATAGTCTTACTGCATGATTTAGCCTTTCTTCACGACATAGTCTTACTGTATGATTTTGCCTTTCTGCACGACATAGTCTTACTGCATGATATAGTCTTTCTTCACGACATAGTCTTACTGCATGATTTAGTCTTTCTTCACGACGTAGTCTTACTGCATGATATAGTCTTTCTTCACGACATAGTCTTACTGCATGATATAGTCTTTCTTCACGACATAGTCTTACTGCATGATATAGTCTTTCTTCACGACATAGTCTTACTGCATGATATAGTCTTTCTTCACGACATAGTCTTACTGCATGATATAGTCTTTCTTCACGACATAGTCTTACTGCATGATTTAGTCTTTCTTCACGACATAGTCTTACTGCATGATATAGTCTTTCTTCACGACATAGTCTTACTGCAATGATTTAGTCTTTCTTCACGACATAGTCTTACTGCATGCATGATTTAGTCCTTTCTCACGACATAGTCTTACTGCATGATTTAGCCTTTCTTCACAACATAGTCTTACTGCATGATTTAGTCTTTCTTCACGACATAGTTTTACTGCATGATACAGCCATTCTTCACGACATAGTCTTACTGCATGATTTAGTCTTTCTTCACGACATAGTCTTACTGCATGATTTAGTCTTTCTTCACGACATAGTCTTACTGCATGATTTAGCCTTTCTTCACGACATAGTCTTACTGCATGATTTTGTCTTTCTTCACGACATAGTCTTACTGCATGATACAGCCATTCTTCACGACATAGTCTTACTGTATGATTTTGCCTTTTTTCGCGACATAGGCTTTCTTCAAGATATATACAGTCTTACTTTATGACATTGTCTTTCTGTACGACATAGTCTTTGTTTCCCTTCATGACATAGACTCTTTCTTCTTGACATAGACAGTCTTTCTTCATCACATAAAGAGTCTTTCTTCGTAGCATTACCAGTTTTTTGCTCCATTTAATTGGTGTCTTTCTTCATGACATTAACAGTTTTTCTGTATAAAATTGACAGTTTTTTCTCATGATATGGGCAGTCTTTCTTGATGACATGGACATTCTGTTTTCACGGCATGGAGAAATGCGGACAAGCGGAAATTATGTCGGAAATATACAACTTTTGAGAAGAATGGCTGCTGGCTCAAATATCATGACGCAAGATAGCAATCACACCAAGATAAATGTACATTTGATATTTGATTACACATTACAGTCTGTGGTCGTTCTGTTGCACTTGCCATCACACATTGTCAGGGCTGTTTATGTATACGCGCGTAGTTTAATTTGCACAAACAGAAACTTCTGGAAACTTCTGGAAATTAGTCATTGCACCCAGGCTTTAATTAATGGCTACATGGCCATAGCTGGACATCACGTCGCTAACCTTAAATTTGGACATGGCATCTGATCTGATATGTAGATTAATGACATCCAGCGACAAAGAGTGTTAATGCTTCGGCTATAGACTTCGGCTTTTGTGTGTCAGCTATAGACTTGCATGTTGTGGCTTAGAGATTTTCATGTTAGTGTCCTCAGCGATCCACTTATGTGTTAGTGTCTCAGCTATAGACATGTGCTGTTGTGTCTTAGAGATTTTTATGTTAAGTGTCTCAGCGATCCACTTATGTGTTAGTGTCTCAGCTATAGACTTGCATGTTGTGTCTTAAAGATTTTTATGTAAGTGCCCCAGGGATCCACTTATGTGTTAGTGTCTCAGCTATAGACTTGCATGTTGTGTCTTAAAGATTTTTATGTAAGTGCCCCAGCGATCCACTTATGTGTTAGTGTCTCAGCTATAGACTTGCATGTTGTGTCTTAGAGATTTTTATGTTAGTACCTCAGCGATCCACTTATGTATTAGTGTCTCAGCTATAGACTTGCATGTTGTGTCTTAGAGATTTTTATGTTGGTACCTCAGCGATCCACTTATGTGTTAGTGCCTCAGCTATAGACATGTGTGTTGTGTCTTAGAGATGTTATGTTAGTGCCTCAGCGATCCACTTATGTGTTAGTGTCTCAGCTATAGACTTGTGTGTTAGTGTCTCAGCTATAGACATGTGTATTAGTACCTCAGCGATCCACTTATGTGTTAGTGTGTCAGCTATAGACTTGCATGTTGTGTCTTAGAGATTTTTATGTTAGTATCTCAGCGATCCATTTATGTGTTAGTGTCTCAGCTATAGACTTGTGTGTTAGTACCTCAGCGATCCACTTATGTGTTAGTGTCTCAGCTATAAACTTGCATGTTGTGTCTTAGAGATTTTTATGTTAGTATCTCAGCGATCCACTTATGTGTTAGTGTCTCAGCTATAGACTTGTGTGTTAGTGCCTCAGCGATCCACTTATGTGTTAGTGTCTCAGCTATAGACATGTGTGTTAGTGCCTAAGCGATCCACTTATGTGTTAGTGTCTCAGCTATAGACATGTGTCTTGTGTCTTAGAGATGTTTATGTTAGTGCCTCAGCGATCCACTTATGTGTTAGTGTCTCAGCTATAGACTTGTGTGTTAGTGCCTCAGCTATAGACATGTGTGTTGTGTCTTAGAGATGTTTATGTTAGTACCTCAGCGATCCACTTATGTGTTAGTGTCTCAGCTATAGACATGTGTGTTAGTGCCTCAGCCATCCACTTATGTGTTAGTGTCTCAGCTATAGACATGTGTGTTGTGTCTTAGAGATGTTTATGTTAGTGCTCCAGCGATCCACTTATGTGTTAGTGTCTCAGCTATATACATGTGTGTTAGTGTCTCAGCGATCCACTTATGTGTTAGTGTCTCAGCTATAGACACGTGTGTTAGTGTCTCAGCTATATACTTGTGTGTTAGTGTCTCAGCTATAGACATGTGTGTTGTGTCTTAGAGATGTTTATGTTAGTGCCTCAGCGATCCACTTATGTGTTAGTGTCTCAGCTATAGACTTGTGTGTTAGAACCTCAGCGATCCACTTATGTGTTAGTGTCTCAGCTATAGACATGTGTATTAGTGCCTCAGCGATCCACTTATGTGTTAATGTGTCAGCTATAGACTTGCATGTTGTGTCATAGAGATTTTTATGTTAGTATCTCAGCGATCCATTTATGTATTAGTGTCTCAGCTATAAACTTGTGTGTTAGTGTCTCGGCTTTCCACTTATGTGTTAGTGTCTCAGCTATAAACTTGCATGTTGTGTCTTGAGATTTGTATGTTAGTACCTCAGCGATCCACTTATGTGTTAGTGTCTCAGCTATAGACTTGTGTGTTAGTATCTCGGCATTCCACTTATGTGTTAGTGTCTCAGCTATAGACTTGCATGTTGTGTCTTAGAGATTTTCATGTTAGTACCTCAGCGATCCACTTATGTGTTAGTGTCTCAGCTATAGACTTGTGTGTTAGTGCCTCAGCGATCCACTTATGTGTTAGTGTCTCAGCTATAGACATGTGTGTTATTGTCTCAGTCATAGAATTGTGTGTTATTGTCTCTGCTATAGACTTATGTGTTATTGTCTGAGTCATAGACTTGTGTGTTATTATCTCAGCTATAGACTTATGAGGGCAGCCGACAGATATTTGTTGGTTATGGTCTCGAGTTTCGCGACGGCAAGCAGAAGATCTCTTTCGAGAGACAATGATTGCGGTCATCCGGCCAGTATGGTCACTGCCATAGAGGAAAGCAACGGCAAACTACCTCTTTGAAAGTGCCTAGTTTATTATGATTCGCTTAAAGACTGATCATCGCAAGACAAGGACAGAGACATTAAAATTAGGAACATGGAACGTTCCTAGAGAAATGAAAGAGGATACAAACTAGTAGAGTGGGCAAAAGAACAGGAGATGATTGTAGGAAACACCTGGTTCAAGCAACACCCTCGAAGATTATGGACCTGGAGGAGTCCTGATAGCAGGATAGAAACCAGATTGACTACATTCTCATTAGCAGAAGATTTAGAAAACGCGCTAACAGTAGCAAAAACAGTTCCCAGTGCTGATTGTTATAGTGACCACAGATTACTCACAGGAACATTGAGGATAAAGTTGAAGAATGTCAAGTATATAACAGGAAACACTAAATATGACTTGTGTACATTAAGTAATGACAAGGAAATACAAAACAAATTCAACATAGAAGTACAGAACAGATTTGAAATATTGTCTGATCTAGAGATCCTATTCCAGGATGTGGATGATCAATGGGAAATGTTAAGAATTCAATCAATGTAGGCTGCAGAAACAACTATTCCAAAATTAAAGAAGGTGGGTCGTAAGAAATGGATGACTGAGGAAATTTTACACTTAATGGAAACAAGAAGACTCTACAAAATAATCCTGCCAAATATGAAGAAATTCACAGACAAGTCAGAGTATTATGTAGGAAGGCAAAAGAATCATGGCTAGAGGAAAAGTGCTTAGAAATTGAAAAACAACACAACAGTCAAAATACCAAATTAGTGCACAAAAGAATTCAGGAACTTACTAATAAAGAACAAGTACATCAACAGGCTGTCTAAAAACTAAAGATGGCAAAATCATAATAGAAAAGATCAGATTCTACATGTATGGACAGATTATGGAAACACCTGTATAATGATAACAGAGAGGAACAGTATGCTATTAGATTTAATAATGAAGGACCAGAAATTTTAAAGATGGAGGTTCAAAATGTTCTTAAGCATTTGAAAGCTGGCAAGGCCCCCGGTGCAGATAACATCACAACAGAAATGATTAAAGCTTTAGAAGAATTTGGACTAGAGCAAAGTCACTAGACTACTGAACACATTATATGATACTGGAGATATACCTTCTGAATTATGTAATTCTGTATTTATTTGCAATCCAAAGAAATCAGGAACCTTAGAATGTGATCAACATAGAACAATTAGTATAATGAGTCACATCACAAAGATTTTGTTACGAATTATCATGCAAAGAGTGAGGAAGAAAATACAACCTGAAATAGGGGAAGAACAATGTGGGTTTGTAGAAGGAAAGGGTACAGTAAATGCTGTGTATATGCTGCGAACAGATATTGAACGTGCTTTAGATGTAAACAAGGATATACATCTTTGCTTTATTGACTACACAAAGGCTTTTGATAGAGTTAGACATGTCAACATTGTGGATATGCTTGCAGATCTACAAATTGATGGGAAAGACATTAGACTTATAAAAAACATATTTGGAAACAACAAGCTGCCATAAGGAATTGATAATGAAGTAGGATAATATCAACCTATTAATAGAGGTGTGAGACAGGGATGTGTAATGTCTCCAGATCTTTTTTCCTATACAGTGAAAATATTTTTCAGAAATGTAGAAGACCTAAATGGAATCAGCATTGGAGGACGAAACATAAATAACATTAGATATGCAGATGATACAGTATTGATTGCAGACAATGCACAGGATCTGCAACAATTAGTAGACGCTGTTGTTGTACACAGTGAGCAGCTGGGGTTGGAATTAAATTGTAGGAAGACACAGGTTATGGTCGTCACTAGGAAGAACGAAGCCTACAATGTAATATACAAGTAAATGGGAATATTCTTCAACAAGTGAATCGGTTCAATTATCTCGGAACAGTCATAACATCTGATGGCAGATGCCTTGAAGAGATTAGAACAAGAATCGCCATTGCGAAAGTAGCCTTTGGCAAGATGAAAAACATTCTGACCAATACAATGATGTCAATTGAAACGAGAAAAAGAGTGTTGAGGGAATACATAGAGCTTGTTCTTTTGTATGGATGTGAAACTTTGACAATGTGCAGTCACGCTGAAAAACATCTGATGGCTGCAGAAATGTGGTTTCTGAGGAAAATGCAAAGAATACCATGGACAGATAGAAAAACCAATGACCAAGTACTACAAGAGACAAATGAAAATCGTAGATTGATTAGAGAAATTAGACGTAGACAGTCAAAATTTTTCGGACATGTTATGAGAAGAAATGGACTGGAGAACTTAGTGACAGCTGGCAAGATCGAAGGGAACAGACCAAGAGGAAGACCGAGAGGAAAATACCTGGATGGCTTGGCCACATGGCATGGACGAGACAGGAACACTGAGCTGATCCACGACTCTGGTGATCGAGTGAAATGGCGAATCATGACCGCCCACGCTTTCCGGCATGGCACATGATTGATTGATTGATAGACTTATGTGTTAGCTTTCTCAGCTATAGACTTGTGTGTTAGTGTCTCAGGTATAGACTTGTGTGTTATTGTCTCAACCATAGACATGTGTGTTATTGTCTCAGCTACAGACTTGTGTTTTATTGTCTCAGCTATAGACTTGTGTTTTATTGTCTCAGCTATAGACTTGTGTGTTATTGTCTCAGCCATAGATTTAGGTGTTATTGTCTCAGCCATAGACTTAGGTGTTATTGTCTCAGCTATAGACTCGTGTGTTATTGTCTCAGTTTAGACTTGTGTGTTAGTGTCTCAGCTATAGACTTGTGTGTTATTGTCTCAGCTATAGACTTGTGTGTTATTGTCTCAGCTATAGACTTGTGTGTTATTGTCTCAGTTTAGACTTGTGTGTTAGTGTCTCAGCTGTAGACGTGTGTGTTATTGACTCAGCTATACTTGTATGTTAGTGTCTCAGCTATAGTCTTGTGTGTTAGTGTCTCAGCTATATACGTGTGTTATATTGTCTCAGCTATAGATGTCTGTCAATTGTGTAGAATGTCGATATTGGTCTTGTTGAACACTGTATTATAATTTTGTATTTTCTTGTAACATTTGGTTTTTAAACGCCTAGACTTTCGTCTGATGTGATTACGACAATAAGGACTATACACGTGTACTGTTGTTGTTTTTGTTTTTAAAATAGTGGGCCTTAAATGTAGCGACACCGGGGACAGGATGAGAGTATAAACATATATATATATATATATATATATATATATATATATATATATATATATATATACTATAATATATATCTATATTATACTATAATATATATATATATATATATATATATATATATATATATATATATGTACGTTCAGGAAACGTTCTCCTTTACATGTTATGACGCTTCGGAGCTACATGATAATGATGATAGTTAACATTAAATCCACACTTGTAACACATCCCCTACAGCCATTTTAGCGTGTGGTGAAATGCATAATGTAGGCTTCGTACCAAAAAGAAACAAAAAAGTATGACACGATGATAATTTGATTGATGAAGAAATAAAAACAAGACAGCTTATTATTTGAAACCGTTCTGAAGGAAATAACGTGCATACTCACAAGTTAGTAAGTTGTTACAGATGTTTCCAATGCACATTGAATAACGCATATTTTCAGAGATGCCATGTATAGTTTGTACATTATATATTAAGTTTTCAATTATAGTCCGTAGCCAATGAGTTACATTCATAACATATAGCATGGCTGAATCATCCAGTTACACTTAAAACATAAAACATCACTGATTTATTCAGTTGCCTGTAAAACATCAAACATCACTTATCAATTAAATTACCTTTAAACATAAAATATCACAGCCGCATTACTTCTCAAATAAAACATCAACGATATATTAAGTTTTGCGTATCACATAAAACATGACAACATTTCACCCGTGAATCGAAGCACGTAGTCAGAAAGCGAACCCTTGACTCAGAGGCGCGATGCAGACGGCGTATACGTGGTATAACATAAAACACCACTGATTCATCCAGTAACACTCTTACTCATCTACACGTGTTACAGAAAGAATTACCTATTCATTTAGCTACACGCGTTACATATAGACCTATTGATTCATTCAGTAGCACGTATTGCATAAAGAACTACTGATTTTATATGCATGTATTACATAACTAAATACTGATTCATTCATTTACAAGAATTAAACAAAGAACTACTGATTCAGTCAGTTACATGTACTACATAAAGAACAATTGATTCATTCAGTTATATGTATTACATTAACAATTACATATGCATTCCTTTACTCGTATTACATAAATATAATAGATTCATTCAGTTAGTTACATGTAATACTGTACATAAGAACAGTTACGGATTCATTTAGTTACATTTTATTACTGAAAACACGATGATTCATTCAGTTATATTTATAGCATAATACATCACTGATTCATTTACCTGCTTATGTATAACAAAAGACATCACCGAGTCATTCAGTTATCCCATCATTCATTCATTCATTGGCACCTTTCCGTCTTGACAGACGATAGTTTGGTACATTGTGCTTCAAAAAGGCTTAAATAACTGTCATATGGCAATAACTACGATCCATGGCGGTGGCGAGTGTGGCTGGTAAGGCCAATTCTTGCTGCAAATGTTTACCCACAGTAGGTGCATGTGAAAACATGGTCATTTCCACCATTTTGCACCATCTTACGTCTCTCACGCTCTGTGTGTGCTTTATCTGCAATTACATAAACCACAACTGATTCATTCAGTTATACCTCTAAACCCACAGCGTAAAAATAAGAAATAAAGCAATCCAAATGTCAGTTCAGTTATGCAATATTACATAACAACTAATGTAAATCAGTGAACCCCGTGTATCACCATCATCTCTCATACCGTAATCTGGAACATGAGTCACTGCAGTGTCATGAAGGAAGCATCAGGAATCATAAACCATCTCCGCTCTCTGTCCTCAACAAAGTGCACGAGTGTGGAAATATTACATCATGTCCCCTCACTCTGTAGTGTTATCAGCCTGCACTTCTCAAACCTTCTTCTTCTCTGTTTTGCTTCGACTGTTCCCTGGATGATTACCTTTGAGAGAGTGTCATGACGATGTCATTGTCTAGCCAGACTGACTTTCGATGTTTCACCATGATATAAGCAATTTGTGATGGCCTGCTTATGAATTTACTTTGTCTCTAACATGGGCATTTGTTTTGTGTTCCCAAAATCAATGCTGAAAAGTTTCTTAAAGCATTTGTATTGAAATGCCTGGATTCTCCAATCTGTTTCTGCAGTGAATGTCCAGCTCTCACGCTTCTATAAACAGAATAGATAACTCAAGTGATTTGTATAGTTTGATCTGGTCAGGAAAGCTGATGTTGCTTTTCACGTAGAATTCTTTCTTGTTGCCACAGTCTCGTTTTGAATTTTGAACTTAGATTATTTCCGTCGTTGCAGGTACTGGACCCTATATGTTAAAAGTGTTAGTTTCTACTAGAATTTCTGTTTATTTTTATATCCGCTGTCTCTTGTAGCTATTCATTCATTGATATCTTTATTTTATGTGTGTGCTAATTTCCATTCCATGCGATCTTGAAATTTGCTCTAATATTTTAGAGAGTTCTTAGAGTTTTATTTCTGTTCCAACCATAAGATCATTGTCTCAGCAAATCACATACTGACCAGAGGTCGCCCAACAATCGATACAGATGTTTATTATACTTTACGTCTCAGCATAATGTGTTCTTTTCATTTATAATCAACACTAATCAAATGTACCATCATTTATATAGAATACAGGCGGAGATACAACTGAAATGTTCTGATATTACCGCAGCCATATTCGCCATGTAATAAGGGAGTCTCACAGCTGATACTGTGGCTCTGTGGTGATAAGGTGTGAAGCGTTAGGCTTTCCCGTATTCCAGACCATGACATCAGAGGTGGGGCAGCCAGTCCCTCCCCTATCGCCTTCCCTTCCCAGACAATTCCCAGAACATTCTGATACTTGTTGGTAATGGTCGACTTTTCTATGGGTCGACCCCAGAGCCGTGCTGGCCTGAGAAAACACTGGTGATTGAACCCGGACCACAGTCTTGGCAGGCAAGCGCACCAACAACTATTCAACCACAGTTCCTTTTATCACAAACATTTCTTATGTGTTGACCAAACGACGGATGTTTCTTTGCGCCATTTATTATCAGCAGTATTTTTTGACGCATCGGTGAACCGCAACCACACAGTCTAGAATCTCCACCTACTTTGTCTTCTTCTAGTCCAGGGGTGTCAAACTCAATCGCTTAGCGGGCCAAAACCCCAATCACACGTAAGGTTGCGGGCCGAACAAGATAAACATTCAATAAGCCCAAAATTAAAACCTTTTTAAAAATTAATATTAAATTAAACCAGAAAAGAAAAAAAATTTTAATAATAAAAAATCATCGCTTATGTTGGGAGTAATTTTTTGGACATATTATGAGAAGAATTGACTTGGCGAACTTGGTGACAGCTGGCAATATCGAAGGGAAGAGACCAAGGGAAGACCGAGAAGTAACTACCTGTATTGCTTGGCCATGTGGCATGGTCGAGACAGAAATACGGAACTGATCCACGACTCTGGTGATCGAGTGAGATAGCAAAACATGACCGCCCACGCTTATCAGCATGTCACATGATGGATGATGGATGGAATGTTTTGTGTCATTGAGATTCTCATGATGGACTGCAAGTGGTCATCAGTGAGACGATTCCTGTGTGTTGTTTTGTTAATTTTCATCACGGAAAACAGCTGCTCACACAGATATGTGCTACCAAACATGCTCAAGGTTCGAGACGCATGTAGACGTAGCCGGGGAATCTCTTCAGGAATGAAACGAGTGAACTGTGCAGGCCCCATAGTGTCGCCCTTTACCTTTAGTATCCCATTACACTGAAGCTCTATTAACTCCATCTGCAAATTTACAGGTGCAGTTTCCACATCTATGGCAAATGGATTACGAAACAGCTCGAAATTACTTTTCTGTGCTTCAAAGTCACTAAAGCGCCGTGCGAACTCGGCGCGAAGTAAGCTAAGTTTTTCAGCAAAGTGTGCATTGGGAAACACCATAGCGTTGACTTGGTTTAACATTGCTTGGCAACAAGAAAAGTGAGACAGGTTGCATTGGTGCATTTGTGTCTCCCATAAGCGCAGCTTCACTTGAAATGCCTTCACTGCATCATGCATATCAGTGATAAAGTGATCCCGTCCCTGGAGCTGCAGGTTCAAGTCGTTGAGATGAGTGGTTATATCAGACAGAAACGCCAACTCACATTTTCACTTTTTATCCCGAAAAACTGTGGAATCTTTTCCTTTACTGTCCATGAATTGACTTATGTCTTCGATCAGCTGGGAAAATCTACTGAGAACTTGTCCCCGACTTAGCCACCGCACCTCTGTATGATAAGGCATGTCGCCTGAACGCCGACTCTATTTCCTGCAAAAAAGACTGAAATTGGCGGTGATTTAAACCTTTGGCTCTGATAAAGTTGACGGTTTGTGTTACAGTGCTCATTACATCTTCCATGTTGAGGACTTTACCACACAGCGATCCTTGGTGTATGACGCAGTGATATGCTATCAATTCACCAGTACAGTTCTCCTGCATCTTTAACCGCATCCTTCCAACTAGTCCACTTTTTTCGCCACACATCGCCGGTGCTCCATCTGTTGTCAGTCCAACGAGTTTGTCCCAAGGCAGTTCATGTTGGTTAAACTTTGACATACGTTGTCAAAAATGTCTTTTCCTGTCGTTGTCCCATGCATGGATTTCATGTCCAATATTTCTTCTGTAACATTCAAACTGGAGTCCACTCCACGGATGAAGATGGCGAGCTGTGCAGTGTCAGTCGTGTCATTACTTTCATCGACAGCAAGGGAGAATGCAACAAAGTCTTTGCCTTTTTCGATCAGCTGTGTTTTCACATCAGTGGCCATCTCACAAACCCGATCAACAACAGTATTTCTGCTAAGGCTTACCTTTGCAAACATCTGCTTTTTGTCTGAACACAAGACGTCACACACTTTCATCATGCAGCGCTTCAGAAACTCTCCTTCTGTAAATGGTCGGCCTGATTTTGCGATCTCCTCCGCCACAATAAAACTTGCTTTCACAGCAGCTTCAGTTTGTGATTTTGCTTTGGTGAAAAACATCTGCTGTGATGTTAGATGCCTCTTCAATTCTTCTACCTTCTGTAGCTTCTGCTCTGCATTCAGGCTGTTTAACTTGTCTTGATGTTTAGTCTCGTAGTGCCGTCTCAGATTATATTCTTTGATCACAGCCACATTATCTCCACAAATTAGACACACAGGTTTACCGCCAATATCAGTAAACATATATTCAGCCTCCCAGCGGCTTTGAAAGGCTCTGTTTTCAGAATCAACTTTTCTCTTGGTCATTTTAAAGGCTAGCTTTGATTTTAAAAAGATTGTGCTTCTACCGACAGACGCTGGATTGATATCAGGTTAGCCGTAGCTGGAAAAGTGATGTAATATCCGGGCACTACACTACTTTCATTTCTTATGCGCCAATCCAAACGAGCATACTGAACGTTGCTAGGTCACTATAACGACGAACATCCACTCACTACACAATTTTATTTTCGCTTATTCTGATCGAAGCGAGAACGCTCTCAGGTAGCCTATCATTCGGCAAGGCTGCTAATTAGGGAATTGATTTGCACTTATATCGTGGCCATTAAAAAATATTTTGCCTAAAATTCTTCTCTCGGGCCGAATATATTTGTACGTCGGTTGAGACCTCTCGGGCCTGATATGATTGTACGCCGGGTCTGATGTGGCCCGCGGGCTTTGAGTTTGACACGTGTGTTCTAGTGCACGCGTAGTGTTGGACCTCGTGTATATCAACAACTTCCTGACGCTTGTACTTGAGTTTGACACGTGTGTTCTAGTGCATGGCGCGTGGTGTTGGACCTCGTGCTATCAACAACGTCCTGTCGCTTGTACTTGAGTTTGACACGTGTGTTCTAGTGCATGGCGCGTGGTGTTGGACCTCGTGTATATCAACAACTTCCTGTCGCTTGTACTTAAGTTTGACACGTGTGTTCTAGTGCATAGCGCGTGGTGTTGGACTTCGTGTATATCAACAACTTCCTGTCGCTTGTACTTGATTTTGACACGTGTGTTCTAGTGCATGGCACGTTATGATGGACCTCGTGTATATCAACAACTTCCTGTCGCTTGTACTTGAGTTTGACACGTGTGTTTTAGTGCATGGCGCGTGGTGTTGGATCTCGTGCATATCAACAACGTCCTGTCGCTTGTTCTTGAGTTTGACACGTGTGTTCTAGTGCATGGCGCGTGGTGTTGGACCTCGTGCATATCAACAACGTCCTGTCGCTTGTACTTGAGTTTGACACGTGTGTTTTAGTGCATGGCGCGTGGTGTTGGACCTCGTGCATATCAACAACGTCCTGTCGCTTGTACTTGAATTTGACACGTGTGTTCTAGTGCATGGCACATTATGATGGATCTCGTGTATATCAACAACGTCCTGTCGCTTGTACTTGAGTTTGACACGTGTGTTCTAGTGCATGGCGCGTGGTGTTGGACCTCGTGTATATCAACAACGTCCTGTCGCTTGTACTTGAGTTTGACACGTGTGTTCTATGCATGGCGCGTGGTGTTGGACCTCGTGTATATCAACAACGTCCTGTCGCTTGTACTTGAGTTTGACACGTGTGTTCTATGCATGGCGCGTGGTGTTGGAACCTCGTGTATATCAACAACGTCCTGTCGCTTGTACTTGAGTTTGACACGTGTGTTCTAGTGCATGGCGCGTGGTGTTGGACCTCGTGTATATCAACAACGTCCTGTCGCTTGTACTTGAGTTTGACACGTGTGTTCTAGTGCATGGCACGTTATGATAGACCTCGTGGGTATCAACAGCGTCCTGTCGCTTGTACGTGACTTTGAAACGTGTATTCTAGTGCATGGCACGTTATGATGGACCTTTGTGTATATCAACAACGTCCTGTCGCTTGTACTAGAGTTTGATACGTGTGTTCTAGTGCATGGCGCGTGGTGTTGGACCTCGTGTATATCAACAACTTCCTGTTGCTTGTACTTGAGTTTGACACGTGTGTTCTAGTGCATGGCGCGTGGTGTTGGACCTCGTGTATATCAACAACTTCGTGTCGCTTGTACTTGAGTTTGATACGTGTGTTCTAGTACATGGCGCGTGGTGTTGGACCTCGTGTATATCAACAACTTCCTGTCGCTTGTACTTGAGTTTGACACGTGTGTTCTAGTGCATGGCGCGTGGTGTTGGACCTCGTGCATATCAACAACGTCCTGTCGCTTGTACTTGAGTTTGACACGTGTGTTTTAGTGCATGGCGCGTGGTGTTGGACCTCGTGCATATCAACAACGTCCTGTCGCTTGTACTTGAGTTTGACACGTGTGTTCTAGTGCATGGCGCGTAGTGTTGGACCTCGTGCATATCAACAACGTCCTGACGCTTGTACTGCCAGTTATGCTTGTACTTAGGGGTCAGGTAGTTCAGTGGCTCCCACTTTTATCGACCCGATGGTTATAGGTTCGATACCTCATCGGAGCGGATTTTTAACACTGACCTGCGATCCTAGGTCGACCCATCCCAAAACTGGTACCAGTAAATGCCCTGTGAAGTAAATGAGGCCATGGTGGTACTGACCACATAACCCACCGGGTGTCAGTTGAACTATAAAATATGGGTCTTGACCACGTGCTCAATGCGCCTTAAGCCGTGTAAATGAATCCTGTACTTACTGTCTGACCGTATACCCTACATCTTCCATGCGTGCAAACTAGGCTGTACTTACTGTCTGACCGTATACCCGACATCTTCCATGCGTGCAAACTGGTCCTGTACTTACTCTCTGACCGTATACCCGACATCTTCCATGCGTGCAACTGGTCCTGTACTTACTGTCTGACCGTATACCCGACATCTTCCATGCGTGCAAACTAGTCTTGTACTTACTGTCTGACCGTACACCCGACATCTTCCATGCGTGAAAAACTGGTCCTGTACTTACTGTCTGACCGTATACCCGACATCTTCCATGCGTGCAAACTGGTCCTGTACTTACTGTCTGACCGTATACTCGACATCTTCCATGCGTGCAAACTGGTCCTGTACTTACTGTCTGACCGTATACCCGACATCTTCCATGCATCCAAACTGGTCCTGTACTTACTGTCTGACCGTATACCCCACATCTTCCATGCGTGCAAACTGGGCCTGTACTTACTCTCTGACCGTATACCCGACATCTTCCATGCGTGCAAACTGGTCCTGTACTTACTGTCTGACCGTATACCCGACATCTTCCATGCGTGCAAACTAGTCTTGTACTTACTGTCTGACCGTACACCCGACATCTTCCATGCGTGAAAAACTGGTCCTGTACTTACTGTCTGACCTTATACCCGACATCTTCCATGCGTGCAAACTGGTCCTGTACTTACTGTCTGACCGTATACTCGACATCTTCCATGCGTGCAAACTGGTCCTGTACTTACTGTCTGACCGTATACCCGACATCTTCCATGCATCCAAACTGGTCCTGTACTTACTGTCTGACCGTAAACTGTACTTACTGTCTGACCGTATACCCCACATCTTCCATGCGTGCAAACTGGTCCTGTACTTACTGTCTGACCGTATACCCGACATCTTCCATGCATGCAATCTGGTCATATACTTACATAAAGTAACCTACTAAGTCATTTTATATTAAATCACACGATTAGTGACAGTAACCTTTCTCCTTATCTTATATAAGGTCACAACATTAGTGACAGTAACTTTTCTCCTGATCTTATATTAGGTCACAAAATTAGTGACATTAACCTTTCTCCTTAACTTATATAAGGTCACAAAATTAGTGACAGTAACCTTTCTCTTTATCTTGTATAAGGTCACAACATTAGTGACAGTAACTTGTCTCCTTATCTTACATAAAGTCACAACATTAGTGGCAGTAACATTTTTCCTTATCTTACATTCATTCATTCAGTAGCATGTCCTTTGCAGAACCTCGCTCCCATAACAACCTTCCAGAAAACTTCTCGATCACAAGCAAGATGTCCCGCATCTGATACACCCATCTGGAGATCATCCGCCACATCCTACACCCATCTTCTCTTTGGCCTTCCTCTTCCTCTCTTCTGTCCATGTCTCACAGGCGTATGTTGCAATGGGAAAGATGCATGCTCTTAAAAATCTAATTTTTGTAGTTCTGTCTGTCCCACTCCATAATTTATTCAGCTGTTTTAGTCTTTGAAGAGCAATTGATAGTCGCTGTTTAATTTCTTTCTTCATTGTGTCACCGTTGTTGGTAATCAATGACCCAAGATATTCAAAATTTTCCACCACCTCCAATTTTTCCCCATTAATGTATATTTCTTTCTCCATAGTAGTTTTATCTGTATGCATTATCTTTGTTTTTGCTATGTTAAGATATAAGTTGTGATTTTCACTATTCAATTGGGTTGAGGCTATTAGGTTTTCTATGCCATTCTGTGTTGTGGATAGTAATACTATATCATCAGCATATCGAATCTCCGGTATGTCATGACCGCCGATATTTAGGGCATCATATAGCTCCCTGGTTATATCATCTCTTACATTTCTCATTATATTGTCGGCGTACAGGTTAAACAAATAGGGGGACAACACGCAGCCCTGACGGACTTTATCTTACATAAGGTCACAAAATTAGTGACAGTAACCTTTCTCCTTATCTTATATTAGATCACAAAAAAGTGACAGTAACCTTTCTCCTTATCTTATATAGGGTCAGACTGTTAGTGATAGTAAGCTTTCTTCATATATTATATTAGGTTACACAATTAGTGACAGTAAGCTTTCCCTTTATCTTATATATATTTTTTGGCATATCCTTTATAGGACACTGTAGTCAACACCAGCATTTTTCAGCTGCTGTTGATGTCTTTGCAAGTTTTACATTAACTAGTTTGCCATTGCTTTCTGAACGACCGGCTCATATACCCTCAGTAAGTAACCAATTGGATTCGATCCGCTGCCGAATTTCGCGCAGTTGTGTTTCCCACGAGAGTATACGGGATTATGAACAACGTCGTTAACACCTTCGCAAGGGATCGCGGCTATCTTAAATTAGCGACAGTAACCTTTATTCTTATATTATATTAAGTCGTAACATTAGTGGTAGTAGTGGGAGTCTCCGATTCTCCGTGGCGAAGTGGTCAAGCCGTTTGACTCGGGCTCCGAAGGTTGTGGGTTCGATTCCGGGCCGCGTCCTTCGGTTCATTACATTTAAGCGACTTTTATTAGTGATAGTAACCTGTCTGCTTATCTTATGTTAGGTAATACGATTAGTGATAGTAACATCTATATGTATGGTCAGATTATGTGAAAACCCGTTATGATGATGAGAGCAGAGATGAACAGTATGATATTCAATTTAATAATGAAGGACCGCCAATTTTGAACATGGAGGTTCGAAATGTTCTTAACCATATGAAAGCTGGCAAGACCCCCGGTTCAGATAACATCACAATAGAAATGAATAAAGCTTTAGAAGAATATGGAATAGATCAAGTCACCAGACTGCTGAACACATTATATGATACTGGAGATATACCTTCTGAATTATGCAATTCTGTATTTATTGTCATCCCAAAGACATAAGGATCCATAAAATGTGATCAACATAGAACAATTAGTATAATGAGTCACATCACGAAGATTCTGCTACGAATTATCATGCAAAGAGTGAGGAAGAAAATGCAACTTGAAATAGGGGAAGAACAATGTGGTTTTGTAGAAGGAAAGGGTACAGTAAATGCTGTGTATATGCTGCGATCAGTTATCTAACGTTCTATAGAAGTAAACAAAGATGTACATCTTTGTTTTATTGACTACACAAAGGCTTTCGATAGAATAAGACATGTCAACATGGTAGATATGCTATTAATGGGAAAGACTTATAAAAAACATATATTGGAAACAACAAGCTGCGTAAGGATTGATAATGAAGTAGGTCAATATCAGCCTATTAAGAGAGGTGTGAGACAGGGATGTGTAATGTCTCCAGATCTTTTTTCCCTATGCAGTGAAAATATTTTCAGAAATGTAGATGATATAAATGGAATCATCATTGGAGGACGAAACATCAATAACATTAGATATGTAGATGATACAGTATTGATTGCAAACAATGAGCAGGGTCTGCAACAATTAGTAGATGCGGTTATTGCACACAGTGATTAATTGGGGTTAGAATTAAATTGTAAAAAGACAGATTATGGTTGTCACTAGGAAGTAAGAAATACCACAATATAATATACAAGTAAATTGGAATGTTCTTCAACAAGTGAATCGGTACAATTATCTCGGAACAGTCATAACATCTGATGGGACATCCCTTGAAGAGAATCGCCATGGCGAAAGTAGCCTTTTAGCAACATGAAAAACATACTAACCAATAAAAAGATGTCAATTGAAACGAGAAAAAGAGTGTTGAGGTGCTACATAGAGCCTGTGCTTTTGTATGGATGTGAAACTTGGACAATAAGCAGTCAAGCTGAAAAACATCTGATGGCTGAAGAAATGTGGTTGCTGAGGAGAATGCAAAGAATACCATGGACAGACAGAAAAACCAATGACCACGTACTACAGGAAACTCATGAAAATCGTAAACCGATCCGAGAAATTAGACGTAGACAGTCAAAAAAATTTTGGGCATGTTATGAGAAGAAATGAACTGGAGAACATGGTGACAACTGGCAAGATCGAGAAGTAAATACCTGGATGGCTTAGCCACATGGCATGGTCGAGACAGGAACACTGAGCTGATCCACGACTCTGGTAATCGAGTGAAATGGCGAGCCATGACCGCCCACGCTTTCCGGCATGGCACATGATGAATGAATTAGTGACAGTAACCTGTCGCCTTATATTATATTAAGCCACAGTATTAGTGACATAAATCTGTCCTTATATTAAGTCCTTACATTATATTGGTTACTGTCACTTATTTTGTGATCTAATATAAGATAAGGAGAAAGGTTACTGTCACTAATTTTGCGACCTTATGTAAGGTAAGAAGAAAGGTTACTGTCACTAACCATGTGACCTAATATAAAATGACTAAATAGTTACTATCACTAATATTGTGACCTACACTCCACTGGCAGTACCTACCATAGATTACCTCTACCTGTATAGGAAGACAAAGTAAACACATGTCAACGTTCCCTAAATCAGTCAAAGATGGCCGCCTCACTGCAGAAACTGCCTTTTGGGGACTGATAGGTGAGGGATTCAGATATTCTCAGCGACGTACACGATGAGGTGAGGTAGCCAACTCTCTTCCTCACTGCTTGCCCTTCCCAGGCAGTCCCCAGAAAATAAATATGAGAAAAAAAGTATATGCCTGAGGGATTTCTTACGTCAAGTGAAATACCCATCCATCAGCTGTCTGAGATGTCACAGTTTCAACACTCCCCGCTGACAGTAATCGGATATCCGCTGCCCGTGTTTAACTGTCCTTAATCAATATTATATAATGTTATGTGATTATTTTGTGTCTTCATTGCCATTATTTGTATCTGGTATGTCTTTAATTGTGGGTGAAAGTGGCAAAACATTTGATCAGACTAGCTTCACAATTATCGCTTGCTGTGGCCCTGTAGGTTATATCTCGTGTGTTTGTTGCATTCAGCAACCGCACTCACAAACATCGTTCTAGGTTACATCCTGTGTTTGTTGCATTCAGTAGCCGCACTCACAAACATAGTTTCAGCAGCGAGGTCTGTCAAAGCCGGCTTCCGGGTGAAGCGATGGGAAATCATAACCACTCCTCGTGGGAACAGAGAGCAGAGATGCTTTGGCATGCCCAATGTGCAGTGACATTATTTGACATAGCAAAACATAACATAGTAGCATAACATAACATAACAATACATAACATAATGTAACATTAGATACGAAATTTATATTAATCGCACTAAGTGTCACTAACTGATACAGAGCTTTTTTATGTCATAGCAAAATATAGCATAGCATGACATAACATAACAAAAACATAACATAATATAACATTCATTCATTCAGTAGTATGTCCTTTGCAGAACCTCGCTCCCATAACAACCTACCCGAAAACCTCTCGATCATAAGCAAGATGTCCCGCGTCCGATACACCCATCTGGAGATAATCCGCCACATCCTGCACCCATCTTCTCTTTGGCCTTCCTCTTCCTCTCTTCCCAGGCATATACCCCTCCATTATTGTTCTCTCCAACCTTTCGTGATGTTTCATTTATATACAAAAGCATTTATACGCTGTTCAGCTTGTTTAGTACGTGTCCAGGTCTCACAGGTGTATGTTGCAATCTGAAAGATGCATGCTCTTAAAAATCTCATTTTTGTAGTTCTGTCATTCCCACTCCATAATTTATTTAGTTGTTTTAGTCTTTGGAGAACTATTTCGTCTTTTAACTTCTTTCATTGTGTCACCATTGTTGGTAATCAATGACCCAAGATTTGCAAAATGTTCCACCACCTCCAATTTTTCCTCATTAACATATATTTCTTTCTCCATAGTAGTTTTATCTGTATGCATTATCTTTGTTTTTGCTATGTTAAAATATAAGTTGTGATTTTCACTATTCAACTGGATTGAGGTTATTAGGTTTTCTATACCATTCTGTGTTGTGGGTAGCAATACGGTATCGTCAGCATACCGAATCTCTTTTATGCCATGACCACCGATATTTAGGGCATCATATCTGACATTTCTCATTATATTTTTGGCGTATAGTTAAACAAAAAGGGGGACAGCACACAGCCCTGATGGACTCCTTGCTTGATGTCAGACCAATCTGATGTCTCGCCATCTATTCTAATCGCTGCTTGTTGGTCTAGATAGATACTTTGCACGAGATGTATTACAAGTAATGGAAAGCCCGTATTCCTCATGATTTCCCAAAGTTTCTGATGTTGTACACAGTCAAATGCCTTTGAATAATCCACAAAACATGAGAATAGGTTTACATCACATTCTCTGCACGTCTCTATTGTTAAACGCATGTTGAGAATGTGATCTCTTGTTCCTCTTCCTTGTATAAATCAAGCTTGAACCACGTTAATTTCTTCTTCAATTTTCTTACGAAGTCTTCTCATTATGATTTTTAGTAGAATTTTACTTGCATGACTGATCAGGGCAACAGTTCTATAGTTGGGGGATAATCTCAGGTTGCCCTTTTTGGTATTTGAATGAAGATAGTTCTCTTCCAATCTTTTGGCTATGGACCATATTTCCATATTGTTTTACATACTTCGTGATAGATGTGTATGCTTTCTTCTCCTCCCGCTTTAATTAGTTCAGCTGGTAGCTTATAACATCCATGTGATTTACCATTCTTCAGGTTCTTTATTGCCCATGAAATTTCATCTAATGAGGGGTCAGGTTCTATCTCTGTTGTCGTTGGTTCATGTATCTCAATCATATCCTCACTGCCATTCATATCATACATTCCACTGCAGTACTTCTGCCACCTTTCTAGAATTTGTCTAGATTCTGTTAAGGTATTTCTCGTCTTGTCACAATTGAGGTTGAACATTTCTTGTCAATAACTTCTTTTCTTTGAACATTTCGTAATCTGTTCCAGTCTTATGATATTGCTCTATTCTTGTACAGCAATCTTGTATATATTGGTTTTTGTCCTGTCTTGTATTCTTTATTATTTCTCGAGTAAACGATTTATACTTCATCCTGCTGTTATCGGATTCACCTCCTTTCTGTTTCAGTTCCCTTCATTGTTTTATTAATTCTAACGTGTCTAATGTAATCCATGGCTTATGTTGCTTTTTCTTGGTCGGAAGTAGATCTTTGGCTGCAGTTATCAAGATATCTCTAGCTTGTACTGCCAATTCCTCAGGTGTCAATTCGTCCCGTATAGACATCAAGACCCCAAAACGATTCTTCACTTCTACGTTGTAGGCATCTGTTATTTTTGTGAGATCAAAACGAAGTGGCCTTGGTCCTGGATACGCTTTATGAGTTTTACTTTCACATCTGCTTCTAATAACTTATTCTAATAGCATGAGATACGGAATTAATATCTTCTTCTTCATCAGCATTCCGATCCATTGAGGTTCTTTGCTGCAGACACATTCCGTCTCCATTCGTTTCTCTGGTTGACCTTCTCTTGCCAGTCGCCGATTCCAAGTGCTTGTAGGTCTGTATGTATATTATCTCTCCACCGTCTTCTTGGTCTACCTCGGGGTCTACGGTCATTTATTTCCTGAGTGTAAGCGAGTTTTGTTTCCCTATTGTCCTCCATTCTTTCTATATGCCCCAGCCATTGTAGTCTATTCCATCCATCATGTGCCATGCCGGTAAGCGTGGGCGGTCATGTTCTGCCATCTCACTCGATCACCAGAGTCGTGGATCAGCTCCGTGTTTCTGTCTCGACCATGCCACAAGGCCAAGCCATCCAGGTACTTGCTTCTAGGTCTTCCCCTTGGTCTGTTCCCCTCGATCTTACCAGTTGTCACCAAATTCTCCAATCCATTTCTTCTCATAACATGCCCAAAGAATTTTGTCTATTAGCCTTCATGATACCAGTGATTAGTGGGGACTTAAACAGATCATAAATGTCTTTGTTGCTTCTTCTTTTCCACTATCCACTTTGTGTATCCCTAATGGGCCTAAAGATGCGTTTTAAGACTGTTCTCAAAGGTTTGTAACAAGGCTTCGTCTCCTTTAGTTGTACTCCAAATTGCAGAGCCATACAGCACAACTAGTCTAATTTCTAATCAGTGTTTTGTATATTGTGATCTTGGTATTACGAGATAGCGCCTTTGATTTTAGCAGATGTTGTAGTGCATAGTATATCGTATTTCCATAATTGATTCTAGCTTGTATTTCTTCTCTTATTATGTCGGAGCAGTTGAAGATTGTACCCAGTTATTTGTATGTTTCCGTTCTTTTAATGGTCATGTTATCTATTTGCATGTGGCCAGAGTTTTTAGCCGTTCCTTCTCTTGAAATTACCATATATTCTGTCTTATCTGGGTTGATACCCAGCCCCATTTGTTGAGCTTTTTCCTTTAAGTGAGTCAATATTTCCAATGTCTTTTGTTCATTTTCCCCTATAATATCTATATCATCTGCATAACCAAGCAGTCTGGATGTTCCTCCAATAGCACATTCCTTCGTTAACTTCCTTACAACTTTCTATAGAGCCAGATTGAAAAGGAGCGGCGATAGTGCATAACCCTCTTTCAAGCCAGATGTTATTTGGAAAGGGTCTGATTTCCTGCCTTTATATGTTACTATATTATAAGTATCTTCCATGCGTAGTCTGGTCATTTTGATTAACTTCCTTGGTATTCCAAAAATGCCGCAAAGCATTCCATAGACTATTCCTATGGACACTATCATAAGCCTTTTTAAAATCCACAAAAATGTTATGGATTAATATTAATATGAATCGCAAATATGTGCCACTAACTGACACAGTGCTATTTTATGTTAAATTATGACTAGATTATACACTGCTGTTTTATGTTACAATTAGTAACTAGAAAAAGCGAGTGCTGTTTTATGTTAATATTAGTGAATACAAACTTCGGTGCAGTTATATTGTATAATTAACAGCCAGATAATTCAGTGCTATTATGTATTATAATAGTGGCAAGATCATTCAGTGCTGCTGCGTTGTGTTATAATTAGTATTTAGATCATTCATATCATATTTGGTAACTAGATAATGCAATGCAGTGCTGCTTTATGTTATAATTAGAGACTAGTTAATGCCACGTTATGTGATGTTTTGGGTGGCGGGGTAGCGGTATCCCCTATCAAAGGAGAGATAGAGTGCCTCCTTCCCTCCGTTAGTCTACGGGACACCCTTGGGCAAGGTGGATTACCCGTTTAGCCCCCCGATCACGGTTACGTGAAGCCATGGGGGTAGGTGGTGGATGAAGTTGAAGAGCAGCCAACAGATAGTTGTAGGTTATGGTCTCCAACTTCACGACCGTAGGCAGAGGATCTCTTTTTTGGGAGACAATGGCTACGGTCATCGACCAGTATGGTCACTGCTAGGAAGGAAAGCAATGGCAAACTACCTTCTTTACAGATGCCAAGAATATCATGTACTGCAGCCTTATCGATAATCAGAGAAACGGCGTAAATGGGTGCTCCAAATGAGCAGCCTCGCCCGGTAGGGGGTAGTCATGTCCACCAGGTGACTCCAGACTGTCAGCAGACGACTGAGTGCAAAAGAGTATCAACATTGAAAGCAGAAACTTGGAATGTAAGAAGTATGAGTGGGGATGGAAAATTTGATACCATTAAAAATATTAACCTGTTAGGTATATGTGAGACCAGATGGACAGGAATGGGCATTATAACATCTGAGGAATATAGAATAATCTATTCTGGTGGAGAGAAACAACAGCGAGGAGTAGCAATTATAATGGATACAGAGAGAAATAGATCGATCAAAGGATATTGAACTGTATCATACAGGAGTGTTACTGGTGAAGCTGAGTGGAAGACCTTTTGATGTCAACGTCATACATGTTTATGCACCAACAGCAGACAGTAGTGATGACAGCATTAATGAATTTTATAATGATTTAGAGAAAGCCTTCAAGAAATTAAAAAATTCTGAAGTAAATATCATTATGGGTGACTTGAATGCCAAAGTTGGAAATCAACAGGACGGATGCATAGTAGGCAAGTATGGACTATGGTAGGGGTCACCAAACTTTTTTCACGGCGGGCCGGATAACAGACAAAATGACGAGCTCGGGCCGGATAGTCATTCTATACAATACTTGCGCCGGGATCCGTGGCGTAGGTTTTACGGACGCGGTTCGTAATCCCGTATACACAGCAGGGGTAATCATCCAACACAGTACCAGTGATCTTCCATCTCAGCATGGGTAAGCATCCAACACAGTAACTGTAGCCTGATACACAACACTAGCAATTATCAGACAACAAGGTGGAACAAAGGTCAATCATTCAGTAGCATGTACTTTGCAGAACCTCGCTCCAATATCAACCTTCCGGAAAACCTCTCGATCATAAGCAAGATGGCCCGTTTCAGATACACCCATCTGGAGATCATCCGCCACACCCTGCACCCATCTTCTCTTTGGCCTTCCTCTTCCTCTCTTCCCAAGCATATACCCCTCTATTATTGTTCTCTCCAAACTTTCGTGACGTTTCAAGTGACCACAATATATCAATTTTCTTTGTTTTATCGTCTTTAATGGCCAACCGTCTTCAATATTCAGCTTTTGAAGTATGAATGCATTTGTTCTTTTCTTTATCCAAGAAATTCTTAGAACTCGTCTATAACATTTATATTCAAAGGCATTTATGCGCTGTTCAGCTTGCTTAGTAAGTGTCCAGGTCTCACTGGCGTACGTTGCAATGGGACAGATGCATGCTCTTAAAAATCTAATTTTTTTAGTTCTATCTGTCCCATTCCACAAACTAAAACCCCTATCACAATATATGCTACTCCATACTCTTTTAGAGCCGCGACAGGCGGTTTCATTTGTAATAGAATATATCTCATAATAAGGTTTGTAAAATATATAAATAGGGCTGGCCTAAATAAACAGCCTAGAGTAGCTAGGAAGTCTCCGCACGTGTGAAGTTCCCCTATTATTCTAAACATATTTACATTAAATTGTATCACAACGTCTCGTGTTTCATACGTTATATCAAGCAAGTTCGAGCACCATCGGCGGGCCGGATGAAATGACGTCGCGGGCCGGATCCGGCCCGCGGCTCGTAGTTTGGTGACCCCCTGGACCAGGGGAACAGAATGAAAGCGGTTTGTAGACGTGTACAGTTGGCAAAAGAGCATGATTTGATTATTGGAAACACCTGGTATCAACAGCACTCAAGGAGATTATGGACATGGAGGATTCCTGATCATAAGATCAGAAAGCAGATTGATTACATTCTCATCAACAGAAGATTTCGAAATGCCTTAAAAGTCGCAAAAACTACACCAAGCGCAGACTGCTACAGCGACCACAGATTAATCTTAAGCAATTTGCATATAACATTAAAGAAAGTCAAATATTCACCAAGAAACACAAAATTTGATCTACAGACACTGAAGAGTGAGGAAATAAAAAAATTAATTAAAAGTAGAGGTAAAGAACAGATTCGATGCATTGTCCGATATGGAAATATTATTTCAAGACAACAGTGACAAATGGGAAATATTAAGAAATCAATCAACCAAGCTGCAGAAACAACCATCCCAAAAATAAAGAAAATAGGACGCTAGAAATTAATGACAGAAGACATCTTAAAACTCATGGAAGTAAGAAGAAATAACAAAAATAACAAGGAGAAATATGAAGAGATTCACAGGAAAATTAGGAAGCTATGCAAAGAGGCAAAAAGAAATATGGCTTGAGGAAAATTGCAAGGAAATTGAAAACCAACACAACATCCGGAATACCAAATTAATGCACAAAAGAATTAATGGCATCACTAACAAAAGAACTCACACATCAACGGGTTGTCTAAAAACCAAAGATGGCAAAATGTTAATAGAAAAAGATCCGATTTTACATGCGTG
The DNA here is from genome assembly GCA_014155875.1 of Cepaea nemoralis. NCBI lineage: Eukaryota > Metazoa > Mollusca > Gastropoda > Stylommatophora > Helicidae > Cepaea > Cepaea nemoralis. The sequence goes on along the minus strand of JACEFZ010020732.1, from coordinate 332,026 downwards.
GTCAGATTATGAGAAAGACCTTCATGATGATACAAAAGAAGAACAAAATGATCATCGGAATAATAAGGAAGGACCATCAATTTTGAAGATGGAAGTTCAGAATGCTCTTAACCATATGAAAACTGGCAAGACCCCGGGTACAGATAATATCACAATAGAAATGATCAATGCGTTAGAAGAATATGGAATAGACCAAGTCACCAGTCTGCTGAAGGCAATATACGATACTGGAGATAAACCTCCTGAATTATGTAATTCTATATTTATTGCAATCCCGAAGAAATCAGGAGCATTGGAATGCGATCAACATCGAACAATTAGTACAATGAGCCACATCACGAAGATTCTGCTGAGAATTATCATGCAAAGAGTTAGGAAGAAAATATAACCCGAAATAGGAGAAGGACAATGTGGGTTTATAGAAGGCAAGGGCACAGTAAATGCTGTGTATATACTGATAACAGTAATTGAACATTCTATAGAAATAAATAAATATCTACAGCTTTGCTTTATTGACTACACAAAGACTTTCGATAAAGTGAGACATGTCGCCATGATAAGGGTGCTTGAAGATCTACAAATTGATGGAAAAGACCTTAGAGTTGTAAAAAACTATATATTGGAAACAACAAGCTGCCATCAGAATTGATAACGATGTAGGTCAATATCAGACTTTTAAAAGAGGTGTGAGACAGGGATGTGTAATGTCTCCAGATCTTTTTTCCCTGTGCAGTGAAAATATTTTCAGAAATATAGAAGCTATTGAAGGAATCAACATTGGGGGACGATACATCAATAACATTAGATATGCAGATGATAAAGTCTTGATTGCAGACAATGAATAAGACCTGTAAAATTTAGTAAATGCTGTTGTTGCACACAGTGAACAACTAGGGTTAGAACTGAATATTAAGAAGAAACAGATTATGGTCGTCACTGGGAAGAAGGAAATACCACAATGTGATATATGAGTAAATGGGCATATTCTTAAGCAAGTGAGTCGGTACAGTTATCTTGGAACAGTCATCTGATTGAAGATGCCTTGAAGAGATTAGAACAAGAATTGCCATTGCGAAGGTCGCATTTTGCAAGATGAGATGGCAGGACATGACCGCCCACGCTTCTCGGTTCGGCACATGATGGATGGATATGTGATGTTATATTTTGCAGCTATATAATTAAATGCCTGGTTATGTTATAATTAATAACTGTATAATTTAATATTGCGTTTATACATGTAACTGAATTATTCTAGACTGCTGTATTTATAAATAGAATTAATAATTCCATTCTAGTTTTTTTAGGAGACGTTTAGTTTGTGTAGGTTAGTTTGTGTAAAGGAAACGAAGCTTTGTTACAAACCTTTGAGAACAAAGTCTTAAGGCGCATCTTTGGGCCCATTAGGGATACACAAAGTGGAGAGTGGAAAAGAAGAAGTAACTAAGACATTTATGATAAGTTTAAGTCCCCGCTAACCACTGGTATCATGCAGGCTAATAGACTACAATGGCTGGGGCATATAGAAATAATAGAAGACAATAGGGAAACAAAACTCGCTTACACTCAGGAAATAAATGACCGTAGACCCCGAGGTAGACCAAGAAGACGGTGGAGAGATAATATATATACAGACCTACAAGCACTTGGAATCAACGACTGGCAAGAGAAGGTCAACCAGAGAGACGAGTGGAGACGGATTGTATCTGCAGCAAAGAACCTCAATGGCTCGGAACGCTAAAGAAGAAGAAGAAGAAGAAGTAGAAGAATTCTAGTTTGTTAATAAGTATAAGACATTGATTCCACGATGTTTCTTGTTGTAAGTGAAATTGTGAATCATTCTATGAGGTTTCAAGTTATACGTGTTGACTTAATTGTATTTGTGTTGAACCAACAATTCGCGGGTACCGCTGATTTTTTGTGGTAAATTAAACACATGCACATGCACGCTTCCATATTGAGTAAGATGGTAAATACATAAATATATGATAGAAGACGTGATATCAATGACAACCAATGCCATGCGGCCATAGACTTTTTTTCGTATATCCTTTACAGGACATCGCTGTCACCACCAGCATTTTACCGCTGTCGTTGATATCTTGGCAAGATTACTCTCAGTAGTTTGCCATTGCTTTCTGAGCGGCCGGCTCACTTATCCCATAAGTTACCAACGCGGCGAGAACCGCTTCAAGTTCTCGCGCGCTGCGTTACCCTACGTGGATAAACGGGATTACAGCGAAAGTCGTTTAACCCCTAGGTCAGGGAGCTGGTCCATAGACTATAAGAGGATAATATATTCGCAACTGACATCGTGATAGAAGTGGATGACGTATAAATCAGAGGACAGACATAGACAAGTATTGAGATCTTAGAGAAGCACATCTCTCTGAGCTCCTCACACACACTAAATACAACATGGGCATCATACAGAAGCATATTCACTGAGCTCCTCACGCCTCTTCATTGTACTGGCGAACACTGAATCGCAACTTTGCTATAATTATGAAAATGACTCGAATGCTAGCATGTATAATAATGGCTGTCTATTACCCACGATTCCCTAGGGTATACATGAAAACACAAACCGCGGATGCAGTCGTTACACTGTTAAAGAAAGTACAGAAAATAACACCTCAGCTCAGGGGACATGAGCTACATGAAGAGAAGACGACGGCATTCCTGAGTGTAAACATGGAGAATCAGTTAAGTTGGAGACATCACAAACAATACCAGCAAAATGTCAAGCATAAATAAAGAATCAAGAATCAATATCATGGAATTCGCGCCATTCTAACACAGAAACCAACGAAGAGTTCTATACTGATTGTTACCAATAGCAGATAATCGAGCGTCGGTCTGCATTGTCCTCCTCGGATTAAGTGTCGTCCAGAACGTCTGATCACCTCAGTCACTTCAGTTACATGTGGACACAGAGAAATGTGTCCATGTAGAGAGTAGTTACTGCAGAGTCATACACCATCAAGTCACTTCAGTTACATGTGGACAGAGAGAAATATGTCCACGTAGAGTGGTTATTGCAGGCTCATACACCATCAAGTCACCTCAGTTACATGTGGACACAGGGAAATGTGTCCATGTAGAGAGTGGTTATTGCAGGCTCACACACCATCACGTCACTTCAGTTAAATGTGGACACAGAGAAATGTGTCCATATACAGAGTGGTTATTGCAGGCTCATACACCATCAAGTCGCTTCAGTTACATGTGGACACAGGGAAATGTGTCCATGTAGAGAGTGGTTATTGCAGGCTCACACACCATCACGTCACTTCAGTTAAATGTGGACACGGAGAAATGTGTCCATATACAGAGTGGTTATTGCAGGCTCATACACCATCAAGTCGCTTCAGTTACATGTGGACATAGAGTAATGTGTCCATGTGGAGAGTGCAAACAGACAATGCAACATGTAGATATGGATAGTGAGAAGATGTGGTTATTTCAGAACGAATAATGACGACTGCGACGGCAAAGACGACGACGCCAAAGAACAAGAAGAACAAGAACAAGACAATGGAGTCATACAATAACAGCTGACATATTGACACATGTCCTTGTGAAGGTAGCAAAGAAACTGTCCTGCAAGACAATCTGCTCCACGAGCGAATGACAACTGACATCATCACCAACCCAAATGACAGGATACTGTATTTATGGGGGTATGCACAACAATGCTAGCAATATCAGACATACAGAAACAAGCGAAGAGAAATGAGACGAAAATTATTGATGATGATGTTGATGGTGATAATTCTGATAACAATGACGATAACCACTATAACTATGATGATGATGATGATACATATTGTGATGATGCCCGATTTGAAGTTACCGGGCACGTTACTGTAAAGCTGACAGCTAGGTCACAGCTAGGTTGCAACCTTAAACTACATCTCATGGCAGCAGAGAATGGAGTTGGAAACAAACATGAAAGAAAGACACATGCAAGCATGTACGTAGAACAGTAAAAACAGAAAGATGAGGAAATATAAGAAATAAGATTAAGGAAACAACTAAAGAAAGACAGACAAGACAGTGAAAGAATGAAGCAAACAAAATCAATATGTACTTCGAGAGAGAGAGAAAGAGAGAGAGAAAGAGAGAGAGAGAGAGAGAGAGAGAGAGAGAGAGAGAGAGAGAGACAGACAGACAGACAGACAGACAGACAGACAGACAGAGACAGAGAGGCAGAGACAGAGACAGAGAAAGCGAGAGAGAGAGAGAGAGAGAGAGAGAGAGAGAGAGAGAGAGAGAGAGAGAGAGAGAGAGAGACTGCATTTCTGCGACAGTATTACCATGTACGTCCTACCCATGGCTCAGTGTAAAGTATTGATAATATTTCACAACGTTTGTATTATTGTCGACATGCGAGGTCTCTGGGATGGAACCGTTGTAGACTTGACATGTGAACCATAACCTCCTTGCGTGTGGTGTCCCACAGACTAGATATGTGAAATGTAACATGGGGCTGGACACCCACAGACTGAACAAGTGAACCGTAACCT
>JACEFZ010020732.1:0-322500 GCA_014155875.1 Cepaea nemoralis | reverse complement strand
GCTATATGTAATTATCTTCTAGCGTGTCTTAGGTTCCTTCCCCCAATATATCTTTTCATGAAAAGCTGTATTGCAATTAGAAAAAGATTGTTGAAGTGCTAAATAGAACCTAAATTATTATATGCATGTGAAACATGGACAATAAGTAGACAAAGTGGGAAACATCTAATGGTATATGAAATGTAGCTCTTGAGGGAAATGTAAAGAATACCATGGACAGACAGAAAAACCAACAAGCAAGTCATAGACACAGACAGTCCATATTGTGCGGCACATTATGAGAAGAAATAAAGTTGACAAGAAGTTTTTTTTAAACAACAGAGCTGCTTAAGTTCACATGGAAACATCCAAGATCCAGCCATTGGCACCAGCTGGACTTCATCATCACACGGAGACAACATCTGAACCATATATCATTGACTCGAAGTTACCACAATGCTGACTGTGATACGGATCATTCTTTGGTTGTTGCAAGAGTTAGACTGAGACTAAAGAGTATCTACACAGCTAAACACAAATCCAGCCCCAGGATTAATATTATTAACACTCATGATCCTGAAAAGTGCTTTCAGTTGCAACGGCAACTTGAAGACGCTTTCACTGATATACCAGAAAATTGGACAATAAGTGAAAAGTGGGGGTCAACTTAAGGAAACTCTTATAAAACTGCGGGTTCACGGCAATGTGGATCATAAGAGACAGAACTTGTTTGCGGCAAACAGCTAGACACTGCAGCCCTTGATTGATAAAACGAAAATAGCTCTCTAAGAAACAAGGAAAGAACAATGTTTAACTCTCTCAGTGAGCTAAAGCAAGCTAGGAAGGATGTGCAAAAGGCTGCCAGGCAGTGTGCAAATGTTTATTGGATCAAGTTATGTGAGTCCATTCAAATCGCAAGTGATAAGGGAAACATCAGAAGCATGTATGAAGGAATAAAGAAAGCCTGTGGTCCAATGATCAAAAGAAGTGCACCATTGAAAACCTTGACTGGAGAAATCATAACTGATAAGAAACAACAGATGGACAGATGGGTAGAGCACTATTTGGAGCTTTACTCAAGTGAGACCAAACTAGCGGATGATGCCCTCAACGCCATAGAGGCCCTACCAACTCTTGACCACCTGGATACACTTCTCACCATAACAGAAGTTAAGTGTGCTATAAATGAACTTGCATCTGGCAAGGCTCCAGGTAAGCATGGGATTCCAGTAGAGGTTATCAGGAGTGGTCAAGACACACTCACTCTACAGATCCACCAGCTAATAGAGCTATGCTGGCGAGAAGTACAAGTCCCACAGGATTTCAAAGATTCAAGCATCATAACACTGTACAAGAACAAGGGCGATCGGAGCGACTGCAACAACTATAGGGGTATCTCTCTTCTGTGTATTGTTGGAAAAATATTTGCCAGAATTGTTCTGCGCAGACTTCAAGTCCTAGGAGATCAAGTCTACCCCGAATCACAGTGTGGCTTTCGACAGAATCGGCCTACCATTGATATGATATTCTCATTGCGACAAATGCAAGATAAAATGCCGTGAACATAATCAACCACTGTTTATTGCCTTCATCGACCTCACAAAGGCATTTGATTTGGTCAGTCGTGAGGGTCTATTCAAAGCACTAAAGAAGATTGGCTGCCCACCAACTCTTCTGTCCATTGTGGAATCGTTCCACGCAGGCATGAAGGGTATAATCAAGTTTGATGGTGCAACTTCTGAAGAGTTTGAAATCAAGAGTGGAGTTAAGCAAGGTTGTGTACTAGCTCCCACCCTCTTTGGAATATACTTTTCACTTCTACTGAAATATACCTTTCGTGATCAGGATGGTGGTATATACATTCACTCACGCTCAGATGGAGGCCTCTACACTGCTCAGAGATTGAAGGCCAAGACTAAAATTAGGAGGGTACTGATCAGAGAGTTGCTGTTTTGCAGATGATGCTGCAGTTACGACCCACTCTGAGGAAGAATTACAATGTCTGCTATCTGCATTCTCCAATGCTTATTCTGAATTTGGTTTAACAATTAGCAAAAAGAAGACACAGATTATGTCACATGGTGCACATTGGGTACCATCAATCTTTATTGACGACGCCGAACTAGAGATGGTAGATCCATTTTACATATCTAGGATCAGTGGTAAATAGCAAATTATCCCTAGATCAGGAAATCAACATCCGGATTGGTAAGGCAGCAACAACAATGAACAGGTTAAGAATAGAGTCTGGGAGAACAGGAAGCTTACTGCCAAAACAAAAGTCCTTGTCTATCAAGCCTGTGTCCTTAGTACTCTTCTTTATGGAAGTGAAACCTGGACAACTTACTCACACCAAGAGAAACGTTTAAACAGCTTTCATATGCGGTGTCTGCGAAGAATTCTTGGTATTAAGTGGCAAGACAAAATCACAAATACTGAAGTATTGGAAAGATCAGGTTGTGTGACGGTTTATTCCATGCTCAGTCTTCGTAGACTTAGATGGACAGGACATCTTAGGAGGATGGATGATGGTAGAATACCAAAGGACATCTTTTTTGGTGAATTACAGATGGGCAAGAGATCTCAGGGTCGGCCTCTACTACGATACAAAGATGTGTGTAAGCGGGACATGATTGATACAGGCATTGATAATGAACATGGGAGCAAGTCGCCACTGAACGTGTTGCATGGAGGGCAAACATCAGAAATGGAATAAACACAAAGGAGAAAATTATTGCAGATAAGTCAAACACCGAGCGTGTGAGACGTAAGATGGTGCATGATGGTGGACATGACCACGTGTTCACACGCACCCACTGTGAACGAACATTTACAGCGCGAATTGGCCTTCACATTCGCTACCGCCATAGGTAAAAGTTATTATGGCTTTTTGAAGCACAAACTATCGTCTGTCAAGACGGCAAGGTGCCAATGTAAAAAGCTGTCAATTGCAATGAGAAAAAGATTGTTGAAGTGCTAAATAGAACCTAAATTATTATACGCATGTGAAACATGGACAATAAGTAGACAAAGTGGGAAACATCTAATGGTATATGAAATGTAGCTTTTGTGGGAAATGCAAAGAATACCATGGACAGACAGAAAAACCAACAAGCAAGTCATAGACATAGACAGTCAATATTGTGCGGCACATTATGAGACGAAATAAAGTTGAAAACATTGACAAGTGGCTAGATTAAAAGGACAAAAGTAAGGAAAATACAGAACGATAAATACCTGGATTGCTTGGCCAGCGGACAGCAGAGAGCCATATCAAGACATGAAGCATGCGCTGATCCATAACTCGGGTGATCGTTTGAGATGGCGAACCATGATCGCCCGTGCTTATCTGAATGTCGCTGGATGATAATGGTACCAATGTTTCCGTGTGAGCGTCTGTCCCATCCAGGGCTGTTGTCTTTTCCACAACTCTGGATTGACGAGAATTGTGCAGGTGTCTTCTCTAGCTCTATTTTGGGGATCCATCCATCCATCATGTGCCATGCCGGTAAGCGTGGGCGGTCATGTTTTGCCATCTCACTCGATCACCAGAGTCGTGGATCAGCTCAGTGTTTCTGTCTCGACCATGCCATGAGGCCAAGCCATCCAGGTATTTGCTTCTAGGTCTTCCTCTTGGTCTGTTGCCTTCGATCTTACCAGTTGTCACCACAATTCTTGTCGTATTCTGCACAGGCACACATTACTGCACGTTTATAGTTGAATAGTACTAGTTTGCGTTGCCGCCAAATTCTCTTATCTGCATGGCGGAAACGATTTAACATAGAGTTAAATATTCTACGTTTTGTGCCAAGTTTAATTTATTTTGACTTGCACAGATTTTCTAATGCCATGAAAGTTCAACTTGTGTATTCTTGTCTTAATCGACACCTGCCAGAAGCTTTAACTTGACCGAGACTTATTGGATACATGTCTTCGAGGACTAACTGGCACTCGATATTTGATATGGTCAATGTTACGCTGGCCATCTGTACTTACCAGAACAATTCCAGGCGCCCATGTTAGGGTTTGATAGTACAGGAAACCCAAGAAACTTGGTTTTATTCGATGGGGGTTCGAACATATGACCATAGGGTCGGTAAGCAAGCCTAAGTATCAACTTTCTGGAGGAAAATATCGTGAGCTGATGTTTATTTTATCACTGTTAGTTACTTGCATATCCTTTAAAGGATGTTGCAATCAACACCAGCATTCTTTGCAGTTGTGATCTGTTGGCAAATTTACGTTCAGTAGTTTGCCATTGCTTTCTGAACGGCCGGCATCCATACCATTTCGTAACGAACAACGCAACACGTGCTGCTGCCAAATCGCGCGTAGTTGATTTCATAATAGAAAAACCACAATTAGTGTTTGAGTGTCAGTAGACTAAATATTTGTAGACTAAATGCTTCAAAGTCAGTACTCTAAATGTCTGTAGACTAACTATTTCACTGTCAGTAGACTACATGTTTCAGTGTCAGTAGACTAAATGTTTCTGTGTCAGTAGACTAAATGTTTATGTGTCAGTAGACTAAATGTTTCTGTGTCAGTAGACTAAATGTTTCTGTGTCAGTAGACCATGTGTTTCAATGTCCATAGACTAAATGTTTCTGTGTCAGTAGACTATGTGTTTCACTGTCAGTAGACTACGTGTTTCAGTGTCAGTATACTATGTGTTACTGTCAGTAGACTAAATGTTTCTGTGTCAGTAGACTAAACATTTCAGTGTCAGTAGACTAAATGTTTCAGTGTCAGTAGACTAAATGTTTCAGTGTCAGTAGACTAAATGTTTCAGTGTCAGTAGACTAAATGTTTCAGTGTCTGTAGACTAAATGTTTCAGTGTCAGTAGACTAAATGAGTTACTGTCAATATACTATATGTTTCAGTGTTAGTAGACTAAACGTGTTACTGTCGGTAGACTAAATGAGTTACTGTCAATATACTATATGTTTCAGTGTTAGTAGACTAAACGTGTTACTGTCGGTAGACTAAATGTGTCACTGTCAGCAGACTAAACATTTCATTGTCAGTAGACTAAATGTGTCATTGTCAGTAGACTAAATGTGTCATTGTCAGTAGACTAAATGTGTCATTTCAGTAGACTAAATGTGTCATTGTCAGTAGACTAAATGTGTCATTGTCAGTAGACTAAATGTGTCATTGTCAGTAGACTAAACATTTCATTGTCAGTAGACTAAATGTGTCATTGTCAGTAGACTAAATGTGTCATTGTCAGTAGACTAAATGTGTCATTGTCAGTAGACTAAACATTACATTGTCAGTAGACTAAATGTGTCATTGTCAGTAGACTAAATGTGTCATTGTCATTAGACTAAACATTTCATTGTCAGTAGACTAAATGTGTCATTGTCAGTAGACTAAATGTGTCATTGTCAGTAGACTAAACATTTCATTGTCAGTAGACTAAATGTGTCATTGTCAGTAGACTAAATGTGTCATTGTCAGTAGACTAAATGTGTCATTGTCAGTAGACTAAACATGTCATTGTCAGTAGACTAAATGTGTCATTGTCAGTAGACTAAATGTGTCATTGTCAGTAGACTAAATGTTTCATTGTCAGTAGACTAAATGTGTCATTGTCAGTAGACTAAATGTGTTATTGTCAGTAGACTAAATGTGTTACTGTCAGTAGACTAAGCAGGTCAGGTCTTAGTCAGATATGACTGAGCTACCGTATAACAGTAGACGGTACTACCTGGTTTCTGTTAGCGCCGAACGTTGGGCGGCGCTTACCAAACCCGACACCCCACATTGTGCCAACGGCTTCGGGCGGAAGAGCGCAATTGGGAGGGTACAAGCCTTACCCTGGTGCGAGGAAATGCAAGCTAAAGACAAAATGTCATGGCAGGGCAGACCAGGCCCTAAGCCTTGGTTGGCGACTGGTCTAGGATCGAAGCTCCGACAGGCGGACAGTTAGAGCATTGCTTTGCTGATCCGGCAGCTTCTGCAGCTTGTCTTGTTCCAGATGTAGGGGTGTTACCTTTCCTCTGGAGTAAACTAGGTAGGCCGAGAGAGGGATCATGCTGCATGGGCAACACATGATCTCTATATTTTAGCCCAGGCTTTGTGCTATGGAGAGGCAATAACTCCATCCCTGGTCTTAACTGGTCTCGGAATCAAAGCGAGAGGCAACTGTTACGGGTTATAAGTCCTTGTCAGTTGGCGTAGACATGGGGCGCCACGCGTTGCCTCTGACGGTGGGAGACACCTATAGGTGTCACTGATCAGCTACCGCCCGCCTCAAGATGGGCAGCCCCCAGCCAATTGGGTGCTGATCCGCCACAGCCTGCCTGCTTCAATGGGTGCTTGGGGCTAGGACAAAATCTGAATCGCAGGCTGTAAAACCAATGCACCAGGTACAAACAAAAATAAAAATAGAAACCTCAAGCTACGGCTTGCAACCTGGAACGTGAGAACCATGTGTCCAGGATTTTCCACTGACTTGACCAATATTGACGATGTGAGAAAAACGGCTGTGATTGATGCCGAACTCAATCGTCTAAACATTGATATTGCTGGCCTGCAGGAGACTCGCCTCGCTGAGGAAGGGTCACTCAGGGAAAACAACTACACCTTTTTCTGGAAGGGTAGAGGGCAGGCAGAAAAAAGGCAACATGGTGTGGGCTTTGCAGTGAAGAATTCGCTACTGGGAATGATTGAAATTCCAGCAGGAGGAAATGAAAGACTATTATCCCTGCGCTTGGCAACCTCTTGTGGATTTGCCACCATTATTACTGCATATGCACCGACACTCGATTCCTCTGATGATGTGAAGGATTCGTTCTATGAGGAGTTAGACTCCGTGATCAAGGCAGTTACAAAATCTGACTACATTTATATGCTCGGTGATGTCAATGCTCGTGTGGGCAAGGACTCGAGTTCATGGCCAGTGTGCCTTGGAAAATACAACATCGGTCGCATGAATGAAAATGGGCAAAGGCTGCTGGAGCATTGCACCAGTAATGACCTATGTATTACAAACTCTTTTTTTAAAACAAAAGAGATGCATAAGGTCACATGGAAACATCCAAGATCCGGCCATTGGCACCAGCTGGACTTCATCATCACACGGAGACAACATCTGAACCATATATCATTGACTCGTAGTTACCACAGTGCTGACTGTGATACGGATCATTCTTTGGTTGTTGCAAGGGTTAGACTGAGACCAAAGAGAATCTACACAGCTAAACACAAATCTAGCCTCAGGATTAATATTATTAACACTCATGATCCTGAAAAGTGCTTTCAGTTTCAACAGCAACTTGAAGACGCTTTCACTGATACACCAGAAAATTGTACAGTAAATGAAAAGTGGGGTCAAATTAAGGAAACTCTTTATAAAACTGCCGTAGGGGTTTACAGGCACTGTGGATCATAAGAGGCAGGATTGGTTTGCGGCCAACAGCGAGACTCTGCAGCCCTTGATTGATAAGAAGAAGAAAGCTCTTTTAAGAAACAAGGAAAGACCAACGCGTAACACTCTGAGTGAGCTTAGGCAAGCTAGGAAGGATGTGCTGTGTGCAGTGTGCAAATGATTATTGGATCAAGTTATGTGAGTCCATTCAAATCGCAAGTGATAAGGGAGATATAAGAAGCATGTATGAAGGAATAAAGAAAGCCTGTGGTCCAGTGATCAAAAGAAGTGCACCATTGAAAACCTTGACTGGAGAAATCATCACTGATAAGAAACAGCAGATGGACAGATGGGTAGAGCACTATTTGGAGCTTTACTCAAGTGAGACCAAACTAGCGGATGATGCCCTCAACGCCATAGAGGCTCTACCAACTCTTGACCACCTGGACACACTTCCCACCATAACAGAAGTTAAGTGTGCTATAAATGAACTTGCATCTGGCAAGGCTCCAGGTAAGGATGGGATTCCAATAGAGGTTATCAGGAGTGGGCAAGACACACTCACTATACAGATCCACCAGCTAATAGAGCTATGCTGGCGTGAAGGACAAGTCCCACAGGATTTCAAAGATTCAAGCATCATAACACTGTACAAGAACAAGGGCGATCGGAGCGACTGCAACAACTATAGGGGTATCTCACTTCTGTGTATTGTTGGAAAAGTATTTGCCAGAATTGTTCTGCGCAGACTTCAAGTCCTAGGAGATCAAGTCTACCCCGAATCACAGTGTGGCTTTCGACAGAACCGGTCTACCACTGATATGATATTCTCATTGCGACAAATGCAAGAAAAATGCCGTGAACAGAATCAACCACTGTTTATTGCCTTCATCGACCTCACAAAGGCATTTGATTTGGTCAGTCGTGAGGGTCTGTTCAAGGCACTAAAGAAGATTGGCTGCCCACCAACTCTTCTGTCCATTGTGGAATCGTTCCACACAGGCATGAAGGGTATAATCAAGTTTGATGGTGCAACTTCTGAAGAATTTGAAATCAAGAGTGGAGTTAAGCAAGGTTGTGTACTAGCTCCCACCCTCTTTGGAATATACTTTTCACTTCTACTGAAATATGCATTTCGTGATCAGGATGGTGGTATATACATTCACTCACGCTCAGATGGCGGCCTCTACAATGCTCAGAGATTGAAGGCCTAAGACCAAAATTAGGAGGGTACTGATCAGAGAGTTGCTTTTTGCAGATGATGCTGCAGTTACGACCCACTCTGAGGAAGAATTGCAATGTCTACTATCTGCATTCTCCAATGCTTGTTCTGAATTTGGTTTAACAATTAGCAAAAAGAAGACACAGATTATGTCACAAGGTGCACATGGGGTACCATCAATCTTTATTGATGACGCCGAACTAGAGATAGTAGACCATTTTACATATCTAGGATCAGTGGTAAATAGCAAATTATCCCTAGATCAGGAAATCAACATCCGGATTGGTAAGGCAGCAACAACAATGAACAGGTTAAGAAAAAGAGTCTGGGAGAACAGGAAGCTTACTGCCAAAACAAAAGTCCTTGTCTATCAAGCCTGTGTCCTTAGTACTCTACTCTATGGCAGTGAAACCTGGACAACTTACTCACACCAAGAGAACAACTTAAACAGCTTTCATATGCGGTGTCTGCGAAGAATTCTTGGTATTAAGTGGCAAGACAAAATCACAAATACTGAAGTATTGGAAAGATCAGGTTGTGTGACAGTTTATTCCATGCTCAGTCTTCGTAGACTTAGATGGATAGGACATCTTAGGAGGATGGATGATGGTAGAATACCAAAGGATATATTTTTTGGTGAATTACAGATGGGTAAGAGATCTCAGGGTCGGCCTCTACTACGATACAAGATGTGTGTAAGCGGGACATGATTGATACAGGCATTGATAATGCACATTGGGAGCAAGTCGCCGCTGAACGTGTTACATGGAGGGCAAATATCAGAAATGGAATAAAGTCAAAGGAGAAAATTATTGCAGAAAAGTCACACACCAAGCTTTTGAGACGTAAGATGGTGCATGATGGTGGAAATGACCACGTGTTCACATGCACCCACTGTGAACGGACATTTACAGCGCAAATTGGCCTTATCAGTCACACTCGCTACCGCCATAGTTAAAAGTTATTATGCCTTTTTAAAGCACAAACTATCGTCTGTCAAGACGGCAAGGAGCCAATGTAGTAGACTAAACATTTCATTGTCAGTAGACTAAATGTGTCATTGTCAGTAGACTAAATGTGTTACTGTCAGTAGACTAAATGTGTCACTGTCAGTAGACTAAATGTGTTACTGTCAGTAGACTAAATGTGTCATTGTCAGTAGACTAAATGTGTCATTGTCAGTAGACTAAATGTGTCATTGTCAGTAGACTAAATGTGTTACTGTCAGTAGACTAAATGTGTCATTTCAGTAGACTAAATGTGTCATTGTCAGTAGACTAAATGTGTCATTGTCAGTAGACTAAATGTGTCATTGTCAGTAGACTAAATGTGTCATTGTCAGTAGACTAAATGTGTTACTGTCAGTAGACTAAATGTGTTACTGTCAGTAGACTAAACATTTCATTGTCAGTAGACTAAATGTGTTACTGTCAGTAGACTAAATGTGTCATTGTCAGTAGACTAAATGTGTTACTGTCAGTAGACTAAATGTGTCACTGTCAGTAGACTAAATGTGTCAGTGTCAGTAGACTAAATGTGTTACTGTCAGTAGACTAAACATTTCATTGTCAGTAGACTAAATGTGTCATTGTCAGTAGACTAAATGTGTTACTGTCAGTAGACTAAATGTGTCACTGTCAGTAGACTAAATGTTTCTGTGTCAGTAGACTAAATGTTTCTGTGTCAGTAGACTAAATGTGTTACTGTCAATAGACTGAATGTGTTACTGTCAGTAGGCTAAATGTTTGTAGACTAAACGTTTCACTGTCAGTAGACTAAATGAGCTGTCTATGAAGTCACAGACGCAGGGGGCTCATTGAATCGCTACAAATTGCACTTGACAATAGAAACCGTTAACGTCCCCTACTGTATTCCCAGTGGAGTCTGTTAACTTTGCCCTCGATGTTTTCAACACACGCTGGCTGACAGCTTGCCGACTGGGGCTAACATCAACTCTGCGCAAGTTCTAATAGACTCATAATATATTTCCAGTCAGCGAGTGCAGGAACAACCATATTACACAGTTAGTGCAAGTAACACGCGATTTTATGTTAGTCTAAGCTAAACTAGTTTGTCCAAGTAGCCGGCGACTACATTTTGTTTTTCAAGTAAAACCGTCTAGCAATTGTTACAGTACTAAAAATTTTGCTACGATCTCTGCTTGTAAAACTATCTACTAATGTTCGCAGTGTTAAAACAGATGCTAAGATCTCTACTGGTAATAGATCAAGTTAGTTGCATGTCATGTACAGCAGGCTACAATCTACCAATCATTTATTGCTAAGATCTCTGCTGGTAATAGATCAAGTTAGTTGCATGTCATGTCCAGCAGGCTACAATCTACCAATCATTTATTGCTAAGAGTTGAGTTGAGTTGAGTTGAGTCAAGAACCGACGTCACTGCACTCAGGACATTCTCAGTCCCCTC
This sequence comes from Cepaea nemoralis, assembly GCA_014155875.1. NCBI lineage: Eukaryota > Metazoa > Mollusca > Gastropoda > Stylommatophora > Helicidae > Cepaea > Cepaea nemoralis. Next base: position 311,495 of record JACEFZ010020732.1, on the reverse strand, counting down.
GTTCAACAGCCAGCGAAGAGTTTATTGCTAAGATCTCTACTGGTAATAGATCAAGTTAGTTGCATGTCATGTCCAGCAGGCTACAATCTACCAATCATTTATTGCTAAGATCTCTACTGGTAATAGATCAAGTTAGTTGCATGTCATGTACAGCAGGCTACAATCTACCAATCATTTATTGCTAAGATCTCTACTGGTAATAGATCAAGTTAGTTGAATGTCATGTATAGCCTTGTGGGAGCACGTGTACACCTCGGAGGAGCAAATGGATCACCATAGTCTGGTAAGAATGAGGCAGCGAGGTGTGACGAGGGGATCTGGCAGACGATCGACTCTCAGAGGAAAGGCGAGATGGACATATAATCAGATTGCTATTGGAACTATTAGTGTTGGAACTCTTCGCTGGCTGCTGAGGATGGGGACGGAGCGCTTATGGGAATGTCCCGAATGCTGTGATGTCGGTTCCTAAATCAATCAATCAATCAATCAATCAATGTACAGCAGGCTACAATCTACCAATCATTTATTGCTAAGATCTCTGCTGGTAATAGATCAAGCTAGTTGCATGTCATGTACAGCAGGCTGCAATCTACCAATCATTTATTGCTAAGATCTCTGCTGGTAATATATCAAGTTAGTTGCATGTCATATACAGCAGGCTACAATCTACCAATCATTTATTGCTAAGATCTCTGCTGGTAATAGATCAAGCTAGTTGCATGTCATATACAGCAGGCTACAATCTACCAATCATTTATTGCTAAGATCTCTGCTGGTAATAGATCAAGCTAGTTGCATGTCATGTACAGCAGGCTACAATCTACCAATCATTTATTGCTAAGATCTCTGCTGGTAAATATATCAAGTTAGTTGCATGTCATATACAGCAGGCTACAATCTACCAATCATTTATTGCTAGATCTCTGCTGGTAATAGATCAAGCTAGTTGCATGTCATGTACAGCAGGCTGCAATCTACCAATCATTTATTGCTAAGATCTCTGCTGGTAATAGATCAAATTAGTTGCTTGTTATGTACAGCAGGCTACAATCTACCAATCATTTATTGCTAAGATCTCTGCTGGTAATATATCAAGTTAGTTGCATGTCATGTACAGCAGGCTACAATCTACCAATCATTTATTGCTAAGATCTCTGCTGGTAATATATCAAGTTAGTTGCATGTCATGTACAGCAGGCTACAATCTACCAATCATTTATTGCTAGAATCTCTGCTGGTAGTATATCAAGTTAGTTGCATGTCATGTACAGCAGGCTACAATCTACCAATCATTTATTACTAAGATCTCTGCTGGTAGTATATCAAGTTAGTTGCATGTCATGTACAGCAGGCTACAATCTACCAATCATTTATTGCTAAGATCTCTGCTGGTAAAATATCAAGTTAGTTGCATGTCATGTACAGCAGGCTACAATCTACCAATCATTTATTGCTAAGATCTCTGCTGGTAGTATATCAAGTTAGTTGCATGTCATGTACAGCAGGCTACAATCTACCAATCATTTATTGCTAAGATCTCTGCTGGTAATATATCAAGTAGTTACATGTCCATGTACAGCAGGCTACAATCTACCAATCATTTACTGCTAAGATCTCTGCTGGTAATATATCAAGTTAGTTACATGTCATGTACAGCAGGCTACAATCTACCAATCATTTATTGCTAAGATCTCTGCTGGTAAAATATCAAGTTAGTTGCATGTCATGTACAGCAGGCTACAATCTACCAATCATTTATTGCTAAGATCTCTGCTGGTAGTATATCAAGTTAGTTGCATGTCATGTACAGCAGGCTACAATCTACCAATCATTTATTGCTAAGATCTCTGCTGGTAGTATATCAAGTTAATTGCATGTCATGTACAGCAGGCTACAATCTACCAATCATTTATTGCTAAGATCTCTGCTGGTAGTATATCAAGTTAGTTGCATGTCATGTACAGCAGGCTACAATCTACCAATCATTTATTGCTAAGATCTCTGCTGGTAATATATCAAGTTAGTTGCATGTCATGTACAGCAGGCTACAATCTACCAATCATTTATTACTAAGATCTCTGCTGGTAATATATCAAGTTAGTTGCATGTCATGTACAGCAGGCTACAATCTACCAATCATTTATTGCTAAGATCTCTGCTGGTAATATATCAAGTTAGTTACATATCATGTACAGCAGGCTACAATCTACCAATCATTTATTGCTAAGATCTCTGCTGGTAAAATATCAAGTTAGTTGCATGTCATGTACAGCAGGCTACAATCTACCAATCATTTATTGCTAAGATCTCTGCTGGTAATATATCAAGTTAGTTACATGTCATGTACAGCAGGCTACAATCTACCAATCATTTACTGCTAAGATCTCTGCTGGTAATATATCAAGTTAGTTACATGTCATGTACAGCAGGCTACAATCTACCAATCATTTACTGCTAAGATCTCTGCTGGTAATATATCAAGTTAGTTACATGTCATGTACAGCAGGCTACAATCTACCAATCATTTATTGCTAAGATCTCTGCTGGTAATATATCGTTAGTTACATGTCATGTACAGCAGGCTACAATCTACCAATCATTTACTGCTAAGATCTCTGCTGGTAATATATCAAGTTAGTTAGATGTCATGTACAGCAGGCTACAATCTACCAATCATTTACTGCTAAGATCTCTGCTGGTAATAGATCAAGTTAGTTGCATGTCATGTACAGCAGGCTACAATCTACCAATCATTTACTGCTAAGATTTCTGCTGGTAATATATCAAGTTAGTTACATGTCATGTACAGCAGGCTACAATCTACCAATCATTTACTGCTAAGATCTCTGCTGGTAATATATCAAGTTAGTTACATGTCATGTACAGCAGGCTACAATCTACCAATCATTTACTGCTAAGATCTCTGCTGGTAATATATAAGTTAGTTACATGTCATGTACAGCAGGCTACAATCTACCAATCATTTATTGCTAAGATCTCTGCTGGTAATATATCAAGTTAGTTACATGTCATGTACAGCAGGCTACAATCTACCAATCATTTATTGCTAAGATTTCTGCTGGTAATATATCAAGTTAGTTACATGTCATGTACAGCAGGCTACAATCTACCAATCATTATTGCTAAGATTCTGCTGGTAATATATCAAGTTAGTTACATGTCATGTACAGCAGGCTACAATCTACCAATCATTTATTGCTAAGATCTCTGCTGGTAATATATCAAGTTAGTTACATGTCATGTACAGCAGGCTACAATCTACCAATCATTTATTGCTAAGATCTCTGCTGGTAATATATCACGTTAGTTACATGTCATGTACAGCAGGCTACAATCTACAATTCATTTATTGCTAAGATCTCTGCTGGTAATATATCAAGTTAGTTACATGTCATGTACAGCAGGCTACAATCTACCATTCATGTATTGGCTGTGTGTTATTTACTATGCAAGTGTACGTTCCGTAGCTTGCCATTGTGTTTCGAAAAGCCGGCGTCACATACCCCTGAACTTATTTCGCAACCTTGACTCCGTATGTTGAGGAATTTTGAAACTGCGTTTCACTAACCCTTAAATCACAGATGTGTGTGATTAAAAAAAAAATAGGCTGAGCTAATATTTTCTTGAAACAAACATGGGAAATTGAGATGTCAATTATTGAAAACGTTATTCATAAAATTATAGGGTTGCAATCATAACACACACACACACACACGCACGCACGCACGCACGCACGCACTCACGCACACGTGGGTAGACGTCAAGCATACCAGTTTAGTTTAGGTTAATCGACGGATCGACATCACGGAACACTGATGAAACCCGTAAGTGCTCCGTTATACTCCTAACTCAAGCCTGAGTCCAGAGAATCTCAGCTCAGTGCACGAACTCCGTAGCACCGGCGAGGATCCTGAAATACTTTGGGTAGATTTTTAAATCGAAACTTTGCCCGGGCAGCGCCGTTAGGCTACTCTTTTTCGATTTCCAACTGCCAAGGGATTTTGTTTACGTGCGCAACAATACACACTCGCGTCCGATCTCACTACCCAGAGACGAGGGGAAATTTTGTTACTAGAAGTCCACGTGAAAAAATCCCGGCCCTCACCGGGACTTGAACCCGGGATCTCCAGCCCTGAGGCGGACACCATATCCCGAGACTACTAAGCCCCCTCAGTTTATACGATAGATTGTTACAATGTGCTTCGAAAAAAGGCATACTAACTACAACCCATGGTGGTAGTGAATGTGACTGATCAGACCAATTTGCGCTGTAAGTGTTCGTCCACAATGGTTGTATGTGAACACACGGTTATTTTCACCACACACCGTTTGACTTCTCACACACTCAGTTTCTGTCATATCTGCAATCATATTCTGCTTTGTCTTTATTCCATTCCCGATCTTTGCTCCCAAGGTGCAATATCAATGCCTGTATCAGTTATGTCCCGCTTACACACATCTTTGTACAGTAGTAGAGGTCGACCCCGATATCTTTTACCCATCTGTAATTCACCAAAAAAGTGTCCTTTGGTTAGTTAGTTAGTTAGTTAGTTAGTTAGTTAGTTAGTTAATTAGTTAATTAGTTAGTTAGTTAGTTAGTTAATTAGTTAATTAGTTAGTTAGTTAGTTAGTTAGTGAGTTGGTTAGTTGGTTGGTTAGTTGTTAGTTGGTTGGTTAGTGAGTTAGTTGGTTGGTTGGTTGGTTGGTTGGTTGGTTAGTTGGTTGGTTAGTTAGTTAGTCGACAGATCATCCTCATTACACATCGAACCATTCAGTCCATAAGTGATAGGATCCCTTCCTCATTAAATCCCGCAGCGTGTAGCGGCTAACGACACCAGTTCTGTGTTGGTTTATCAATCTTCTGTGGCTTCCCGCGTAGTGTTCTTGTTTGGCCACACCTCTTTTAAATTTCTGTTCTCGCAGTCTGACCATGGTTGTAGATTCACAGTCATCACTTGGTTCTCGCAAAAGCCTTACTTCTCGTAGAGCATTCAGAATGTCAGCTTGGTCCATCGCTCGTCTGCCCTCCACAGCAGCCTTACCTGCGAGCTTGTCAGCCCGCTCATTTCCTTGTACTCCCGCATGCCCTGTCACGAAGATGAAATTAATCTTTGCCAGCCTAGACCGATCCAGAGACAGCAACCACTCTCTTCGGATCCACCCCATCTCTATCCTCTTGAGCATGCTCATTGAGTCGCTAAGGAAACATGCCCTAGTGAATGTTCTTTGGTATTTTGTCATAATGCACCCTCCTAATGTGTCGTATCAATCTAAGTTTACGAAGACTGAGCATGAAACAAACCGTCACACCACCCGATCTTGTCAATACTTCGGCATGTGATCTTATCTTGCCACTTAATACAAAGTATTTTTTGCAGATAACGAAAGCTGTTTTAGCGTTTGTCTTGGTGTACGCTGACCAGGAAATTATAACAGATATGAGAAGGCATGCCTGCAGTATGATATGTCAAGGTTAAATGAAACAAAAAGGGATGTCTAGCATACCTGTATTTCACCACGACTGTACCATGATCTGGCAAGATCGAAGGGAACAGACCAAAAGGAAGACCGAGAGGAAAATACCTGGATGGCTTGGCCACATGGCATGGACGAGACAGGAACACTGAGCTGATCCGCGACACTGGTGATCGAGTGAAATGGCGAGTCATGACCGCCCACGCTTTCCGGCATGGCACATGATTAATTGATTGATTGTACCATGAATATTTATCTGAAGAAGAAATCTCACGGGGTACATTTCTGTCTTCCAACACCTTAGCATGAATCATCTGCTCACCCCCGTTGAATCCTGCAAATGTGGGTCCTTTGTTTGATTTTCTGCACTTTTCACTCCATCCATGAGAGCCTTCACTACATCAGCCGTGTCATGAGAGCCTTCACTACATCAGCCTTGTCATGAGAGCCTTCACTACATCAGCCTTGCATTGAGAGCCTTTACTACATCAGCCTTGTCATGAGAGCATCCACTACATCAGCCTTGTCATGAGAGCCTTCACTACATCAGCCTTGTCATGAGAGCCTTCACTACATCAGCCTTGTCATGAGAGCCTTCACTACATCAGCCGTGTCATGAGAGTCTTCACTACATCAGCCTTGTCATGAGAGCATCCACTACATCAGCCTTATCATGAGAGCACCCACTACATCAGCCTTGTCATGAGAGCATTCACTGCATCTGTCTTGTCATGAGAGCCTTCACTACATCAGCCTTGTCATGAGAGCATCAGCTACATCAGCCTTGTCATGAGAGCACCCACTACATCAGCCTTGTCATGAGAACATTCACTGCATCTGTCTTGTCATGAGAGCCTTCACTACATCAGCCTTGTCATGAGAGCTCCACTACATCAGCCTTGTCATGAGAGCCTCACTACATCAGCCTTGTCATGAGAGCATTCACTACATCAGTCTTGTCATGAGAGCCTTCACTACATCAGCCTTGTCATGAGAGCATCACTACATCAGCCTTGCATGAGAGCCCTCACTACATCAGCCTTGTCATGAGAGCCATTCACTGCATCAGTCTTGTCATGAGAGCCTTCACTACATCAGCCTTGTCATGAGAGCTTCACTACATCAGCCTTGTCATGAGAGCCTCACTACATCAGCCTTGTCATGAGAGCCTTCACTACATCAACCTTGTCATGAGATCCTTCACTATATCAGCCTTGTCATGAGAGCCTTCACTACATCAGCCTTGTCATGAGAGCCTTCACTACTTCAGCCAAGTCATGAGAGCCTTCACTACATCAGCCTTGTCATGAGAGCCTTCACTACATCAGCCTTGTCATGAGAGCCTTCACTACATCAGCTTGTCATGAGAGCCTTCACTACATCAGCCTTGTCATGAGAGCCTTCACTACATCAGCCTTGTCATGAGAGCCTTCACTACATCAGCCTTGTCATGAGAGCCTTCACTACATCAGCCTTGTCATGAGAGCCTTCACTACATCAGCCTTGCATTGAGAGCCTTCACTACATCAGCCTTGTCATGAGAGCCTTCAATACATCAGCCTTGTCATGAGAGCCTTCACTACATCAGCCTTGTCATGAGAGCCTTCACTACATCAGCCTTGTCATGAGAGCCTTCACTACATCAGCCTTGTCATGAGAGCCTTCACTACATCAGCCTTGCATTGAGAGCCTACACTACATCAGCCTTGTTATGAGAGCCTTCAATACATCAGCCGTGTCATGAGAGCCTTCACTACATCAGCCTTGTCATGAGAGCCTTCACAACATCAGCCTGGCATTGAGAGCCTTCACTACATCAGTCTTGTCATGAGAGCCTTCACTACATCAGCCGTGTCATGAGAGCCTTCACTACATCAGCCGTGTCAAGAGAGCCTTCACTACATCAGCCTTGTCATGAGAGCCTTCAATACATCAGCCGTGTCATGAGAGCCTTTACTATATCAGCCTTTTCATGAGAGCCTTCACTACATCAGCCTTGTCATGAGAGCCTTCAGTACATCTAGCCTTGTTATGAGAGCCTTCAATAATATCAGCCGTGTCATGAGAGCCTTCACTACATCAGCCTTGTCATGAGAGCCTTCACTACATCAGCCTTGTCATAAGAGCCTTCACTACATCAGCCTTGCATTGAGAGCCTTCACTACATCAGCCTTGTCATGAGAGCCTTCACTACATCAGCCTTGTCATAAGAGCCTTCACTACATCAGCCTTGTCATGAGAGCCTTTACTACATCAGCCTTGTCATGAGAGCCTTCACTACATCAGCCTTGCATTGAAAGCATTCAATACATCAGCCGTGTCATGTGAGCCTTCACTACATCTGCCTTGTCATGAGAGCCTTCACTACATCAGCCTTGTCATGAGAGCCTTCACACTTCTGCCTGCATTGAGAGCCCTTCACTACATATCAGCCTTGTCATGAAGAGCCTTCACTACACCAGCCTTGTCATGAGAGCCTTCACTACATCAGCCTTGTATGAGAGCATCTACTACATCAGCCTTGTCATGAGAGCCTTCACTACATCAGCCTTGCATGAGAGCCTTCACTACTTCTGCCTTGCATTGAGACCCTTCACTACATCAGCCTTGTCATGAAAGCCTTCACTACACCAGCCTTGTCATGAGAGCCTTCACTACATCAGCCTTGTCAATGAGAGCATCCACTACATCAGCCTTGTCATGAGAGCCTTCACTACATCAGCCTTGTCATGAGAGCCTTCACTACATCAGCCTTGTCATGAGAGCCTTCACTACGTCAGCCTTGTCATGAGAGCCTTCACTACATCAGCCTTGCATTGAGACCTTCACTACATCAGTCTTGTCATGAGAGCCTTCAATACATCAGCCTTGTCATGAGAGCCTTCACTACATCAGCCTTGTCATGAGAGCCTTCACTACATCAGCCTTGCATTGAAAGCATTCAATACATCAGCCGTGTCATGTGAGCCTTCACTACATCTGCCTTGTCATGAGAGCCTTCACTACATCAGCCTTGTCATGAGAGCCTTCACTACTTCTGCCTTGCATTGAGACCCTTCACTACATCAGCCTTGTCATGAAAGCCTTCACTACACCAGCCTTGTCATGAGAGCCTTCACTACATCAGCCTTGTAATGAGAGCATCACTACATCAGCCTTGTCATGAGAGCCTTCACTACATCAGCCTTGCCATGAGAGCCTTCACTACTTCTGCCTTGCATTGAGACCCTTCACTACATCAGCCTTGTCATGAAAGCCTTCAATACACCAGCCTTGTCATGAGAGCCTTCACTACATCAGCCTTGTAATGAGAGCATCCACTACATCAGTCTTGTCATGAGAGCATCCACTACATCAGCCTTGTCATGAGAGCATCCACTACATCAGCCTTGTCATGAGAGCATCCACTACATCAGCCTTGTCATAAGAGCCTTCACTACATCAGCCTTGTCATGAGAGCCTTCACTACATCAGCCTTGTAATGAGAGCATCCACTACATCAGCCTTGTCATGAGAGCCTTCACTACATCAGCCTTGCCATGAGAGCCTTCACTACTTCTGCCTTGCATTGAGACCCTTCACTACATCAGCCTTGTCATGAAAGCCTTCAATACACCAGCCTTGTCATGAGAGCCTTCACTACATCAGACTTGTAATGAGAGCATCCACTACATCAGTCTTGTCATGAGAGCATCCACTACATCAGCCTTGTCATGAGAGCATCCACTACATCAGCCTTGTCATGAGAGCATCCACTACATCAGCCTTGTCATAAGAGCCTTCACTACATCAGCCTTGTCATGAGAGCATCCACTACATCAGCCTTGTCATGAGAGCATCCACTACATCAGCCTTGTCATAAGAGCCTTCACTACATCAACCTTGTCATGAGATCCTTCACTACATCAGCCTTGTCATGAGAGCCTTCACTACTTCAGCCTTGTCATAATATAGCTCGTCGTCCAGCTGAGTGGCAGCAGCCGGTCAACCAGCTGTTCCTGTTCTCGCCCACCCTCGTGATCTGCGCAGAACATCAATTATCTGTCCAAAACCTTCGTAGTTTAGAGCTGTGGAAGCCACTCCACGCGGAATAAACTATATCCCATTTTACACAGCACACTTTACGAGTTTGTCACAAACACAATTTGTTGTTCTGTACTTCTGTCCAGTAATCGGTGCAATGCCGTTACAACCTCCACCTTCATTCTCATGCTGGAAGTCGTGATATCATACCCCAGACTCTCTTATTGTACACAATATCCCTTAATCTTTGCAATGAAGTTCTATCCACTCATTTTATTTCACATCACAGATCCATCCGTATATATTATCACATGCCCTAGGCATGGGATGTCACTTGTCAGTTGTTGCACGGACGCCTCTGTCTCAAAAGATATCCATTCCCGGCATCACCGGTCCAACATGACTATCACTCTATGTGACAATGTCTTGTTGGTGGCACTTTTATCCATTCATGTTTCTGCACTCTTATCAATGTCACAGAATTGTCTAATTATATCTTCAGTTGTATCATCCAAGAACTACCTTTCTTAAACTTGTGGTCATGGTTCCTTCCAATGTCTCATATAAAAGGTGCTCCTTGTCCACTATGACCCTATTGTGATTTTTTGCCTAAAGCACTTTGTGCTGATCATATATGGACGGCACAGCAAATATATTTTATATGCCGACAAATGGGCGTGTTCTTTGAGCCTCAAAACATAGCTCTTCTGGCATTGTTGTGTATCTGTTCGCACTTCTCCGGCTGGCTGTGTGATTTTGTCGGTCATCCCAGACCATACCCAATGGCTTAAATCATTTATTGTTGATAGAGAGAGTATAAAATGCAATTATTAAACAAGTAAAACAAATACGTTCAGCCCACATAGATGTAGTGTTACATAATGATGCTGGATATTCTCTAGACTAGAGTGATTAAATGGTTTGGAAAAGGCTACCACACTCAGACAACTTATCACAAACATCAGAAGCACTCGTAACATTTTGCCACATTATGAGGATAAAAAGAAAACTTGAACATTGTGAACTCTGAAAATTTGTATGTGACGAAAGATAGAGGAAAACAGAGCGAGAAGACTCTTGAGCGACTTTTGTCGTGGCACAGAAATGTAATCAGTCGGCAAGGAACATGATGAGAATGATTCTTACCAAGTCTCGATATACGATATAGCAAACAATATCCTTGTGTTCTAAATATCTACGCAACCCCTGCGTATGTCACATAACATAAACCCCTGTAGTGTGTAAATAAATGTCTTTGGGATGCCTTTCTAATTGTGCAACAGTAAAATCCCTGCTTACATTTATTTATATCACGTATTATAGCAGTGACACCGCAGTCTCCTTTTCTCTCTTCAAATAAGATTTTCAATAAAATATTCGTGAAATAAATTGTAGAATTCAGTTTTGTGTGTCTGCAATCATATCAAATACAACGTCAAATCATTTGATCAGAACGCCAGCATCGGCTTACACTCCATGGATTGTTGCTTGTGCCATCCAACACGACATGACAGTGGCTCGCACGCGATCATGTTCACATTACTCGCAGCCGGCATAGCCAGTTTTTCCCGTTCGCAAACGTCATTTACAATGAAAAAATAAGTTTTCCACAAGTAGTGATATAATGCCACGCCATTTTTCACCCCAAATATAATCATACGATTAATGTGATTGGCTGCAGGGGTCCTGCTCAATTATAAAAGTGACGGTAAATACATACATCCGTGAAGCCAGCTCTTCGTGCAGCTGGTTGAAAACAAATCAATTTCTTGTTCCTGGGGTAAAAATGTTTATGACCAGCAAATGCAGGGAAAATGTCATTTTAAACAAGATCGCGAGGTAAATAAATGCAATCAAGCTCACACAAACGGGAATATTTCATAGAAAGAGGGACAGCTATTATCCAACAAATTCAATAATCCACATTTCATACTGACTACGCAGCCGCCATCTTCCCTATCCTTGAAATGGTATAACCGTGCCTTCAGCCGTGCCGTGGCCACATTTATTTCACTTCAATTCTCACTTTCGCTTTTTATTACATTCATGTTATTGATTACTTCAGATGTTACAATTTTAAGTTGTCACTTCATGTGTGTTACCTTGTTCTTCATGTCATATATGTCCAATGAGTTTTCCTGCTGTTATTATAACCTCATTTTTTTTGGTTTACAGTGGCACTTAACTCGTTGAATCCAAAAGAACTTAGCATGCTGCTCAACATGCGTGTGACTAAAGACATCTTTGTTTTGACTCATTCTATACCAGTCAACTCATCACGCATTCATTGGTTCCCTTCATACGAGTCAATTCATCATGCATTTATTGGTTCCCCCATACAACTCAGCGTCATTTCATTGGTTACCCCTGTGGTATGTAAAATTGAAATGATGGGAGATAGATATCCCAAATAGTTGTTGCCAACTACTCAAGGAAAACCAGAAATAGCTCGTCAGATTCCCTAGTTATTGAACAGATCATCTGGTAAGTTTCCACTAGGTATAAAGTAAGGTTTTCAAGTAAAAGGCCAGGAGAGCACAGGGAAGTCACTGCACTCAGAGATAACAAAGCGCACTCAGGTTTGACTGAAAGCGAGTAGTATCCCTGCCACACAATGCTCTCCCGAACTGTTGTTAAATGATGTAGTATTATCACCTATTACTCACAAGGTTAGACACAAGTCCACAAGAAAACTAAACAACTCTGTAGTTATAAAATCATAATATTATAATGAAAAAATATGGGGAAGAGTTATGCTCGATAGACATCTCAATTATACACAACCAAAATTCACAAAAAAGACATAAGTAGTTATAACTATCCATCACAGTTGATTCACTAAAATATTCTGATCCATCACAGGTGTTTAACTATAGTTTTCTTGTCCATCACAAGTAATTAACTATAATGTTCTGATCTAAAATCTCTGGATCAATATGCACTATACTGTCACCATATAAGTTGACTTTCTTCTCTTCTAAGGCTAATAATATATTCTCTGGGTATTCCCTTTAAGACTAGGATGGTTATAGAAATCTTTGGAAATCCTGGTTGTCTGTTCTAACCTATGGTAAAACATGGGAATTGGGCAAATATTGTTGACTGTTCTAACCATAGTAAACCTATGGAAATCAGGCTAATATTGTTGTCTGTTCTAATCCATTGTAAACCATGACAATCATTATTATACTCAGCTTAAGGTTTACAGGGCTAGTGGTGGCTCTGAGTTTCGAAGGGGTCAATTTGGTTCAATGGTCTTTTACACTTCCTGTAGCAGAAAGGTAAATTTACTCATCCTTCACTGAGGACTTCGACCCTCCGGATGATGATGTTCCTCGTTCAGAAACATACCCTATGCAGGTCATTCTGCCGCCATCTCCGATGTATCCAGGAATTTAGAATTTGTATACATTAATTTCTCTGAGACACACTACATCTTGACTCCTCAAGATTTTCGGCCGACTGCCGCGAAAATCTGAAATCTGTTTGCAAATTACACCAGCCCATCCCAATTGTCACCTACGCTACAACAATACAACCACTCCTTTTTGGGTTTTCCAGGTGCCTTCGATATCATCAGATCACGCAGGTAGCCTGCACTGTAAGGTTCTGAAAGCCGAGACGGGTTCGTCATTGTGCATTTCAGAATGGTGTAGTGATGCAACACAACTATGACACAACCCCATACAGCTCAGCGTCATTTCATTTGTTCCCCCATACAACTCAACGTCATTTCATTGGTTACCCCAAACAACTCAGTGTCATTTCATTGCTTTTCCCACTACAACTCAACGTCATTTCATTGGTTCCACCATACAACTCAGCGTCATTTCACTGGTACCTCTAAAGTTGGAGTGGGTTCGCCTGATGGCGAGGGACACTATTAATATGGAAAGCTAATCCATACGCAAAATTCAGTACATCACTGCTATAAATAATGTGTATGGACTACGCTTGAGTTCAAAGCTAGCGAGAGCCAAAAAAATTTCATTGGTTAACGTCACTTCATTGGTTCCTGCATACACCTCAGCGTTATTTCATTGGTTACCCCATACAACTCAACGTCATTTCATTGGTTCCCGCTTACAACTTAGCGTTATTTCATTGGTTACCCCATACAACTCAGCTTCATTTCATTGGCACCCCCATAGAACCAAGCGTCATTTCATTCGTTCCCCATACAATTAAGCGTCATTTCATTGGTTACCCCATACAAATCATCGTCATTTCATTGTTTACTCCATACAACTCAGCGTCATTTCACTTCTTGTTCTTCTTCTTCTTCAGCGTTCCGAGCCATTGAGTTTCTTTACTGCAGATACAATCCGTCTCCATTCACCTCTCTGGTTGACCTTCTCTTGCCAGTCGTTGATTCCAAGTGCTTGTAGGTCTGTATATATATATATATTATCTCTCCACCGTCTTCTTGGTCTACCTCGGGGTCTACGGTCATTTATTTCCTGAGTGTAAGCGAGTTTTGTTTCCCTATTGTCTTCCATTCTTTCTATATGCCCCAGCCATTGTAGTCTATTAGCCTTCATGATACCAGTGATTAGCGGGGACTTAAACAGATCATAAATGTCTTTGTTACTTCTTCTTTTCCACTCTCCACTTTGTGTATCTCTAATGGGTCCAAAGATGCGTCTTAAAACTTTGTTCTCAAAGGTTTGTAACAAGGCTTCGTCTCCTTTCGTTGTACTCCAGGTTTCAGAGCCATACAGCACAACTGGTCTGATCAGTGTTTTGTATATTGTGATTTTGGTGTTACGAGATAGCGCATTTGATTTTAGTAGATGTTGTAGTGCATAGTATATCTTATTTCCAGAATTGATTCTAGTTTGTATTTCTTCCCTTATGATGTTGGAGCAGTTGAAGATTGTACCCAGGTATTTGTATGTTTCCGTTCTTTTAATGGTCATATTATCTATTTGTATGTGGCCAGAGTTTTTAGCCATTCCTTCTCTTGAAATTACCATATATTCTGTCTTATCTTGGTTGATAACCAGCCCCATCTGTTGGGCTTTTTCCTTTAAGTGAGTCAATATTTCCAATGTCTTTTGTTCATTTTCCCCTATAATATCTATATCATCTGCATAACCAAGCAGCTTGGATGTTCCTCCAATATCACATTCCTCCTTTATCCTTCCTTACAACTTTCTCTAGAGCCAGATTGAAGAGTAGCGGCGATAGTGCATCACCTTGTTTCAAGCCAGATGTTATTTGGAAAGGGTCTGATTTCCTGCCTTTATATGTTACTATATTATAAGTATCTTCCATGCATAGTCTGGTCATGTTGATTAACTTCCTTGGTATTCCAAATTCCTGCATAGCATTCCATAGACTATTCCTATGGACACTATCATAAGCCTTTTTAAAATCCACAAAAATGTTATGGAGATCTCTTTTATATTCCCAATTTTACTCGGCTATTTGTCGTAAGATAAATATCTGATCTATTGTTGATCTGTTTTGTCTTAAACCCGCCTGGTAGTCACCTAATATGTCTTCTGAATATGGTTTTAGTCTATTTAGTAATACTGCGGATAGTATCTTATAGCTTGTGGACAGTAGTGATATTCCTCTATAATTTTCACATTGGAACTTGTCTCCTTTCTTAAAGATAGGTATCAATAATGACTCTTTCCAGTCATGGGGTAATTCTTCTGTCCTCCAGATTTTTATTATTAGTTCTTATAGCTTTAGATGTAATGCATGGCCACCTGCCTTTATAAATTCAACAGCAATTCCATCAGCCCCTATTGCCTTATTGTTTTTAAGTCGTGTGATTACATATAGGATTTCTTCAAATGCAGGTTCTTCAATTTGTGGTTCACACGTTAGAACCTCTTCCTGTGGGAAAGTGTTACTTGGAGCTTCACAATTTAGTAATTCAACAAAATATTCTTTCCATGTGTTGCACATTTCCTCATTGGTATTTATCATATTCCCATTTTTGTCTTTTAAACCATATGTGTTGTGTTGGTGCCCTCGTTTCATTGACTTCAGTTCTTTAAAAAACTTTCTGGATTCGTTTTTCTGGTGATTAGTTTCCATATCATTGATTATATTACTCATATATTCTCGCTTCTGCTGTCGAACTATTTTTGTAGCCTCTTTACATTCATTTCTATATTGCTCTTCCATTTGGATGTTGTTGATGCATTTAACCATAAATGTCTGGCATTCTTTTTCCTAATGACTGCTTCTTCACATTTTTGATTGAACCATCTGTTCTTTCTATGCGTGGTTAACACACCGAGACATTCTTCTGCGGTAGATTGAATTGTATTCTTGATGTTCAACCAAGTTTGGTCAACGCTTTCCTCCAAAGGGTTTTGCAGAGTTTCAAGTTTACATTTTATTTCATCTGTAAATTTCTCTTTGACTGTAATTTCTTGTAGTTTTTCTCTGTTATATGTTTGGTGTAATCTTTGTAATTTAGTATAGAAATCTCTCTAAAGTTTTATTTTAAATTTTGCTCCAACGAGGAAGTGGTCGCTGTGGCACTCAGCTTCTCTATAACTTCTAACTTGTTGTATGTTTGATGCATTTCTGTTGTTAATTAAAATGTGATCTATTTGATTACAGGTTCTCTTGTCACATGATTTCTAAGTTTGTTTGTGTATATCCTTTCTTTGTAGTCTGGTACTGCTAATCTGCAGTCCATTGGCTTCTGCCAGGTTGATGACTTTCCATCCATTATCATTTGAAGTTGTATGTAGGCTTTCCATACTGGCTACCAAAATATCGGACATTGGAAGAATGTTATCTCGTCTCATCATTCTCATCTCATCAGGTTCCTCTTGTACCTTGTGTCGAGGTGACGTATAAACAGCGGGAGAGTGCCCGTTTATGGCCTAATTGAATATAAATTCCCTTGGACTCTGTAATTCCCTCTGCTCATCGTTTACGTGGCCGGCCTCTTCCTCTGCTTCCCTTGGGTCTGTACATCATTGCTTGTTGTGGTATACTGTTTGTTGGTGATCTAGTTATATGGCCAAACCATTTAACTTGTTTTCTGATGTAATCTAGCGCTGCTTATAACCCCAGCTTTAGTCCTGATTTCTTCATTTCTAATTTTCTCTTTTCTTTATAAATTGAGTATTTTTCTCGGGAATTTCATTTCTGTTGTTGTGATTTTTCTTTTCTCTGTTTCTGTCATTTTCCAGGTTTGGCATTGATAGCATAGAGTTGGTAGAAGGATTGTGATGTAGAATGGTGTCATTTGTTGATAACAGCCTTGTATGTAGACAGGGGAGAGACCTGGCAGAAAAGTCTAGACTGATGTAAACAAAGTAAGGTGAATGGTGCATGGAAGTTAGTATCTGACATCAAACAAAGAATCTGTACTACGTTATTCGCTGAACAACAGAATTGTGAAGGAGGAGGTCCTGATATAGCAACAAACGACTGTCTGGTCAAAATACAGAACACACTTACGTTCCTGGGAATAACCTTTGGCAGAAGCGTACCTTCAGTGATCATGCAGCTTGAGGTAGTGAAAAAGACTAAGAAAAGACCCAATGCTCTGAAAGTTATGGCAGTGGAAGAAATAGAGCAATGAATGTTATTCAGTAATTTACCGAGCATCTGATCATTTCGATGACTCGAAACTCTTTGAATGCTCACAATAACGCATGGTCATCTGGTGAAGCTAGAACGCATAGAAAATGAGCTCATGCGATCCATTCTCGACTCTCCTAAACAGGAACATAAGTGACAGCTAGACATCAAGATTCAACTGCCTCTGGAAGTACGCATACCCTTCGGCATCTTCTATGGGAGACAGAGCGACAATCGGGATGTCCGGAGTGCTGTGACGTTGATGTTGGATGGCAGATTCTGACAACATTCTAAATTACACATGTTCGTCAGCCAGCCTCTTACGCGTGAATCCAGAGTGCCCTTTTTTCGATTGTCTATTCTTTTCCCTTAATTCTATTTCTTGTCCTTGACTTTCTTTAAATGCTGGAGTCGATATGTGACAATTAATTTATTTTGCTATATCATCAAATTCAGGTGATCTCTCTCTCTCTCTCTCTCTCTCTCTCTCTCTCTCTCTCTCTCTCTCTCTCTCTCTCTCTCTCTCTCTCTCTCTCTCTCTCACACACACACTCATTCTCTTTCTCTTCTCTCTCTTTCTCTCATACAGAGTTAATCCATGTGACACCCCGGTCTTTCAGATAAGGGCGAAAATATAAGAACCTCCATGATCAAGGTGCATACATTTAAAATGCCTTACTTGTTGTAAAATGCACAGATTCAGATATTTATGATAGCTCGATTGTTGTAAATGATCCATCCATCCATCATGTGCCATACCGATACGCGTAGGCCGTCATGTTTTGCCATCTCACTCGATCACCAGAGTTGTGGATCAGCTCTGTGTTCCTGTCTCGACCATGCCACTTGGCCAAGCCATCCAGGTATTAATTTCTCGGTCTTCCCTTTCCTCTCTTCCTTTCGATCTTGCCAGTCGTCACCAAGTTCTCCAATTCATTTCTTCTCATAACTGCCCCAAAAATTTTGACTGTCGACGTCTAATATCTCTAATCAGTTTACGATCTTCATTTATTTCTTGAAGGACTTGTTCATTTAGGGGGGGGGGGGGTTGTCTGCCCATGGTATTCTTTGCATTTTCCTCAGAAACCGCATTTCCACAGCCATGAGATGTTTTTCAGCTTGTCTAGTCATTGTCCACGCTTCACATCCATACAAAAGCATAGGTTCTATGTAGCACATCAACACTTTTTTTTCTCATTTCAAATTGATATCTTTTTGTTGGTCAGTATGTTTTTCATTTTGCAAAAGGCTACCTTCGCTATGGCAATTCTTGTTCTAATCTCTTCAAGGCATCTCCCATCAGATGTTATGACTGTTCAGAGATAACTGTACCGATTCACGTGTTTAAGAATATGCCCATTTACTTGTATATTACATTGCGGTATTTCCTTCTTCCCAGTGACGACTATAATCTGTGTCTTCTTACAATTCAATTCTAACCCTTGTTTTTCACTGTGTGTAACAATCGCACCTACTAAATGTTGCAGGTCCTGTTCATTGTCTGCAATCAAGACTGTATCATCTGCATATCTAATGTTATTGGTGTATCGTCCCCCAATGTTGATTCCTTACATATCTTCTATATTCCTGAATATATGTTCACTGTACAGGTAAAAAAGATCTGGAGACATTACACATCCGTGTCTCACACCCCTCTAAATAGAGTGATATTGGCTTACTTCATTATCAATCTTTATGGCAGCTTGTTGTTTCCAATATATGTTTTATTTTTAAGAAGTCTAAGGTCTGTTCCATCAATTTGTAGGTCTTTAAGCATCCTTATGTCGACATGTCTCACTTTATCGAAAGCCTTTGTGTAGTCAATAAAGCAAAGGTGTAGATCTTTGTTTACTTCTATAGAACATTCAATTACTGAGCGCAGCATATACACAGCATTTACTGTAACCTAGTCTTCTACAAACCTACATTTTTCTTCTCCTATTTTAGGTTGTATTTTCTTCCTAACTCTTTGCATGATAATTCTTAGCAAAATCTTCGTGATGTGACTCATTATATAATTGTTTGATATTGATCACATTGTAAATTTTACAGATGCAGAAATGGAATATCCCCCCCCCCCCCCCGGTTGTTGTTCAACCTACAAATGCAGATGTTTAACTAGTCATCAAATGAACCTCACTTCACATGGAACCATTCAGTCCACAAGTGTTCGGGTCCCACCTCAGTATCTCCCTCAACGTGTAGCCGTAGATGACACCAGTTCTCTGTTGGTTGACTATTCTTCTCTCGCCCTCTGCATAATGCTCTTGTCTGGCTTCACTCCTTTTGACTTGATGTTCTTTGTCCGGTCCATTGCTCGCCAGCTTCCCACATAAGCCGGCCTGGAAGCCCATTGGCTTATTCTTTTCCCTTTACACCCTGAAGTCAGGTCTTAGTCAGAAATGAATATGCTACCGTATAACATTAGACAGTAGAACATTGGGCGGCGCTCACCAACCCAGACAGCCCACGCTGTGTCAACTGCTTTCGGCCGAGGAGCGCAATTAGGAGGGTAGAAGCATTATTCTGGTGCGAGAAAATGCAACCTAAAGACTAAATGTCATAACAGGACAGAGCAGGCCCTAAGCCTTGGTTGGCAACTGGCCTAGGATCGAAGCTCGAATAGGAAGACAGAGCATTGCTTTGCTGACCCGGCAGCTTCTGCAGCTTGTCTTATTCCGGATGTATTGGTGTTACCTTTGCTCTGGAGTAAATTAGGCAGGCCGAGAGATGGATCATGGGCCGCATGGGCAACATGTGGTCTCTTGAATTCAGCTTTGTGCTATGTAGAGATCACATTCACTACCACCGTAGATTGTTGTTATTGTGACTTATTAAAGCACATTGTAACAAACTATCTGTCAATACGGCAAGGTGCAAGTCACACCTTTGGATTGGCACCCAAAAAAAAAACACGAATGATTTAAAAGCAAACTTGTAAAATCCCTCAAATATTGGAATTCATACAGATGTAGCTTTTTTACGAAAAATAGTATGAGTTCCGAAATGGTATGGGTATGGGTATGGGTTTCAGAAAGCAATGGCAAACTACTGAACGTAAACTTGCCAAGAAATCACAACAGCAAACAATGCTGGTGTTGACTGAGACTTCCTGTAAAGCTCATGTGTCAAACTCAAGGCCCGCGGGCCACATCCGGCCCGACATACAATCATATCAGGCTCGAGAGGACTCAACCGACGTACAAATATATTCGTCCCAAGAGAATATTTAAGGCAAAAATATATTTTTTATGATCACGATATAAAGTGCAAATCAAATTCCCTAATTAGCAGCCTTCCGAATGATAGGCTACCTGAGAGCTTTATCGCTTCGATCAGAATAAGCGAAACCAAATGTTCTGAAGTGAGTTAGTATTCGTCGTTATAGTTACCTAGCAACGTCCAGATGCTCGTTTTAGACCTTTTTTTCTCCATATCCTTTACAGGATATCGCTGTCAACACCAGCATCTTTCAGCTGTATGTTAATTTCTTGGCGAGATTACGCTCAGTAGTTTGCCATTGCTTTCTGAGCGGCCGGCTCACATACCCCGTAAGTTACCGATGCGATTCGAACCACTGCTGATTCTCACCGTCATAACGTCACCGACGAGAGTAGGCTATACGAGATTACGGAGAAAAGTCATAACCTCTAAGCCACGAAGCTGGCCGTTTTAGACTGGCGCATAAAAATGAAATTAGTGTAATGCCCGGATATTACATCACCGTTTCCCTCTACGGATAACCTGATATCAATCAAGCGTACTGTCGGTAGATGCATAATCTTTTAAAATCAAAGCTAGCCTTTAAAATGGCCAAGAGAAAAGTTGATTCTGAAAACAGAGCCTTTCAAAGCCGCTGGGAGGCTAAATATATGCTTACTAATATTGGCGGTAAACCTGCTTGTCTGATTTATGGAGATAATGTGGCTGTGATCAAAGAATATAATCTGAGACGGCACTGCGAGACTAAACATCAAGACAATGTTAAACAGCATGAATGCAGAGCAGAAGCTACAGAATGTAGTCGCTCCGGTGACAATCATACTCGCCACGTAGGTCACGATCAATGATTGTCACATCCCTTTAGGTGACTTTTCGTCACTATGTCATAAGGTATCAATTCAGCCTATAGATGTTTTTCACCAAAAGCAAAATCACAAACTGCAGTCAAAGCAAGTTTTATTGTGTCAGAGGAGATCGCAAAATCAGGCCAACCATTTACAGAAGGAGAGTTTCTGAAGCGCTGCATGATGAAAGTGTGTGACGTCTTGTGTTCAGACAAAAAGCAGATGTTTGCAAAGGTAAGCCTTAGCAGAAATACGGTTGTTGATCGGGTTTGTGAGATGGCCATTGATGTGAAAACACAGCTGATCGAAAAAGGCAAAGACTTTGTTGCATTCTCCCTTGCTGTCGATGAAATTAATGTCACGATTGATAGTGCACAGCTCGCTATCTTCATCAGTGGAGTGGACTCCAGTTTGAATGTTACAGAAGAAATATTGGACATGAAATCCATGCATGGGAAACGACAGGAAAAGACATTTTTGACAACGTCTGCAAAGTTTAACCAACATGAATCTGCCTTGGGACAAACTCGTTGGACTGACTACAGATGGAGCACCGGAAATGTGTGGCGAAAAAAGTGACCTAGTTAGAAGGATGCGATTAAAGATGCAGGAGAACTGTACTGGTGAATTGATAGCATATCACTGCATCATACACCAAGGATCGCTGTGTGGTAAATTCCTCAACATGGAAGATGTAATGAGCACTGTGACACAAACCGTCAACTTTATCAGAGCCAATGGTTTAAATCACAGCCAATTTCAGTCTTTTTTGCAGGAAATAGAGTCGGCGTTCAGTGACATGCCTTATCATACAGAGGTGCGGTGGCTAAGTCGGGGAAAAGTTATCAGTAGATTTTTTTCCATCTGATCGAGGAAATCTGTCGATTCATGGACAGTAAAGGAAAAGATTCCACAGTTTTTCGGGATAAAAAGTGGAAATGTCAGTTGGCGTTTCTGTCTGATATAACCACTCATCTCAACGACTTGAACCTGCAGCTCCAGGGACGGGATCACATTATCATTGATATGCATGATGCAGTGAAGGCATTTCAAGTGAAGCTGCGCTTATGGGAGACACAAATGCACCAATGCAACCTGTCTCACTTTTCTTGTTGCCAGGCAATGTTAAACCAAGTCAACGCTATGGTGTTTCCCAATGCACACTTTGCTGAAAAACTTAGCTTACTTCGCGCCCTGTTCGCACGACGCTTTAGTGACTTTGAAGTACATAGAAGTAATTTCAAGCTGTTTCGTAATCAATTTGTCATAGATGTGGAAACTTCACCTCTAAATTTGCAGATGGAGTTAATAGAGCTGCAGTGTAATGGGACACTAAAGGCAAAGTACGACACTGTGGGGCCTGCACAGTTCACTCGTTTCATTCCTGAAGAGATGCCCGGCGTTCGTCTACATGCGGCTCAAACCTTGAGCATGTTAGGTAGCACATATCTGTGTGAGCAGCTGTTTTTTGTGATGAAGATTAACAAAACATCACACAGGAGTTGTCTCACTGATGAACACTTGCAGTCCATCATGAGAATCTCAATGACACAAAACATTACTCCCAACATAAACGAACTTGTAGCCAAGAGAAGATGCCAAACATTGTTCTCTGGCAAATTGACATATGAGTGAAAATGAGCATACCAAAGATGTTTTATTATTAAAAAATTTTTATGTTTCAATTTATGTTAATGTTTTAAAAAGGTTTAATTTTCGGCTTATTGAATTTTTATCCTGTCCAGCCCGCAACCTTACCTGTGATTTGAGTTTTGGCCTGCTGAGCGATTGAATTTGATACCCCTGCTGTAAAGGATATGCAGGAACTTAACAATGAAGAAGTTTAAGAACCTTCCTTTATCGTCGTTAAGATCCCTCTGCTGCTGTAAATCGTAAAGATGCAGACGATGAAAAAGATCTTCAGTTGTTGTAAATTGTATAGACTAGGTTATAGTTTGTCGTTCTCCTGAAAAATTCAACACATATAAGAGCGACCCAAAATAGTACATTATAGCTACATAAATATCTATGTGGATGCTGAAGGCAAGTGAAAACGACCACATTAATTGTCCTTCATATACAGTTAGATCAGTGACAAAGTCTTGTTTATTTGTAAGCGATGTTGAATGGTGTACTAGTCCTTGGATTGAATCGCCTAACCTGACATGACATGATGTAAACACACCGGATAGGAACCCATTACTGCGGACAATGACAGCCTCCTGTCACCGAATCAGTGTGCCACAGTTTAGTGACGGAATCAATATCACTGTCGTGCCTGTTGACACCTATCGTCTCGTCTGCATATATTCTTGAATGTTGAGTAATGCTGGGTCGTAATCTGTGTTTGTTGTTGATGTTTTTTTTTAAACTTCCTTTTTATTAAATGAAAACAGTAATAAAGTGTAGGGATGTGTGAGGTATAACATTATCCTTACAACTCAGTGTGTATATATTTTCATTTCGTGAAAACATTACGTAGCAATGGAATCATCTCAGGCAAATGACGAACAGTTAGTTAGTTAGTTAGTTAGTTAGTTAGTTAGTTAGTTAGTTAGTTAGTTAGTTAGTTAGTTAGTTAGTTAGTCGAGGTTCCAACTTCACTTCAAAGGGTCGTCCCCATTATGCTCCGTTCCTGTGTCAGTGAATATCATACAAAATGCTCCCCACTGTCCAGTGTGAAAAGTGGAACAGACAGGAGTCTCGGCAATCTAACAGCCTGCATAATGCCGCCTCCAGAATGCCAACACAAAAGTCATCCACGAAAACCACAGTTCATTGTCGATGGAATCGGCAGTCACCAGAAAGACCTCATTGACCCGGGTTTTCTCACACGGCTCTGTCTCTATCCGCAGGGCGACCCGCCGAAAGCGTCGCATATAGCACGAACTCCTCAGCTCCAGCGCCGACTCCCAGTAGTCGAACAAAGACCAACAAGACATATAAACTAGTAAACTACTCTTGTACACACCTTTAGGTTCGTGGGCGTGTGGTTAGACTCACATTCTCATAGATCAATCAGCACATGGGTCATGTGGCAAGTAGAATGTGGTGTTAGACCCACATTCTCATAGATCAATCGGCACTCGGTGGGTCACGTGGTTAGTATAACGTGGTGTTAGACCCACATTCTCATAGATCAATCGGCACTCGGTGGGTCACGTGGTTAGTATAACGTGGTGTTAGACCCACATTCTCATAGATCAATCGGCACTCGTGGATCACGTGGTAAGTATAACGTCGACCTCCTTTATTTTCCAAGACATTTTCTAGTACCCACTTTAGGTTGGGTCGAATTTGGAGCCCAGGTTATTTTTAAAATTTCGCCTCGATCCGAATGTGAACCCATGCCCATCAAACCGACAGGCAAGCATTCTAGCCACTGCGTTACCGCGGCTCTCTCTCTCTCTCTTGGTCTGTGCTGTTCGGCTAATCCATTGCATGCGTGCTCTGCTCTCTACTCTGTTGACGCTGCACCGGTGACTAGTGTCAATGCTGTTTGTGATATGCTGTTTGTTTGTGGTATACTGTTTTGGTATACTTTTTGTGATATGCTGTTTGTGATATGCTGTTTGTTTGTGGTATACTGTTTTGGTATACTTTTTGTGATATGCTGTTTGTGATATGCTGTTTGTTTGTGGTATACTGTTTTGGTATACTTTTTGTGATATGCTGTTTGTGATATGCTGTTTGTTTGTGGTATGCCGTTTGTGGTATGCTGTTTGTTATATGCTGTTTGTGGTATGCTGTTTGTGATGTGCTGTTTTTTATATGATGTTTGTGATATGCTGTTTGTTTGTGGTATGCTGTTTGTGGTATGCTGTTTGTGATATGCCGTTTGTGGTTTGCTGTTTGTGATTTGCTGTTTGTGATATGCTGTTTGTGATATGCTGTTTGTGATATGCTGTTTGTGATATGCTATTTGTGATATGCTGTTTGTGGTATTCTGTTTGTGATATGCCGTTTGTGGTATTCTGTTTGTGATTTGTTGTTTGTGGTAAGCTGTTTGTGGTATGATGTTTGTGATATGCTGTTTGTGATATGCTGTTTGTGATATGGTGTTTGTGATATGGTGTTTGTTTGTGATATGCTGTTTGTGATATGCTGTTTGTGATATGCTGTTTGTTTGTGGTATGATGTTTGTGATATGCTGTTTGTGATATGCTGTTTGTTTGTGGTATGATGTTTGTGATATGCTGTTTGTGATATGCTGTTTGTTTGTTGTATGCTGTTTGTGGTATGTTGTTTGTGATTTGCTGTTTGTGATGTGTTGTTTGTGGGTAGTTAAGGCCTGCGCTGTGCATGTCATTCGTTC
Organism: Cepaea nemoralis; assembly: GCA_014155875.1. NCBI lineage: Eukaryota > Metazoa > Mollusca > Gastropoda > Stylommatophora > Helicidae > Cepaea > Cepaea nemoralis. The sequence goes on along the minus strand of JACEFZ010020732.1, from coordinate 286,031 downwards.
CTCTATTAGTGTAGATATACGCACTGCCTAGTCATATAATGATGTGATAACTGCAGTAACAAGCGTACAATCTTCTTCATCGCCAATCTACGTTCTTTCTTAGTGCACCAAAGACTGCATGAAGCCACACCTTCTTCCTTAGTATAACACTGGATTCGAATCCCTTATATATTAATGACTTGGGGAAGAAACGTGTACTTTCGCAGTTGTTTAAACAGACTCCCTCTCCCCTAAACTTAATGACTTGGGGAAGAAACGTGTACTTTCACAGCTGTTTAAACAGACTCCCTCTCCCCTAAACTTAATGACTTGAGGAAGAAACGTGTACTTTCACAGCTGTTTAAACAGATTCCCTCTCCCCTAAACTTCGCTGCAGTTTTTGAAAAGTAACCGATCTACTTCTTCATGGCAACTGCCGGCCTAGAGCAGACCTTTGTCATCATGGAGCTGGAACCATCTCTGTGATTTGAAATGTTAGTGGAGTTGCTGATGCTTATATTGTTACTTCTTGCCCTATTGTTGAAGCTTTTCACACATCGCTTTATCCTCTCTCTCTCTCTCTCCCCCCCCCCCCCACCACACACACATGTAAGGCGAATTCTCATCTCTTCAACCTCGTCTGTTGATATGATCCCTAAGTTGTGTCGTCTCATTATGTTCTCACCCGTGATCTAGTCATTCCTGCAGATGTTTGTATTCTGCCCAGTTCCCCAATGGATAATTTAAAACGAATGAATATTCGGACTTTTTATTTATTTAATGTGAAGTTCCCCTTTATTCTCTAATTGTTATCAACAGTGCCAGAACAGAACTACTTTGTTTTGTTTTTTTCTGTTCGTGTCTTGCTCTGAACCAGCATTGGTGTTTATCACCATGGGAATATGCTCGTCGAAGGCGCATCTTGCTGGTTCCGTGATCAGACGTGTGAACTCGATCAGCTGGTTTCATTGCCGCCATGTTATACTACCATCATTCTCACAGGGGGCCAGAGTGGAGCTGTGGAAATTCATTATCGTAGCTTTAGTCGCTGGAAAATGAAATTGTGTCTGGTCCACGGCAACTTTCTCCAGGCAACAATGGACATCTCTCCCTGAGTACTAGAGCACAATCGCTGATGCAGAGGACACTGACTGTGTCTTCACCTTGCCTAGTGTGTATAATGAGAATGGAGAATGAGATGACACCTTCTATGTTTTATGCTCTTGCTTTCGCCTTACCGTGATGAAAGAAAAACCATCATCATGTCACAGTACTTGATACATGGTTAGTGTAATCACACGCTGTGTTGTGTACACTGGGAATGAAAGAATCATACATTCCTTGTCCGTATAAATCATCTTAGTTTTTGCACGGTTAACACGGTTGTTCTTGATTGAAGTATTACATACAGATTCATGGTATGTGGTTTAACCATTCAATATATTCTTGTCTATAAGTCGGAGCTAAATCGTGCTTGCAATCCCCTGCAAATATAGCTAAGTGTCAGCTAAGCTACGATATCCTATCTCATCGCAAGCCACAATGTGTACACTATTCATGGACTTAATGATATACAAAATGTCTTCTGAAGGTGTCTAGTCTGAAGAAGGCATTGGCGACCACTGACTCTGCAATCTGTTCTCATGTATGATATGTTTATCAAGTACGTGGTGCGTATTTGATATTTTTGTGTGTGTGTTGCCAACTGTTTAAGCATGCATCCCTTATGTGACAACACAAGGATGTGAATATCAGATCATGTCAACATTATCATCTGCGATGCGGACTGACCTGGGCGATGGTCGCTCTCCTCATGTTGTGATCTCCAACAGAATTCACCAATCATGTGCTGACTTTTGTCCATGTCATTACAGAAGCCTGTCCAGAATCTCCTCGTGCTCTCTTGCCCTGTAAGTAAATACAAGTCAGAGATCTTCTTCACTCCTTGAGACGCATTTGGTATATGGTGCTAGCCCAGTGTTGTATAGACCAATGTGCACTCGGTGCATGATGGGATATATGGTGCTAGCCCCATGTTGTATAGACCAATGTGCACTCGGTGCATGATGGGATATATGGTGCTAGCCCCTTGTTGTACAGACCAATGTGCAATCGGTGCATGATGGGATATATGGTGCTAGCTCCATGTTGTACAGACCAATGTGCACTCGGTGCATGATGGGATATGTGGTGCTAGCCCCATGTTGTATAGACCAATGTGCACTCGGTGCATGATGGGATATATGGTGCTAGCCCCATGTTGTATAGACCAATGTGCACTCGGTGCATGATGGGATATATGGTGCTAGCCCCATGTTGTATAGACCAATGTGCACTCGGTGCATGATGGGATATATGGTGCTAGCCCCATGTTGTATAGACCAATGTGCACTCGGTGCATGATGGGATATATGGTGCTAGCCCCATGTTGTACAGACCAATGTGCAATCGGTGCATGATGGGATATGTGGTGCTAGCTCCATGTTGTACAGACCAATGTGCACTCGGTGCATGATGGGATATGTGGTGCTAGCCCCATGTTGTATAGACCAATGTGCACTCGGTGCATGATGGGATATATGGTGCTAGCCCCATGTTGTATAGACCAATGTGCACTCGGTGCATGATGGGATATATGGTGCTAGCCCCATGTTGTACAGACAATGTGCACTCGGTGCCTGATGGGATATATGGTGCTAGCCCCATGTTGTACAGACCAATGTGCACTCGGTGCCTGATGGGATATATGGTGCTAGTCCCATGTTGTACAGACCAATGTGCACTCGGTGCATGATGGGATATATGGTGCTAGTCCCATGTTGTACAGACAATGTGCACTCGGTGCATGATGGGATATATAGTGCTAGCCGCATGTTGTATAGACCAGTGTGCACTCGGTGCATGATGGGATATATGGTGCTAGTCCCATGTTGTACAGACCAATGTGCACTCGGTGCATGATGGGATTGATATCTCGCCAGTAGCCTTTGCTTCCAAGACCAATTTAACAAACTCTGGCTGTGACCGGGATTCGAACACATGACACCGGGTGGACAGGCAAGCGAGCTGGTCACTACACTCCCGGCGTGCCCGTACTCTAGATCTATTCCATAAATCTACCAGTGATCACTACACTCCCGGCGTGCCCGTCCTCTAGATCTATTCCATAAATCTACCAGTGGTCACTACACTCCCGGCGTGCCCGTCCTCTAGATCTGTTCCATAAATCTACCAGTGGTCACTACACTCCCGGCGTGCCCGTCCTCTAGATCTGTTCCATAAATCTACCAGTGGTCACTACACTCCCGGCGTGCCCGTCCTCTAGATCTGTTCCATAAATCTACCAGTGGTCACTACACTCCCGGCGTGCCCGTCCTCTAGATCTGTTCCATAAATCTACCAGTGGTCACTACACTCCCGGCGTGCCCGTCCTCTAGATCTGTTCCATAAATCTACCAGTGGTCACTACACTCCCGGCGTGCCCGTCCTCTAGATCTGTTCCATAAATCTACCAGTGGTCACTACACTCCCGGCGTGCCCGTCCTCTAGATCTGTTCCATAAATCTACCAGTGGTCACTACACTCCCGGCGTGCCCGTCCTCTAGATCTATTCCATAAATCTACCAGTGGTCACTACACTCCCGGCGTGCCCGTCCTCTAGATCTGTTCCATAAATCTACCAGTGGTCACTACACTCCCGGCGTGCCCGTCCTCTAGATCTGTTCCATAAATCTACCAGTGGTCACTACACTCCCGGCGTGCCCGTCCTCTAGATCTGTTCCATAAATCTACCAGTGGTCACTACACTTCCGGCGTGCCCGTCCTCTAGATCTGTTCCATAAATCTACCAGTGGTCACTACACTCCCGGCGTGCCCGTCCTCTAGATCTGTTCCATAAATCTACCAGTGGTCACTACACTCCCGGCGTGCCCGTCCTCTAGATCTGTTCCATAAATCTACCAGTGGTCACTACACTCCCGGCGTGCCCGTCCTCTAGATCTGTTCCATAAATCTACCAGTGGTCACTACACTCCCGGCGTGCCCGTCCTCTAGATCTATTCCATAAATCTACCAGTGGTCACTACACTCCCGGCGTGCCCGTCCTCTAGATCTGTTCCATAAATCTACCAGTGGTCACTACACTCCCGGCGTGCCCGTCCTCTAGATCTGTTCCATAAATCTACCAGTGGTCACTACACTCCCGGCGTGCCCGTCCTCTAGATCTGTTCCATAAATCTACCAGTGGTCACTACACTTCCGGCGTGCCCGTCCTCTAGATCTGTTCCATAAATCTACCAGTGGTCACTACACTCCCGGCGTGCCCGTCCTCTAGATCTGTTCCATAAATCTGCCAGTGGTCACTACACTCCCGGCGTGCCCGTCCTCTAGATCTGTTCCATAAATCTACCAGTGGTCACTACACTCCCGGCGTGCCCGTCCTCTAGATCTGTTCCATAAATCTACCAGTGGTCACTACACTTCCGGCGTGCCCGTCCTCTAGATCTGTTCCATAAATCTACCAGTGGTCACTGTGTGTTCCAGTTGCTCATACCTGGTAACTAACTGTCACGGGTTCATGGACCTATGTGAAAATTGCCTCTTATAACATGTACACGCGTATATCTTCGTCTTCCCAAATGATGGTGACCATGTCACAAATATCTTTCTCGTGGTTACCATGTCACAAATATCTTTCTCGTGGTGACCATGTCACAAATATCTTTCTCGTGGTGACCATGTCACAAATCTCTTCCTCATGGTGACCATGTCACAAATATCTTCCTCATGGTGACCATGTCACAAATTCTAAACGGGAAAATCGAAGTGTTTGAGTTGACAAGTTATTTAAAAACCTCACGATACTTTCATTACGACTGCCTTTGATTCACAACAAGGCGGATTTGTGAAAATGACCTGGGCTGTCAGGTCGATCCAGTCAACATGGGTACAGGAACTGTCTTAGGAAATAACTAGTGAATTATTGACCTGTGTATTATTGACTACTTCACCCATTTTGTGTGTGTGTGTGTGCGCGCGCGCGCGCGCCCATCCAGAGATCATCCGCCACATCCTGCACCCATCTTCTCTTTGGTCTTCCTTCCCAGGCATATACCCATCCATTATTGTTCTCTCTAAACTGTCGTGGCGTTTCAAGTGACCAAAATATTTCAATTTTCTTTGTTTTATCGCGTTTAATAGCCATCCTTCTTCAATATTTAGCCCTTGAAGTATTGATGCATTTGTTCTTTTCTTTACCCAAGATATTCTTAGAACTCGTCTATAACAATTATATTCAAAGGCATTTATGCGCTGTTCAGCTTGTTTAGTAAGTGTCCAGGTCTCACAGGCGTATGTTGCAATGGGAAAGATGCATGCTCTTAAAAATCTAATTTTTGAAGTTCTGTCTGTCCCACTCCATAATTTTTTCAGTTGTTTTAGTCTTTGGAGATCAATTGATAATCGTCGTTTAATTTCTTTCATTGTGTCACCGTTGTTGGTGACCAAAAATATTCAAAATTTTCCACCACCTCCAATTTTTCCTCATTAACATATACAGTATTTCTTTCTCCATAGTAGTTTTATCTGTATGCATTATCTTTGTTTTTTGCTATGTTAAGATATAAGTTGTGATTTTCACTATTCCATTGGGTTGATGCTATTAGGTTTTCTATACCATTCTGTGTTGTGGATAGCAATACTGTATCATCAGCATACCAAATCTCTGGGTCTCATGACCGCCGATATTTAGGGCATCATATAGCTCCCTGTTTATATCATGTCTTACATTTCTCAATATATTTTTGGCGTACAGGTTAAACAAATAGGGTGACAGCACGCAGCCCTGACGGACTCCTTGCTTGATGTCAAACCAATCTGATGTCTCGCCATCTATTCTAACTGCTGCTTGTTGGTCTAGGTAGAGCATTCTTATGAGTTGTATTACATGTGATGGAAAGCCCATATTCCTCATAATTTCCCAAAATTTCTGATGTTGTCCACAGTCAAATGCCTTTGAATAATCCACAAAACATGAGAATAGGTTTACATTAAATTCTCTGCACGTCTCTATTATTAAACGCATGTTGAGAATGTGATCTCTTGTTCCTCTTCCTTGTCTAAATCCAGCTTGAACCACATTAATTTCTTCTTCCATTTTCTTACGACGTCTTCCCATTATGATTTTTAGTAGAATTTTACTTGCATGACTGACCAGGGCAACAGTTCTATAGTTGGTGCATATATATATATATATATATATATATATATATATATATATATATATATATATATATATATATATATATATATATATATATATATATATATATATATATATATTTGTGTGTGTCATCATCATCAAGTGAAGTGCCGACTGGCGTAGGCGTTCATGGCTTTCCACGGATCTGTCTTTGGTTTTCTGGATCAACTCTACTATTGATATTCCTCTATGCCACCGTCGCAATCCATCCAGTATCATTTCTAGTTGTCTGCCTCTGCCTCTCTTCTCCTGGATCTTTCCAGTTGTCACGATGTTCTCCAGCGCCTCTCTTCTCATCACATGACCAAAACAAGCTGTTTGTCTCTTTCTTATTGTTGTATATAATGTTCTATTTTCGCCAGCCTCTTTAACGCATTCTTCGTTAGTTACTTTGGCAGTTCAAGGAATTCGCAACATTCGTCTAAGGAACCATATCTCTGTTGCTTCCAGTCTCTTCCTAATTTGTTCATTATATTCCAAGATTCACAGCCATACAACAAAACAGGTTCTATATAGATCTTCAGCACTCTCTTTCTTACATTCAATGATAGCGACTTATTGCATAAGATATTCTTCATTTTTTTAAATGCAGCCTTTGCTTGCCCTATTCTGCTCTTAATCTCTGTTGTGCATCTTCCATCTAATGTTATAAATGTCCCTAGATATTTAAAACTATCCACTTGGTGAAGAATTTTACTTTCTCTCACTATTTCACATTTGGGTGTCACCTATTTCTTTGATATCACCATTGTTACTGTTTTCTTGATATTCAAGGAGAGACCTTTCTTTGCACTCTCTGTTACTACAATGCCCAACAATTGTTGTAGATCTGTTACGTTATCAGCTATCAGTACTGTGTCATCTGCATAGCGTATATTATTTATATTATAACCTGCAAATATTATTCCTGGCTTTTCTTTGATCTCTCTCATTATTACTTCGCTATAGAGGTAGAAGAGATCCGGTGACAACACACACACACACACACACACACACACACACACACACACACACACATATATATATATATATATATATATATATATGTGTGTGTGTGTGTGTGTGTGTGTGTGTGTGTCACCAACATTTTTCAGCGGCGGTAGATGTACTAGGCAAATTTTACGTTAAGTCGTTTGCCATTGCTGTCTGAATGACCCGGCTTCCATACCAACACGTTATAACACAACGCTACACTGCCTGCTGCACGGTCGCGGCTGCGTTTCGAACGCCTGGTAAGCGGCCTACTAAACGCGTTCGCAAGCCTCTGGCCACGGAGCCCGACTAGAGGACACACACACACACACACACACACACACACACACACACACGTATATATATATATATATATATATATATATATATATATATATATATATATATATATATATATATATATATATATATATATATATATATATAATGTTTGCCAGATTATATAGATAGTGAGGAAAGGGCAAGAGCCAGCCAATCAACAGCTAACAGATCTCGCGTTGTAACGAGCTAAAAGAAGAGAACATTCTCGCGGCAATATTCCTGGCCAGTGAGGGCAACCGGAAAATTGAACGCTGGAGTGTTGGCAGAACGCGTCCATTATAGCGGAAACCCGTGATCTGATAGACAAATGAAGTGTAGGTCGCGCAAAATCGCTTCACCTTTTGTTGATCCCCCGATGGAATCTTACGCCTGGCATTGATGCAAATTGAAATGTTTAGTGCAAATGTAAAAATGATGTATTTATGTGCCCAGAATGTGACAGTTCTGTATTCGATAAACTCCGCCTTCTTGGCCACGGAAATGGACGGACATAGCAACCATGTTCTATGAGCTATGTTGTTGCAGGTCCTTGGCAGGACGTTGTGATCAAGCCTAGGTTGATTTGCTAGGCACTTTTACGTTCAGTAGTTTGCCATTGATTTCTGGGTGAAAAGGCCACGTTTAAATCCAACTGACCAGCGTGTGGTATGAAAACACTACTCGGCCGTCAGTGCACAGGAAGTTCAAGCGCAAACGTGTTAAACTTCTCGGCCAGGCCGACCTGTCTGTGCTGTGTTGTGAGTTCTTATTGTTTCCGATGAATATTGCAGATATGCGCTACTCTCACTGTGTCTGATACAGCGTATCAATTCCTTCCTTTTATAGTAAATTTTAAAATGTCAATACATGCAACAACAGTCAGTAAATGGGATATACATGTCAAAATATCATAACTTGCAACATACGCTGGTGAATAAGAAATGAATGTTAAAATATCATAATTTGCAGCAAACGCTGGTGAATAAAAAATAAATGTTAAAATATCATAACTTGCAACACACGCAGTGGAATGAGAAATAATGTCAAAATATGATTATTTGCAACAACTGATAGATGTCAAATATCGTTACATGTAACAAACGCCAGTAAAAAATAAATGCATGTCAAATATCATTACTTCTAACAATCAGTGGTGAAGGGAAAATCAATGTTAGCTAGTGTTAACATTTTACTCATCCCGCCCTTCTTTCTTGTTTCTCTTACGAGATGAATGGGTGGCGCTAAGTTTGGTAATATGCTTACACCTCATTATGTTAGACTTTGGCATGTATTGAAGTAAGACTTAATTCCTCTAGATAGACTCCACACATTGTACGGAGTCTACTTGCAATTACGTGTTCCTCTAACAATTTTACCAACACAGTACAGTTACGGCCTACTCTATGTGATGTTAAAACCGCTGTTAGATGTTAACGTGCACTCTAGACTGCTGGTTTGTCCCCCTTATCCATTGCCCAGGAGATCATGGGGTGTGTCAAATTAGAAACCAACGATTATTCTGACAAGGTCCCAGCCATATGCTGGGTGTCAACCAGCTAACATCCGCGTCGACTCAATCAGCCATATGCTGGGTGTCAACCAGCTAACATCCGCGCAGACTGAATCAGCCATATGCTGGGTGTCAACCAGCTAACATCCGCGTCGACTCAATCAGCCATATGCTGGGTGTCAACCAGCTAACATCCGCGTCGACTCAATCAGCCATATGCTGGGTGTCAACCAGCTAACATCCGCGTCGACTCAATCAGCCATATGCTGGGTGTCAACCAGCTAACATCCGCGCAGACTCAATCAGCCATATGCTGGGTGTCAACAGCTAACATCCGCGTCGACTGAATCAGCCATATGCTGGGTGTCAACCAGCTAACATCCGCGTCGACTGAATCCCCTCGCTCACCTGTGTGCCAGTTTGTTCTTGTAGTAAAGAAAGCAATGTCCTCACTTGCAGGTGGTCTGGCAGAGTCCCAGAGGCAAGATTCTGACACTGGACGACCGTAGAATCATCTTCGACGACCGGGTCAGCCTGGAGAGACCATATGTGAAGGAGTGGAACCTGCACCTGCACAACGTGAAGGTATCCGACGCCGGCATCTACCAGTGCCAGATTAACACAGACCCGGTGCAGATCAGAGAAGTGATGCTACACGTGAACGGTGAGTCCTGGTCGTGGTCACACAGGGTTACAGTCATGGCGGAAGTCAGTGTTACGGTCACTAGTTACGTTATTGTTAAACACACTCTTTTAAATTGTTGTCAAAATATTTGTTGCAGACATTGTTAATATCTTGTTAGAGCCATCTGTATGTTGTAGACATCTTTATGTTGCAGACATTGTTAATATCTTGTTAGAGCCATCTGTATGTTGTAGACATCTTTATGTTGCAGACATTGTTAATATCTTGTTAGAGCCATCTGTATGTTGTAGACATCTTTATGTTGCAGACATTGTTCATATCTTGTTAGAGCCATCTGTATGTTGTAGACATCTTTATGTTGCAGACATTGTTAATATCTTGTTAGAGCCATCTGTATGTTGTAGACATCTTTATGTTGCAGACATTGTTCATATCTTGTTAGAGCCATCTGTATGTTGTAGACATCTTTATGTTATAGTCATCTTTATGTTGCAGACATTGTTTATATCTTGTTTGAGTCATCTTTGTAGTCATTTTTTTTATTAATCTTTATAGTCATCTTCATGAGCAGGCTCTGTGACGTACGGGTTACGGACACAATGCATAATCCCGCATACTGCGTAAGAAACACAGCTACGTACGATTTGGCAGCAGGCCGCCTTGCGCTGGTTTTCATAAAATGGTATGAGTGGCTGTGGTTCAGAAAGCAATGGCAAACTACTGAACGTAAACTAGCCGAGACATCCCAAACAGTCAAAAACTGCTGGGGTTGACTGCGACGTTCCATAAAGGGTATGCAACTAACTTTTCTGTTTTGTTTTAACGGATAGTCTTGGATAAAGTCATTGATGCAATTATTGTGAAAGTCATTAATAATGTATTTGTTTTAGTCAGTGTTGTGTGTGTGTATGTGTGCGTGTGCGTGCGTGCGTGCGTGCGTGTGAGTGCGTGTGTGCGTGCGTGTGTCCGTGCGTGCGTGCGTGCGTGCGTGCATGTGTGTGTGTGTGTGTGTGTGTGTGTGTGTTGTTAGCTCGCCTTGAACTCAAGCGTTGTCCAGACACATGCAACCACCTCTAGCGATCATCACTACCGAATAGTGAGGTAGACTGATGTCTGTGTGTGTGGATTCGCTTTCTCTATTACTAGTGTCCCTGGCCATCAGGCGAACCCATTCCGACTTCTGAGGTACTTGTAATGCATGACACAAGTTCCGAAATTCAGTGTCGTTACTGTTAAAATTCTTTTTAAAGTGATTGTGGCAGTTAACGTTACATTTACTGTTGAAATCATTAAATTCACAATTACAGGCTTTGTTACAATCATAGGTTAAGGAACATGACAGTTAAAGTCACTGTTACAATTATAAAGGACCATTTTACACATCTCAAGACGGACTGGGCACATGTGCTAGATCAGTGTTTGTAGAGATCGAACTGCGCTTCATGTGGTCAGTGTCACACGCACACCGTCTTTACTTCCCACGGTATTTTCTGGTACCCATTTTAGCATTGATCAGTCTGTGAGCCCGGGTAACATGTACACATTCTAGCCTTGATGAACCTGAGTCCGGGTAACATGTACACATTCTAGCCTTGATGAACCTGTGAGCCCGGGTAACATGTACACATTCTAGCCTTGATCAGTCTGTGAGCCCAGGTAACATGTACACATTCTAGCCTTGATCAGTCTGTGAGCCCAGGTAACATGTACACATTCTAGCCTTGATGAATCTGTGAGCCCGGGTAACATGTACACATTCTAGCCTTGATCAGTCTGTGAGCCCAGGTAACATGTACAGATTCTAGCCTTGATCAGTCTGTGAGCCCAGGTAACATGTACACATTCTAGCCTTGATCAGTCTGTGAGCCCGGGTAACATGTACACATTCTAGCCTTGATCAGTCTGTGAGCCCAGGTAACATGTACACATTCTTGCCTTGATCAGTCTGGGAGCCCAGTTAACATGTACCAGGTGGAAAAGGTTATACACTTTTGCTTAATAAACTTTCACAATCTGAATAACCAAGACACATTAGCACCTTGCCGTCTTGACAGACGATAGTTTGTGCTTTAAAAAGGCATAATAACTTTTACCTATGGCAGTAGCGAATGTGACTGATAAGGCCAATTCGCGCTGTAAATGTCCGTTCACAGTGATGCATATGAACACGTGGTCATTTCCACCATCACGCATCATCTTACGTCTCGTACGCTCGGTGTGTGACTTATCAGCAATAATTTTCTCCTTTGTCTTTATTCCATTTCTGATATTTGCCCTCCATGCAACACGTTCAGCGGTGACTTGCTCCCAATGTACATTATCAATGCCTGTATCAATCATGTCCCGCTTACACAGATCTTTGTATCGTAGTAGAGGCCGACCCTGAGATCTCTTACCCATCTGTAATTCACCAAAAAAGATGTCCTTTGGTATTCTACCATCATCCATCCTCCAAAGATGTCCTATCCATCTAAGTCTACGAAGACTGAGCGTGGAATAAACCGTCACACAACCTGATCTTTCCAATACTTCAGTATTTGTGATTTTGTCTTGACACTTAATACTTAATAACATGTACACATTCTAGCCTTGATCAGCCTGGGAGCCTGGGTAACATGTACACATTCTTACCTTGATCAGCCTGAGAGCCCAGGTAACATGTACACATTCTAGCCTTGATCAGCCTGGGAGCCTGGGTAACATGTACACATTCTTGCCTTGATCAGCCTGAGAGCCCAGGTAACATGTACACATTCTAGCCTTGATCGGCCTGGGAGCTCGGGTAACATGTACACATTCTAGCCTTGATCGGACTGGGAGCCCAGGTAACATGTACACATTCTAGCCTTGATCAGCCTGTGAGCCTGGGTAACATGTATACATTCTTGCCTTGATCAGCCTGGGAGCCTGGGTAACATGTACACATTCTTGCCTTGATCAGCCTGAGAGCCCAGGTAACATGTACACATTCTAGCCTTGATCGGCCTGGGAGCTCGGGTAACATGTACACATTCTAGCCTTGATCGGACTGGGAGCCCAGGTAACATGTACACATTCTAGCCTTGATCAGCCTGGGAGCTCGGGTAACATGTACACATTCTAGCCTTGATCGGACTGGGAGCCTGGGAGCCCAGGTGACATGTACACATTCTAGCCTTGATCAGTCTGGGAGCCCGGTTAACATGTACACATTCTAGTCTTGATCTGCCTGTGAGCCCTGGTACCATGTATACACTCTAGTCTTGATCAGCCGGGGAGCCCAGGTAACATGTACACATTCTAGCATTGATCAGTCTGTGAGCCCGGGTAACATGTACACATTCTAGCCTTGATCAGTCTGTGAGCCCGGGTAACATGTACACATTCTAGCCTTGATCGGCCTGGGAGCCCAGGTAACATGTACACATTTTAGCCTTGGTCAGCCTGGGAGCCCGAGTAACATGTACACATTCTAACCTTGGTCGGCCTGGGAGCCCAGGTAACATGTACACATTCTAGCCTTGATCAGTCTGTGAGCCCGGGTAACATGTACACATTCTAGCCTTGATCGGCCTGGGAGCCCAGGTAACATGTACACATTTTAGCCTTGGTCAGCCTGGGAGCCCGAGTAACATGTACACATTCTAGCCTTGATCAGCCTGTGAGCTCGAGTAACATGTACACATTCTAGCCTTGATCAGCCTGGGAGCCCAGGTAACACGTGCACATTCTAGCCTTGATCGGCCTGGGAGCCCAGGTAACATGTACACATTCGATTCCGCCCTGGTGGGGTATCAAACTCATGTCCACCGGGCCTGTAGGCCAGCCTCTAGTCACCACTTGGCAGCGGCTCGTGAAGTCGTTGTTAGCTTCGCTGAAATTGTTATTGTAAACATCTTGGTAAACTGGAGTTGTTAAAATCGTTCCTAAATTCATTGTTAAAGACATTGTTAACTCGCATTTAAATTCGTTGTTAAAGACATTGTTAAGTCATTGCTAAATTCATTCTTAAAGACACTGTTAACTCATTGCTAGATTCATTGTTAAAGATATTGTTAACTCGTTGCTAAATTCATTGTTAAAGACATTGTTAAATCGTAACTAAATTCATTATTAAAGACATTGTTAAATCGTTGCTAAATTCATGCTTAAAGACATTGTTAACTGTTTGCTAAATTCAGTGTTGAAGCAAATGTTAAATCGTTGCCAAATTCGTGGCTAAACACATTGTTAAATCGTTGCAAAATTCATCGTTAAAGACATTGTTAAAATCATTGTCAAAGTGTTTCCTCAAGCCCTTGCTTACATCATTGTTTACACCATTGTTAAACTTCTTGCTGACGTCATTACTACAATTTTCTTAACTTTATTGTTAAAATTAATATCTTTGTCGATGTATTTGTTAAAACCGTTGCGAAAATATGTAACATAATTGTTACAGTCATTGTTAAAGTCATTATTAAAATCATCGTTAAAGGCAAGATTAAAATCATTCGTAAAATCCTTGCTAATATCATTGTAGAATTCTTGTTAAAGTAATTGTTTCTAAGTAATGTTATAGATAAAGCATTTTAGACTCAGCATTCATCTCGAAATCCAGTGTACCAAATTTCCCTGTAATTGTATTACTCTTGGTCTAGCATCCATATAGATGAACAGACAACATAAACTATTCATTAACCAGATGTCTGTGCTTGTGGTATTCTCTTTTTCACGGCGTTGCTCACTCTAGTAGTCTAGTAGAAGAGCGTTTGGATTTTGCGATTCTGGACCTCAGTTCTGTGTCACATATTCCGTCGAATGTCACGGTGTAGCCATGGTGTTTCAACAGGAACTGAACTGTCTGATTGTTACACCTTGACTATACATGGAGCACATTGGAATGTGTGCCTTCTTGGAAGCAGTTTGCATTTTTTGTTTCCTTAAATGTAATTCTTATTCTTACTCTCCACTACCTTTGGGTCCGATGTTAAATCTGTGACATCCTCATATCTGAGAATATTTATATTCTGCCCTCCAGTCTCAACTATATTAATGTTTAATGTGTATGGGTATTGTCTGGCAATACATGTTGAACAGATCAGGTGATGAAACATGTTCTTGTCTAAAGTCTCTTGCAACTGCTCTGAATTCTACTTTTTCGTTCCTATTTCTGGGGAAGTGCGTTGAACCTACTTATGCACCTTATAGTGTGTCCGACTGAATTCTTTAAGTTCTTCTTCATGTCTGATGGTAGATTCTTTCTCCCAATATATGTTCATTATTTTCCTGAAATATTTTTCATCTATGTTGAGTTCATGCAAGCCTTCGGAAAGGTCTTGAAGTGTTTAAGCAGATTAGCAGGTTTTGACAGATTGATACTCCACATGTTGTTCTGTACACGAAATGGACGAATTATAAGATTCCCTGAAACGGCTGCTACCCGAATGGCTAACCTTCGCTTTGTAAGCAAAACAGCATGTTGGTCAGTTTAAAATTACCTTGGTAACACATGTTGTGTATTTCAGCTTTATGGGTTCATTGTTTGCTTCGTTTTATGTTGATTGGTTTCTTAAGAGTACACCTGACAAACTGCAGTGAAACATGCCAGGCAATCAATTTCGCTTGTTTGTGTCTTGGTTAAGACAAAGGGATATCAGCCGTGTAACAATGCTAGCTGTGTCTATGACCAATGTGTCTTGGTCACCAAGAGAAACGTTTAAACAGCTTTCATATGCGGTGTCTGCGAAGACTTCTTGGTATTATCAGTTATCAGTTATCAGTTATCAGTTGGGGTATCTTCGTTGCACTCCGGACATGTCCATAGGTGCTCAGATCCTCCCCCCCCCCCCCCAGCATATGCATCAGCGTCCGGTGGCTAATAGTGCCAGTTCTGTGTTGGTTGACGAGGCGCTTTGTTTTCCCGATGTACTTCTCGCGTCTGGCTGTGCCGATTCTTACTCCCAGGTCTTTCATCCTGGAAAGCGATGTGGAATCACTGGCGTCAAAATCCTCTGTTCTCGCCATATCTTTAAGGGCGTTAATGACATCGGCACGATCCATGGGCTGGCCATCTACAGGGGGTGCAGAGCCAGCCAATTTATCAGCTCGTTCATTTCCCTCGACTCCCGCATGTCCCGGGACGAAGATGAAGGTGACTTTGCGGACAACAGACTTCCGCAGCGACTCAGTCCACTGTCTACGTACAGATCCAGCTTCGACCTTCTGAATCATGCTCATTGAATCACTTAGTACACACACGTTGGTATAATGCTGTGATTCCAGCCATATGAAAGCCTGTGTAACTGCCATCACCTCCATCGTCATGCTGCTCGTGGTCATAGAGTGGGCACCACTGGATTCTTGAACGGTTCGGCCCGCTGAACGGGCTGTAAATGCCCACGCACTTCTCTGCTGCTTTACAACAGATCCATCTGTATAGATGAGCACTTCGGGGCTATCTGAGTGATCATAGATGAGCGCGTTAACCTCTGCATTGACAGCGGCAGGGTTCTGCTCTCTGCACCGTCTGTCGAGTGTGATAATGCAGGAGAAGGTACACTTAAAAGCTGGAGGCACCGGCACCCATTCCTTGCCGGGGTTGATACTGGTAAGACTGCAGACCTGTCCGACGACATCTTCCGCCCGACCCATCCATCTTGGTATTAAGTGGCAAGACAAAATCACAAATACTGAAGTATTGGAAAGATCAGCTTGTGTGACGGTGTATTCCATGCTCAGTCTTCGTAGACTTAGATGGATAGGACATCTTTGGAGGATGGATGAAGGTAGAATACCAAAGGACATCTTTTTTGGTGAATTACAGATGGGTAATAGATCTCAGGGTCGGCCTCTACTACGATACAAAGATCTGTGTAAGCGGGACATGATTGATACAGGCATTGATAATGTACATTGGGAGCAAGTCGCCGCTGAACGTGTTGCATGGAGGGCAAACATCAGAAATTGAATAATGACAAA
Organism: Cepaea nemoralis; assembly: GCA_014155875.1. NCBI lineage: Eukaryota > Metazoa > Mollusca > Gastropoda > Stylommatophora > Helicidae > Cepaea > Cepaea nemoralis. Next base: position 269,405 of record JACEFZ010020732.1, on the reverse strand, counting down.
GGAGAAAATTATTGCAGATAAGTCACACACCGAGCGTGTGAGACGTAAGATGGTGCATGATGGTGGAAATGACCACGTGTTCACATGCACTCACTGTGAACGGACATTTACAGCGCAAATTGGCCTTATCAGTCACATTCGCTACCGCCATAGGTAAAAGTTATTATGCCTTTTTAAAGCACAAACTATCGTCTGTCAAGACGGCAAGGTGCCAATGTGTCTTGGTTATTCAGATTGTGAAAGTTTATTAAGCAAATGTGTATAACCTTTTCCACCTGGTATAATTTGATATAACTATCAAAAGTAAAAACTGCATTTCGTGTTCCTTTCAACAAACAAAGACTGATTCTGTTTCTGAAATGCTTGGTAGTATTTCATTTTGATAACTAGATATTAACGTAAAGGATTATTAGTTTGGTAATGTGGCTCATTAAACCGATTGTTCTACAAAACTGACACTCTGTTGTTCATATGTATCTCGTGAACACAGATCTGCAGATCTTGGAGGGGATCCCTCCTGTGTCGTAGAGCTCTTTGCGGGTCGATGTTATGTCTCTATGCTAGCATTGTTACACAGCTGATATCCCTTTGTGAGCGCCATTCTACTTTTAGCGTGTTGGTGTGTCTAGGGAATTGCTAACATTTATGTTGTTCCGTTGTGTCTGAATAGTAGAGAAGTGTTCCTATACACATGTACGTCTTTCTTAAACAAATTAAACCTAGAAAAGAAGCTTACCCGTGCACCGACGCCCTCTGATATTTAGGCTTACTAATCCACAGACGATGACCCTTGTTATAACAGAACTTACAATGATTGCGGGTGCTGTTGTAGCGTAATGGCTAGATGTAAGCCTACCACCCGGTGGTCATGGGTTTGATCCGCACCGATTGGAACTTGTAATAATTGGCTGGGCTCCCTGGTCGACCCAGCGTAACACAGGTACCAGGACACGTCCTGTGGGGTACAGGCGGCCGGTGTTATACTGATCACGTGACACAACCAGTTCCGATTGGTCTATGACAATATGAGTCTAGCACCGAATGCCCAGTGCCCCTTAAGGCGTGTATAAGATTCCTTTAATTATTTGCTTGCATCATGATTGTTACACGTTAGACATTGCTCCTAATGGGAAATAATCATGATCTTTGCTCTCACAAACATAACGCCGCCTAGGTCAGATTCAGTCATTCAGCGGCCACAACTCTGTATCTTGCTGGGATCCTTACGTGGGTTCCGAAATGAAAAGTTTATTTGCCAAGAAAATCATGCTACGGAGGAGCATCGATCAACAGGCTTTTCAGAGATAACACCACCAAGGAGCATCGATCAAGAGGTTTCTCAGTGAAAACCAATTAATGTTTTCATAGTTTTATCTGACACAGTATGATTGCCATGTCACAACCGACCTAACCACGTGGCTAGAACGGCGCCTGAACGCTGGCACTGAATTCCAGGCGCCCCAGATTTATAACCTTTCAGGTCTCCCTGTAATTGAGTCCAGGGCGGCAGTTGCTGATAAAACTGTCTTGATACTGCTTACACGCTCTATTCGAGACTTCGATGTTTCTTCCAGTTCCTATTTTTTAAAGACGTCCTCTTACTCATGGTAATATTTCACAACTAGATATGTAAGATTGATTCAAGGTGTACGTGCTCAATATATGTACTCGTAGAGTTTATAAAATCCAATGCAAAGTCTTATTTATTGTTACAGACACATAGTTTATACACACTTAAAATATTTGCTAATGCAAACAATATAATTAGTTAAAGCTTATTGAACTTGTCGGCTCCATGTCGAAGGGTTTACGGACGCATTTCGTGATCCCGCACACCCGCGTTCGAAACACAGCATCGCACGATTTGACAGCAGACTGCGTTGCGTTGTTTTTTTTTTAACGAAATGGTATGGGTGCCGGTCGTTCAGAAAGCAATGGCAAACTATTGAACGTAAAATTGCCAAGAATTCACAACAGCAAAATAAGCTAGTGTTGACTGCAACGTCCTGTAAAGGATATGTAACTAACTAACTTTACACTTTACAGAACTTAAACAGTGCAAGTAACACTGAAAACAGGAACTGTTCGAATTTTCACTTTTTCAAGAATAGCCCCATTAAGTGTCGTTCATGTAGTGTCGTTAATCATTTAAACTACGTCTAAAGCGTGCGAACATTTACTCACGGAAACATTCCTTAAAGGCAATGACGGTGTTCCATAATTACATCGACAATACGAAGACACCGACGTTATTTATACCTTACATACAGCAACACTACAATTTAAACACATCTGTAATATATATTGCACACATCGATACACTAGAGGTGTCCTGAAAACTACTTATGAATGACTGTAGTAAAAGGTGCAGTCACATAGGAAACAACATATGTAAGGATGATTCAGCTTGGATTTCAGAGTGGTTCCAGCAAGCAAGAACATGTGAGGGAACGAATACGAGGAACTTGCACCCATTGTGTGACTGTGTGCCTAAACCTTGCGACATTTCCTGAAAAGGACGGTGCATCTATGGGTTTGTTCAGCGTGCTATGGTGTAGGGTCTCATAAACAAAAACCAAGAACATATCTTAAAAATCATAATTACACATGTTAATATTGAGAATTCAAATAAAATGCTTTCATAATACTGAGCGGCCTTCTGTGTGTTTGCATGTACTTGAGGTTGATTAGTCGGGACTGTCACATGAGAAAATGATGAGCATTTTTTGTGACATTCATTGGCACAGGAACAGAGCATTATTGGGTGACCATTTGACGTGTAGTTGGAACCGTGACTAATGACTAATAAAAATATTGAGCTCACAGTTCCTTCCATCATGTGCCATGCAGGTAAGCGTGGACAGTCATGATTCGCCATCTCACTCGACCACCAGAGTCGTTGATCAGCTCTATGTTCTTGCTAGGAGACTTCAACATAGACACTAACAAATCAAACAAAACATCGGGAAACATAATAGAGTCATATAACTTCCAAAGTTAGTCAGACAAACCACTAGAATAACAAAATCATCTGCAAACACTTATAGATCATATCTATACAACGTGTGCTGACAACATCACAGAATGTACAGCACCTATTAATGGAATAAGCGATCACTACCCAGTATGTTGTATGTGGTCGAAAAGAGGTACCAAAACTCCGAAACACAAACACATAAGTATAAAATATAAAAATTATAAATATTTCAACCAAGATGTCTTTTACAAGATTTGCTCAGCTCATCTCTGAACTATGTTTACCAGCTTCCTGACCCAGATGATGCGCTGGACCACGGCTGAAGACCTTTCTAAGTGTAGTCGATAAGCATGTTCCATTTAAGGAATTTCGAGTTAAACATTACACTAAGCCCTCGTGGATCACCAGAAGGTAGTTAAAATTATGAGAGACCGGGACAAGGAACAATAAAAATAGAGATCAAACCACGAACCGTAGTCTGAGAAACAAAGTTCAATATGTTATTAGAAAGGTAAAGAAAAACTATTTTAAGAACTTAATAACAGATAAAACCAACACTAAAGATATATGGAAAGCAATTAATACCTTGACAAACAAACACAAATCATCGCAATCATTACTATCAAATCAGGTTACATGTGATCAATTCAGTAGTTTCTTTCAATCCTACATAAACCAATTGAAGGCTGCTATACCAGATTCTCCTCATGCCTGTCACCGCCTCACCTTTAGATTGAATAATGACAAAGGAGAAAATTATTGCAGATAAGTCGCACACCGAGCATGTGAGACGTAAGATGATGCATGATGGTGGAAATGACCACGTGTTCACATGCATCACTGTGAACGGACATTTACAGCGCAAATTGGCCTTATCAGTCCCATTCGCTACCGCCATAGGTACAAGTTATTATGCCTTTTTAAAGCACAAACTATTGTCTGTCAAGACGGCAAGGTGCCAATGTGTCTTGGTTATTCAGATTGTGAAAGTTTATTAAGCAAATGTGTATAACCTTTTCCACCTGGTATAATTTGATATAACTATCAAAAGTAAAAACTGCATTTCGTGTTCCTTTCAACAAACAAAGACTGATTCTGTTTCTGAAATGCTTGGTAGTATTTCATTTTGATAACTAGATATTAACGTAAAGGATTATTAGTTTGGTAATGTGGCTCATTAAACCGATTGTTCTACAAAACTGACACTCTGTTGTTCATATGTATCTCGTGAACACAGATCTGCAGATCTTGGAGGGGATCCCTCCTGTGTCGTAGAGCTCTTTGCGGGTCGATGTTATGTCTCTATGCTAGCATTGTTACACAGCTGATATCCCTTTGTGAGCGCCATTCTACTTTTAGCGTGTTGGTGTGTCTAGGGAATTGCTAACATTTATGTTGTTCCGTTGTGTCTGAATAGTAGAGAAGTGTTCCTATACACATGTACGTCTTTCTTAAACAAATTAAACCTAGAAAAGAAGCTTACCCGTGCACCGACGCCCTCTGATATTTAGGCTTACTAATCCACAGACGATGACCCTTGTTATAACAGAACTTACAATGATTGCGGGTGCTGTTGTAGCGTAATGGCTAGATGTAAGCCTACCACCCGGTGGTCATGGGTTTGATCCGCACCGATTGGAACTTGTAATAATTGGCTGGGCTCCCTGGTCGACCCAGCGTAACACAGGTACCAGGACACGTCCTGTGGGGTACAGGCGGCCGGTGTTATACTGATCACGTGACACAACCAGTTCCGATTGGTCTATGACAATATGAGTCTAGCACCGAATGCCCAGTGCCCCTTAAGGCGTGTATAAGATTCCTTTAATTATTTGCTTGCATCATGATTGTTACACGTTAGACATTGCTCCTAATGGGAAATAATCATGATCTTTGCTCTCACAAACATAACGCCGCCTAGGTCAGATTCAGTCATTCAGCGGCCACAACTCTGTATCTTGCTGGGATCCTTACGTGGGTTCCGAAATGAAAAGTTTATTTGCCAAGAAAATCATGCTACGGAGGAGCATCGATCAACAGGCTTTTCAGAGATAACACCACCAAGGAGCATCGATCAAGAGGTTTCTCAGTGAAAACCAATTAATGTTTTCATAGTTTTATCTGACACAGTATGATTGCCATGTCACAACCGACCTAACCACGTGGCTAGAACGGCGCCTGAACGCTGGCACTGAATTCCAGGCGCCCCAGATTTATAACCTTTCAGGTCTCCCTGTAATTGAGTCCAGGGCGGCAGTTGCTGATAAAACTGTCTTGATACTGCTTACACGCTCTATTCGAGACTTCGATGTTTCTTCCAGTTCCTATTTTTTAAAGACGTCCTCTTACTCATGGTAATATTTCACAACTAGATATGTAAGATTGATTCAAGGTGTACGTGCTCAATATATGTACTCGTAGAGTTTATAAAATCCAATGCAAAGTCTTATTTATTGTTACAGACACATAGTTTATACACACTTAAAATATTTGCTAATGCAAACAATATAATTAGTTAAAGCTTATTGAACTTGTCGGCTCCATGTCGAAGGGTTTACGGACGCATTTCGTGATCCCGCACACCCGCGTTCGAAACACAGCATCGCACGATTTGACAGCAGACTGCGTTGCGTTGTTTTTTTTTAACGAAATGGTATGGGTGCCGGTCGTTCAGAAAGCAATGGCAAACTATTGAACGTAAAATTGCCAAGAATTCACAACAGCAAAATAAGCTAGTGTTGACTGCAACGTCCTGTAAAGGATATGTAACTAACTAACTTTACACTTTACAGAACTTAAACAGTGCAAGTAACACTGAAAACAGGAAACTGTTCGAATTTTCACTTTTTCAAGAATAGCCCCATTAAGTGTCGTTCATGTAGTGTCGTTAATCATTTAAACTACGTCTAAAGCGTGCGAACATTTACTCACGGAAACATTCCTTAAAGGCAATGACGGTGTTCCATAATTACATCGACAATACGAAGACACCGACGTTATTTATACCTTACATACAGCAACACTACAATTTAAACACATCTGTAATATATATTGCACACATCGATACACTAGAGGTGTCCTGAAAACTACTTATGAATGACTGTAGTAAAAGGTGCAGTCACATAGGAAACAACATATGTAAGGATGATTCAGCTTGGATTTCAGAGTGGTTCCAGCAAGCAAGAACATGTGAGGGAACGAATACGAGGAACTTGCACCCATTGTGTGACTGTGTGCCTAAACCTTGCGACATTTCCTGAAAAGGACGGTGCATCTATGGGTTTGTTCAGCGTGCTATGGTGTAGGGTCTCATAAACAAAAACCAAGAACATATCTTAAAAATCATAATTACACATGTTAATATTGAGAATTCAAATAAAATGCTTTCATAATACTGAGCGGCCTTCTGTGTGTTTGCATGTACTTGAGGTTGATTAGTCGGGACTGTCACATGAGAAAATGATGAGCATTTTTTGTGACATTCATTGGCACAGGAACAGAGCATTATTGGGTGACCATTTGACGTGTAGTTGGAACCGTGACTAATGACTAATAAAAATATTGAGCTCACAGTTCCTTCCATCATGTGCCATGCAGGTAAGCGTGGACAGTCATGATTCGCCATCTCACTCGACCACCAGAGTCGTTGATCAGCTCTATGTTCTTGCTAGGAGACTTCAACATAGACACTAACAAATCAAACAAAACATCGGGAAACATAATAGAGTCATATAACTTCCAAAGTTAGTCAGACAAACCACTAGAATAACAAAATCATCTGCAACACTTATAGATCATATCTATACAACGTGTGCTGACAACATCACAGAATGTACAGCACCTATTAATGGAATAAGCGATCACTACCCAGTATGTTGTATGTGGTCGAAAAGAGGTACCAAAACTCCGAAACACAAACACATAAGTATAAAATATAAAAATTATAAATATTTCAACCAAGATGTCTTTTTACAAGATTTGCTCAGCTCATCTCTGAACTATGTTTACCAGCTTCCTGACCCAGATGATGCGCTGGACCACGGCTGAAGACCTTTCTAAGTGTAGTCGATAAGCATGTTCCATTTAAGGAATTTCGAGTTAAACATTACACTAAGCCCTCGTGGATCACCCAGAAGGTAGTTAAAATTATGAGAGACCGGGACAAGGAACATAAAAATAGAGATCAAACCACGAACCGTAGTCTGAGAAACAAAGTTCAATATGTTATTAGAAAGGTAAAGAAAAACTATTTTAAGAACTTAATAACAGATAAAACCAACACTAAAGATATATGGAAAGCAATTAATACCTTGACAAACAAACACAAATCATCGCAATCATTACTATCAAATCAGGTTACATGTGATCAATTCAGTAGTTTCTTTCAATCCTACATAAACCAATTGAAGGCTGCTATACCAGATTCTCCTCATGCCTGTCACCGCCTCACCTTTAGATATATTAATTAGAGGGCTGCAACTCCAGCCCAAGGGATAGAAGCGAGTCACTCGCGGCCCAAGTAATCTAGAGCCTTCTCGAAGGACTGGTCATCGAGTCCATGGTTCCGTGGACACTGATGTGGCCCGCCTAATGCGGGGTCCACGAGGAACTCGGACAGAGTTACCACCCGTGTCGGATTGGGACACGTGTAGACCGGCAGAGGACAGACGGACTTGAGAGAGGCAACAGGGCCTGCCTGAGAGGGACTCAATAGATATCAATAGATATATATATACATAGGCTAGATAGTTTGCTAGACTGTTGTATGATAACTATGTGTTTGATGTTAACTAACTGTGATATGTAATATAGCGCGGGTCTGTTTACCCACTGCGCCAACTGTATATTGAAATACAATAAATGTTCGATCTCATAGCGAACGGAGTTATTGTTGCCTGTGTGAACCCGAGCTCAGATAACTAGACATGAGCAAGATGATGACAGGCTTTTTGGGGGCTCGTCCGGGAGTGTCTCAGCAGTGCCTCAGCAGTGTGCCTCATTATTGTGATTCTGTAAACTATTTTTGACATGACTGTGACATTTTTTGACTGTTACTAATGTTTTCTCACTCTACGAGCAGATTGGTCCGTGAATAGTGGCGCGTGCAACCTATGTAACATTTCCAACAGTGGCGAGAGTACAAGACAACATCAGCGAGTTTTTGGATTGAAAGCTAAGTTTCATATCATATCCATTGCAACTCTAAGCTGTACTTCTCACCTTTCATCAATGTATCATTTTGTTTCACATTGATTTGTTTGCATATTCAGGACTTTGTAACCAACATAACCTTGCATTTTGATTTACACATTTAATAATTAGGGGAGATAATCAAATTTTCTACTCCCCAACATTTTTTCTAAGGGATTTAACTTTATAAACAGTACCAACAAGTAAAACACAAAATGTCTAGCTTAGATAAATGCATTGAGCAAGGAATAAAATTAGGTTATAAAGAAGAGAAACTGTCAGAATGGGCACAGAAAACGCACGCAGAAAACATTGCCCGTGAAGAAAGAGCGACTGAACGAGAGGAAAAACAAAGGCAAATGCAAAGGGAGGCAGAAGAAAAGAAAATGCAAATGCAAATGGAGGCAGAAGAAAAGAAAATGCAAATGCAAATTGAAGAGAAGAAAATACAATTACAGGCTCAGGAGAAACAGCTGGAGCTCGAGGCGGCGGCCAAACAAGCCCAATTGAATGCCGATACACAAATAAAACTAAAACAGATGGAGATTGAGTCCAACGCAGAAATATCTGTGAATAAGCTAAGAAGCAAAGAGGAAGAACAAAAATATAACAAGTATAAAGGCCTCGTGAAGGCGTTCTGCTCAGGAGATTCCATCAGCGCCTACTTGGAAAATTTTGAATGTCTCATGTCATACCATAAGGTCATAAAATCAGATTGGGCATTTATTTTAATGAGAAACTTAGCTCTTGAACCTTTAAAAGTGATAGAGACAGACTACCCATAAAACCAACACTGACCAACTGCAGGAATCATTAGAAATAATAGCACCAAACGCAAATAACACTAATTTTGGAAATGAACAAAAAGCAGATCCTACACTTGCACCATACTTTAAGTTAGTAGGACTAAAACCAAAACTAACAGAGAACGCATCGTGGACATTTAGGCTACAGAACAATATCTTAACCAGATTTTACACAACAAAGCAGACCACGATACAGCAAGTAGTGTTACCACAAGCACATCGAGACAAAGTTCTAAAAATAGCCCATGACTCCCCTTTTGGAGGTCATATGGGGTATGAAAAGACCAGGGCTAGGGTCCTGACCCAGTTTTATTGGCCGAAGTTTTGCCAAGATATAAAGACCTTTTGTAGATCTTGTGATATATGTCAGAAACTGGTGAAAAAGGGAAAAAACCCTACAGCAGAAGTCCAATCAACGACAACTGCCTCGAGGCCTTTCCAAATCGTGGCAGTTGACCTAGTAGGTCCGTTGAATCACATTTCAAATAAAGGGAATAGATATATTTTTACTCTTGTGGATTTGTGTACGAGATGGCCAGAAATGCTTCCATTAAGATCTATCTCCTCTAAGGATGTGATGGACATATTATTAAATATTTTCTCCCGTTTTGGCTTCCCGGAGAAAATAATTTCTGATAGAGGAACCCAGTTCATATCGAATGCCACCCAATCAGTAACTAAGTTACTAGGCATCAAGCAATGTTTCACCAGTCCCTATCGACCGGCCGCAAATGGTATCTGCGAGAAACTAAATGGGGACCTGAAACATATGCTATCTAAAGTGACAGCTGAAAATCCAGCCGATTGGGACATACTTCACCCAACGGTGCTGTTCGCATATAGAGAAGTCCCGCAATCAAGTACAGGGTTCTCTCCCTTCGAATTGATGTATGGAGCGAACCCAAGAGGACCTCTCACTATCTATAAAGAGATCATATCACAACCTGTAGATATCCAACTTCCCATTTCTACCTATGATTTAGTCACTGACACCAGAGACAAAATCATACGTTCCTGTATATTGGCCAGAACATCACTACATGAGAAAGGTTTTAAATACAGGCAGTACGCCAATAGAGGTGCGAAAACAATTGTACTAAATCCAGGTCAGGATATTTTACTACTGCTACCTGACAAAAGAGATTTACTGTCAACCTCTTGGCAGGGACCTTTTAAGATCATTAGAAGAATTTCTGAAGTTGATTACGAAATCTCTTTAAATGGAAAGTTGAAAATATTCCATGTAAATATGTTGAAACCATACTATGCTAGACAGGACATTGAGACAAATGAACAGACGCAGCGAACTAATGACATAGACGAAACGACAATTTCCCAACGGAATGACACCTTGACAAACGAAGCATCGTTAACGACACACTCTTACGACGACAAAAACGACGAAGACATATGGGCATTACCGACAATCTGTAATGTTGACAACGACGACAAATTTGACGACATATTGACAACGATTGATCTCGACGACGACGACAATGACATTGAGGACAATTTACAAACAGTAGCATCAGTGATCAATCAGACAGACGTGGACAATACTGAAATCCCCGTACCAACTATGACTGACGACGGAAGTATAAAGGACATACATATCTCTGACACTTTGACACAACAACAGCGACAAGACATTTTGACTCTCCTTGACAAGTATAAATCTATCTTTTCTAACAAACCTGGACGCACTGATAAAATAACACATTCAATTGTGCTGACAGATCTGAGACCGGTCAAATGTAGACCATATTCTATTCCTCTCCATTACAGAGCAAATTTAGACAAAGAAATTTTAGAATTAGAGAAGAATGGAATAATTCAAAAATCGATGTCTCAATATTCTTCACCGATTGTCCTGGTGAAAAAGAAGGACCAGACAATCCGTTTGTGCATCGACTATAGGGTATTAAATACAAGAACCACAACGGATGCAGAGCCAATGAACAGTTGTGAAGATCTCATTTTAAATATGGCTCAATCATCCTTATTTTCCAAGACCGACTTAGCGAAAGGATATTGGCAAGTTCCACTACACCCTTCTTGTAGACATATAACAGCATTCGCAACACCCCTCGGTTTGTACGAATGGCTATATCTTCCATTTGGCCTGAAGAACGCACCGGCCACATTTGTTAGATTAACAAGATTATTATTACACGGAATTAAAGATGTAGTAGCCTATATTGATGATATATGCTTCCATTCTTCTGATATGACTTCTCACTTACTTACCCTCAAACAAGTCTTCAACCAAATCTCTCTTTTTGGACTTACTATCAAACCTTCCAAGGTTGAATTAGGCTATACACAAATAGACTTCCTTGGTCATAGAATTTCTGAAGGTAAATTGTTGACAGATGATAAAATTGTTTCCAAGATTCTTAATCTAGAAGTGCCTACCACAAAGAAACAAATTAGAAGTTTACTAGGTCTTATTAACTATTATTCTAAATTCATTCCACATTGGGCAGAACTCACCTCAGTCTTTTCTGATATGTTAACTAAAGATCATCCATCAAAAATTTGTAAAAGTACCAGCTTAGATGATGCAATGTGTAGATTGAAACATATTTTTTCTAATCCACCAGTCTTACGATTACCCAACATAAATTTACCCTTTATTTTGACCACAGATGCGAGTGCTATCGCAATAGGAGGATGTTTAATGCAAGAAGTAGATGGAGTGAGACACCCGATTCTCTACGTAAGCCGCAAACTAAAGAAGGCAGAGACACGGTATGCCACAGTGGAATTGGAGGCTTTAAGCTTATTGTTTTGTATATTGAGATTATCTAAGTTCCTCTTGGGTAGTCACTTTGTGGTCCTCACTGACAGTTCGCCATTATTGGTCCTTAACCATGGGTCACCTAAAAACCATCGTTTGAAAAGATGGTGTCTTCTACTTCAAGATTTCGACTTCGAAATCCGCCATATCAGAGGCACCGACAACATTATGGCTGACCTATTATCACGGCAAACTAATGCGCCAGTAGAATGACTCTTAGCACATCGACCATTCGCCATACTAGAAACTGTGATACTTTTAGTCTGTTGCATATGACAGTGTAACTCTACACCTGCTAGAGAACTCTCAGTGAATAGGTTACTTACGACACCCATGAACATGATACATTAAGAGCTATACTTTAAAAGCTATACTATCAAGTGCCCAAGCTCTAGAACGATTCCAGCAAGAAATGTTAACTGTGTTTCAACCAATAATATCAACCAGTGAACTGACTCTGAATTCTGTAAGAACGCTTTATACGGATCTCTCGCTTTATACGGGACATTAAGAACAATCCATACTTGCTGTTACTACGAAACTTTGCAAACAGCCGAAACAGAACGACGTCGACTACAACACTCAAGAGACAACCATACTAACTTTAACATTCATGGCATAACACGCTAACAACAAGAGGACAACGCACACATCATCGTTGGATTTAGTTATTTAATTAATTAGTTACTTTAGTATTAAATATGTATTATATTTGCATTAATGATGTATATAAAATGTGTTAACCTGTAAGTTGTACATATTCTACGTTAATATTACAGGCGGTGCCATTCATAGGCTAAAGAACCGTCCTATACAATTGTCTCTGGTTAAATTATAACCCATTTTTGAGTCATCGTACAAAAAGTACGTATTTTCTTAAAGGGCAAATATCGCCTAGTCCATTTTTTCTAAGGGAAATAACACTTACCTCAACTTTAATTATATATTTTAACCAAATACTATTTTGAATGAAAGGTGAGTGAATGACTGCGTGAATGGATTAAATGAGAGAACGATATACCTAGCGGACAAATTGTACGCAAAACGTATTTATTTTAATTTGTCTGCGTCTTTCATGTAAAATTGCATGACTTGTCTAAATTGTTAATACATGTTTAGCAGTTAGTTTAATTTAGTATTTAGTTTAGTATACTTAGTTTAGTAGTTAGGATACTGTAACAGTATTGGGTATAATTAGGATCTAGTGGGAAACACAGATACAGCACGATTGAGCATTGAGACTGAAAGGGGTGGGAGATGCTCAATCGTGACGTATTATGTTGTTAAGGTTAGTCAACATCCGATAGTCCAGCTGAGAAGACACGGCCTGTCATCTTGAGAATAAAGTATAAAGTTTCAGTCCAGATCAAGTCTTGTTACTTCATTTGACACTACTACAGAAGTAATAAATGGTGCCGTGACCGAGAATCTGAGGTTGATCTAGGCCGGCCAACAACAACTATCCACTGGCGGCATGCTGTAAGACAAATTATGAAGGTAATGGCTGGCCTACCACGGTCGTTGTCTGAACTTAATCATTTACAAGGGGCCTAACCTGGCCGTTGCTTGAACCTTGCCACTTTCAAGGGACTTGCCTCCAATTTAAGTTCAAGATTTTATCAGAAGTCCGAACTCGTTCAAGGTCAGGTCATCACTAGCCGTTGGCTGATCCAAATCCATTTTTTGGCCTCGTCATTCCTATGACCCAAACACACCTAATCCATTTTTGGGCCTCGTTATTCCTATGACCCAAACACACCTAATCCATTTTTGGGCCTCGTTATTCCTATGACCCATTCCATACGACGATTGAAGTACCCACTTGAGAATCAAGGAAGGGACCCAACCAGGGGGTCGAAGATTTGTCTGGCAGCCCATGAGATGTGACCCAACCAGGGGTTGAAAATTTTCTGGCAGCCCACGAGAAGGACGAAAATACCTGAGGGAAGAGAAGTGATGTCTGAACTCCGCCACCTGAATTCCGAGACTAAATTTCACTTGATGCGGGCTCTGGTTGGTTGAACTGAATCCGTAAGTTGGTAAAAGAAGGTAACGGATTAATTAAGGAAATAGACTCAGAGTAAAAGTTGTGTATTTCGAGGTCTCCCGTGAGGTTCCGAATTTCTAAATTAGAGTGGAGTACAGGACATTATGGTGGTTTAAGAAACAAATATCTACAAGGAACCTTCTGATTGCCACAAATTTGAGTTTTTTATTGAGGACAGGGTTCATTCTTCCTATGCTCAGACAGGATATCGTTGGTGCTTCTTCTGATTAATGTAATATCTTACAATATTATAACCAACTGAATTGTGCTGTTTGGGATTTGGGAAATTGAAATTGTGTGATTGTTTGCTTGCTTTATTTCAGTATTTTTCAGCATGGCGGAACAGGACACCTCAGCACAGTCTTGCTTTAAATTAAGAAATTACAAAAATGAAGTTGGTTACTTGTATAAATATTTCAGCTTAGAAGACTCAGCACAGCACATATTTCAGCTGAACTCAGGATAAGTTTTTTTCTCAGGTACTAAAGAAGTATACAGAACAATATTGTTTCAGCTGGATAGATATTTCAAAGGAACTGAATATGAATTTCTTGTGCGGGGAGTTACAACGGGTTAGCACATGGTTAGGAGAATTAAAGATGTCAATTACGGAGGTAGAGAGTTTTCTGAAAACGTTGAAGAACAGAACAACTAGACAGGACCCTTATAGAATAATGGTAGACAGTAATAGAGTAGGAAAGAATAACAGGAGACAGACATTGCTTAATAAAGACAGAAGACAATATGGTTATGACGAACCAAGGCCTGATCTATATAGAGTAAAAGACAATGAAAACAGACGAAATAGTGAAAGCTCGGACTGGTATAAATACAAAAATGGGCGTGAGAGAAACATTTCAAAGAAATCATGGGACTGGCCTTCTCACAGTGCAACTGCTAGAAAAAGACGTGACGACTGGTTAGAGAAAAGACAAAGACAATATTTAAACTCAGGTGTAAGAGACAGAGTTGAACCAGTAAGTAAAATACAGACTAGTCCTAAAATAGTTGCGAATGTGACTAGTAGACAGGAAAAGAAGAAGACGATATTAGTAAAGAAAAGAAACCGAGAGACACAGACGCAGACAAGTAATACGGTAGAAAGTAGCACGCAGACTCAGGTACAACCAGTCAGCAAGTTAACAAAGGGAACTCAAACTGACTTCATAGAGAATCAGTCTAAACCAACTCGTTTGACTAAGAGAGACAAGGTTGAAGTTGGGAAAGATGGACAGACGAGGACCAAGAACGACAGAAAGATAAAGAGGAGAAGTATTGACGAAAGTGTTAGTATGGTTGTAAATAGAGGTAGTGCCACGTCAAGTTATTCAGCCATAGACAAGAAACTAGTTCCCAGATGGTGTAGGAATATTGGCTGTCAGAGTTCAAGCTACGGAGAAGATATTCCCACAGCTGAATATTATAGTGATGCTGAATCAGATATTATTACAGAGGATTCGGAGAATGAGAGTGTTACACTACGGGCAGGTCCTGAATCGAGGCGTGATGTTCCATCATATGGAGTAGTTGCTGGTAGACAGACGGACAGAGTTTTGGGTAGTGACTCTTTGAAACAAAATACTGGTTTGTATGACAAGACAGTAGGAAAGGCTAAGGGACGAAGACCGAGGAAGAGAAAGAAAGTCAGACGTTTTGGGGATGACTATGGGAATAGGGCCGACGTGTTTGCAGTAAACTATAATGAGTCTGATGAAGGAAATATAATTAGTGTGTCATCTGAAGACGAGATGGGAAGGTATAAACGTTACGTAAGGTACACAGGAAACAGTGAGCAGACTGACGCAAATATAGGAAATAGAAGGAACTCATTTAAGAACAAGAATAGTGGTAGACAGTTAGCGGGAATTTATTCAACGACAGAAAGTGATTTAAGAAAAATAGAAGACCTTAGGACCTTAAGACCTGAATACTTTAACAGGTTGACAACAGATAGTGATGATGACATTATAACGGAAAGACGAGTGAATGTATTGAAAGACAGTGAAGTGTTTAATTTGGACACACTATATAACGGTTAAAATTCCTTGGCTGAAGAAGGAAAATGAAATAGGTCTGGCTTATGAGAAGAACCCCGGTTTGAGAGTATAGGTATATGAGCTGTCTAAAATAGGCAGATGAATTTTGTTGGTGATAAGGAAGTACGGCAAATGATATTCCACGTGGATTACGTAATACAGGATATCGTCTGTTTGGTAGTGAGGTAGAGAGTGTATATTAAGTAAAATAGGGTAGATTCAGGACAGAATTAATGGAGGGTGAGAGATATGTTAGGCATGAATATTAGTATTAGAAATAGTTTGACTCAGAGCTATGACGTGATGTCCGAGATGGTTTTGCTTGTTGGTTGGAGAAGAAAGAATAGTATTGTTGACAGGTGAACCGAGAGTGTCTGGTGAGGAGGCACTGAGTATCCTGTGCGTAAGATAGTCAGTTGAACGTGAGAATAAAAGTAAAAGACTGTAGAAGTGGATGCTTGAAAAATACGAGTTACGTCGTGCTTGCGGAGAAAGAAGAAACTTGTTGTGTCTGGAGAAGTATAGAATGATAGTTACGAAGTTAGGGGCTGGTTCACCAGAATGAGGTTTGTTTTGAAGAGATAATAGATAGTACTGTGAAAGCAATTTCAGCTGCGAGAGGTAGTGTATAGGGTCTGACCTTCGTATAGAAGTGAGTGATTGAGTAAAGTAGAGATATAAGAAAGCAGTGAATTGAGAGAGTCCTCTAGAATAGTTCGTCTGGTTGTGCGGTGTTCATACGTGAATATAACTGTAGTCAGACAGGTGTTCGTCGTGATGAAAGAAGTAAAAGGAAAGAGGTGTGATGAAGTAGCCTAAGTGAAATACGTAGATAGAATGTAAGAGTGACGTTAATATGTCTTGTGTCAACGTGTGTAGAGGAAATCAATACGTGTTGATATGTGGGGAATGATTGATGGAATGTTGAGGTGGCGTCTAAAGTATTTTGTTGTAGTAATAGTATGGAGACGTTAGGTTGTCGCGACACGAGAGTAGGCGTGAGATGAGAGCGAGGTTGTGTTGTGTATCATTGTCCGTGTGAATATGAGAAGAGCGGTTGATAAGTAAAGTTGATAAAGCGTGGAACATAGAGCATGCGAAAATCGAGAGATAGAAAGAAAATTGTAATGTCTTTTCGTAGAATATCTGAACTTAGAAGGAAATTGTGGAAGTTATATGCTGAATTAACATTATGAATGTTTAGTATGCTTGACAGGAAAATGGCGAAGCAAGACTGCCTAAGACTGAGGAACGGGAAAAGAGAGCTCCGTTGTATATACTGACGTGAGTTGCTGTTCTGAAAGAGTGAAAGATACGAAGGTAAACAAGAAGAGGTAAATGAATGTTGGAGAACGTGTTCCGAGGAGGATGACCGGTTTGATTGTCGTCACGATGCAAGAATGATAGGTGAGATTTGAGGATAGCTTAAAGTAGTGCTGGTGAGACGTTGAGAGTACTGATGCAGTAGAATGAAATATAAATTGCGTCGGGTAGACGAGAAAGTGGAAGTAGAATTAGTTGTTTTGGTGAGAGGTCTATAGTAAATAGACAAAGTTTTGTTGGATGTAGGAGGGTGGAGATACTGTGGTTGACGGTAAGGATTGGGAAGTGGTGGTGATGGTTGGTACAAAGCCATAGAAGACAGTTGGTGTGCCGAGCCACAGGTTAATTGATAAGTAGATGGTGGCTGGTACATTGAGATGATATTGGAATAACTGTAGTTTACAGTGCTTGCTTATGAGGATATTTTGGATGTTATGATGTATTAGGAGTTAGGATGGAAAAAGATAGAAAATTGTGAGGGGAGATAATCAATGTTTGACTTCCAGAAAAAGGAACGGTCACTCGTTGAGTAATGGTTTTGGTTGAGGGGAACAAGTATGGTTCCGCATTAAGATAGTCTGTAGATAACAGAGAGATATTTGTATATATGTATATACATATTTTGGCATTAATGCTTGGTATGGAGTTGTTCTGTTATACATGACTTGCCTAAATAGATAGGTGTTACATTGGTTAGAAAAGGAGGCCAATGTTGCTGGGTCACTTTAAGTGGTTAATTCTAAGTGAATTATATTTTTTTTTTTGAAAACCTTCTCTTTAGCGAGAAGACAGTTGTATTTATTGAAATTGAGCTTTCAATGCCTCATATGTAAAATTTTGTTTTGCTTGATTTGGTCTTGAAAAATGATTGTTGTTGTTTGATTAATTGATTTAGAATAGGGTTATTGTGTGTTTAGACTTTTATGTGTAAACTGCTGGTCCGTAAAAGAGACCAGTAGTAGTAGGTAAAAATAGATTAGGATGTATGTTGTATTATTTTAATCATCGTCACCATCATCATCACTATCATCATCATACTTTTAGTTGAGTTGCGGGGAAATATAAATGATTGTTACAATAATTTGGGGGGGATTTGATGTCCTGTTGTGATTTTATTTCGCTGTTTTGTGTGTTAAATAGTAGTTATGTTTAATTTACAAGGTTTTTGTCTAGAAATAAAGACAATACAGGGGGCTTTAATTATGACCCTTCGTTCAGAAAAGAGTTAATAAAACTACGGAGAACTAATAGAGAGACACATTCTCTTAGTGAAGAAGAAGTTCATGGATATTTTGATGCTGTGATAATCAGCGTAGAAAGGTTAAAACGGCTATGAACTGTAGACGGGGTTACTACACAAGTAAAATGGTTATGGTAAAGTAAGAATTATTAGAAAAATAGGGGATTGGAAGCCACATGGGAGAAGAAAAGATTAGTGAATATATTCAGTGGGGTAAAGCTGAGAAAAGTTTTGAACATAGTTTCCGGGGGGTCAGAAGAGCCATGATATACACGAGATTGCTGGGTTATAGAAGAATAAGAAAATTATCCCAGATGAAGAGTAAACATGAATTGGATCCATGTTTGACTTGAAACTGTGGATAACAGTACAATAATAAAAGGGGTGTAAGTGGGGGAGACATAGTAACATGGGGTGTTTGTGGGTCCGTAATAAAAGGGACTGAGATTAAAGTTGATTACAAGCAGTCACAGACATGAGTAGTTATTTTTGCTGCTGTAGATTACGGCATGAATTATGAATTGAGAGGTGGAAGATTTTAGAGAGACATTGGGTTACATAGCCTGGGCAGGATGTAAATGTTTATAAGTGGGTCAGATTACAATGTTGTGGTTGATGCTTAATATTTAAGGGGAGATTTCAAGGTTACTAGGTTGCTGTTGATAACGGCATAAGTGGAGCATTTTAGTAGATATGCCCATAAGAAATGGACATTAAGAGAGAACCTGAGGTATTGGAGAAGATTAGTTATACGAGGTGATGAGGTTATGTGAGGTGTTGTGTTGGAGGAGGTCTTAAGGGATAATAGACCTTTTTAATTGTGTCTTCGGGATGTGTTTTATGGTTTACATTACAATGTGAGGTTGAGGGTAGGTAGTGTATGTTATAAAGACACTTAGAAGTGAAGAATATTTTTGGATGATGGTTGATATTTGATGCTGTAGATAGCAGCGTAAACTGTTACCATAATGAGTGGTACTGTGGGAGATATAATAGACTTTATTACATAAAGTCTCAAAGAACAAAGGGGTGTAAAGGGGTGTGTGGTTTAGGTGAATGTTGTTTTTTTTTGAAAGAGTTCTATTTCTTCTTTTAAATTCCGGTGGCCACCGATTCTTTGTCTTCCTATCGTGTGAAAGTAATTTCAGCTTAGTTGAAAGTGGGGGATTTGTAGCGTTGGAGTTGGTGTTAGAGTTGAAATTTTAAGCAGATTGCTTATGAGGAAGGAGTATTTAAGAAGACGTGTTATGATGTTATTGTATATAGTTGAAATTGAAATATTATTAAAGATGAGTAAATATGTTTGATTGAAGGGCCAGGAACGAAGAAGAAGTGGGTTAACTATATAACAGGGGAAAGAGTTAAAGAAATAGAATGTTTAATTAAATTGGAGTTGGTTTGGGGAAGGTTTGAGGAACTGTTAGAAGACAAAGAGGGAATAGACTATGGGGATTTAGAGTAAAGATTTTTCCTTTAAAAGGAAAATTCTTTAAGTAACATGGGGAGGTGTAACAGTATTGGGTATAATTAGGATCTAGTGGGAAACACAGATACAGCACGATTGAGCATTGAGACTGAAAGGGGTGGGAGATGCTCAATCGTGACGTATTATGTTGTTAAGGTTAGTCAACATCCGATAGTCCAGCTGAGAAGACACGGCCTGTCATCTTGAGAATAAAGTATAAAGTTTCAGTCCAGATCAAGTCTTGTTACTTCTTTTGACACTGTTATAATACATCTAAGCACCACTACTTGGAATGCCGGATCATGTAATTCATGATTGAGGTTATCCCAACTCGTGACGCTTGGACATAAGCCACACATGCATCACACGTTACACAAACCTTAAAACTCAACACTATCACTTTAAATAACAGTCACTTTATTAGAAACAGCAACTTATTAGTCAACACACTAACAAGCCAACAGGGACACATGTAGTCTGAGGGGGATAAAATAACGAGGTAACTACATATTTAGCATTATACAACATACGAGAGTAAAAGTGTATTGAAATGCACACACAGATCAAGATTTGAAGGTGTACTTAATTAGCCAGGACTTCGGTCTTGTTAATCCTCTTTAATACAGAGGTTAATTGTCTTGGTACCAGTGGGGTACTATGAGAAGGGCGGGTTGTAAATACAACTACTAAAACGTCACGTAACTTCGGTCAGATAAGCATTTTTAAGGACACAGGAGACAGAGTGATCTCTTCACCAAATCAGAGAAGTGGTGTATGGGAGAATACATGAGTTTTAATGCCACTATGTAGGTTACCAGGTTACTGCCCACCAAACTACAAACACCAACTTTATGTGATTCGGTGACAGAATTAGAACAGATCTAATTACCCTATAACAATCCATCATCAGGGGAGAGGGGGGAATCCTGTCACCGCCTCACCTTTAGATATATTAATTAGAGGGCTGCAACTCCAGCCCAAGGGATAGAAGCGAGTCACTCGCGGCCCAAGTAATCTAGAGCCTTCTCGAAGGACTGGTCATCGAGTCCATGGTTCCGTGGACACTGATGTGGCCCGCCTAATGCGGGGTCCACGAGGAACTCGGACAGAGTTACCACCCGTGTCGGATTGGGACACGTGTAGACCGGCAGAGGACAGACGGACTTGAGAGAGGCAACAGGGCCTGCCTGAGAGGGACTCAATAGATATCAATAGATATATATATACATAGGCTAGATAGTTTGCTAGACTGTTGTATGATAACTATGTGTTTGATGTTAACTAACTGTGATATGTAATATAGCGCGGGTCTGTTTACCCACTGCGCCAACTGTATATTGAAATACAATAAATGTTCGATCTCATAGCGAACGGAGTTATTGTTGCCTGTGTGAACCCGAGCTCAGATAACTAGACATGAGCAAGATGATGACAATGACATATCTTTATTATCATCATTTTGTAAGAACAAATGCTATAGAGACATTACCTCCATCATACCGCTAATGACGACCACTGAAGTATTTACTCATCCCAGTAACCTAAAAAACAAAAACTCATCAGGACTAGATGGAATCAGTAATCTGATACTTCGCTATGCTGCACCGGCGATCTGCGAGTCACTAACTTTTGTATATAATGAATGTCGTACCAAAGGTCACTACCCATCAGCTTTTAAAATCGTTAAAGTGTATCCTCATTTAAAAGCTGGTTCATTAGACGATCGTCTTATGAGTAACTATAGGCCAATTTCCATATTATCCTCACTATCCAAGCCATTAGAAAAGCACATTTATAAAACTACACTAGAACACTTAATTTGCAACAAACTAATAGTTGACTGTCAGTCAGGGTTTCGGCCAAAATATTCCTGTCATACGGCCCTAACAAACATGTTAGAAACCTGGCATCAAAATATTTATTATAATACTCTATGTGGAGCGGTGTTTATAGACTTTAGAAAAGCATTCGATTTGATATAAGGAGCGTTCATTTGAAATCCGTTCGTGCCGCACTGTGCATAATTGCGTACATTGAACATGATCATGTCATAGTCATGTGATAAGTACTGACCAATGAATAAAAGGGCACGTGCTTATCGTCCCACGGTGCATAGGTTCTGTTTCTGACCATTGACAAAATGGTCAGGTTGATCCAAAATCCGTCCAAAGAAGCTCAAAGAGCGGTGATTCAATTTCTTTCATTTGAAGGATGTCGACAGTGGACATTCATCGACGAATGCAGGAGCGTACGGTAACAAATGTGTGTCGAAGACAACAGTGACAGACTGGGCACGAATGTTTCGGAAAGGACGTCAGTTCACGACAGCTCTTCGACAGCCGGGTCAAGCTCATATTGTTGCAACAGAAAAAAACTATCGCCAAAATTGATGCAGCAGTACAGATGAATCGTTGTCGAGGCATACGTTTGCTAGCGAAAAAACTCGATGTATCAATTGGGAAAATTCAAAAAGTCGTTTATAAGAAACTGCAATATCGGAAGGTGTATTCACATTGGGTACCAAGAATGTTGACCGACCACTAAAAAGAGGAACGCGTGTGATGGTGTTTGAACCACTTGCTGTATTACAGAGTGGAGGGTGATACGTTTCTCTTCCGCATGGTGGCAGGCGATGAATCATGGTTTCACCACTTTGAGCCGAGCAACAACAGAGAGAGAGCATGCAATGGAAGCATGCTGGATCACCAAAAGCCAAAAATATTCAAGTTACAGGATTCCGCTGGTAAGGTTATGCTGAGCACATTTTTTTACCACGAAGGGCTATTGTTGGCCGACTTTAAAGAACCTGGTGTCAACATCAACTCTACCCACTACTTGCAAACACTAGACAAGCTAAAAAAAATCCATCAAGAATAAACGACCCGGCATGTTTTCTCGCGGTGTGATTTTGTTGCACGATAATGTTCGGCCGCATGTTGAAAATATTGTGCAGGAAGCATTAACAAGGAAGAAGTGGGAATTCTGGAACATCCAGCCTATA
This sequence comes from Cepaea nemoralis, assembly GCA_014155875.1. Taxonomy (NCBI): domain Eukaryota; kingdom Metazoa; phylum Mollusca; class Gastropoda; order Stylommatophora; family Helicidae; genus Cepaea; species Cepaea nemoralis. The sequence continues at coordinate 246,520 of JACEFZ010020732.1, read as the reverse complement.
GTCCTGATTTGTCACCATGTGATTTTCATTTGTTCGGACCTCTAAAAAAGATTTCAAGGGGCAACGATTTCACACAGATGCAGACGTAATGAACGTGGTAAACACTTTGTTCAGTGACCAACCACAATGCAGACGGCATTCGCCGCCTACCTAAGGAATGAGATGCTTGCCTGAATCCCTACGGCGACTTTTTCTGACTAACTCATGGTGCATAATTCATTCAAAATGAATGCTTTGTTTAATTCTACCACACCTGTTGATGTTTCTTTCCTGCTTTTGCAATAAAGCTATTGGAACGGGTTTCAAATGAACGACCCTTATAGATCATACTATTGTAATTAAAAAACTAGAGACAATGAAAGCAAGCTTTAATATAGTGACATTGATAAGATCATTTTTATTAGACAAAACAAGTAATATCACACAATAAGTCTTTATTTCATGCCATTACCATTAATATTGGAGTACCTCATGGGTCTATACTTGGCTCTCTGTTATTTGCCATTTATATAAATGATCTTCCCTTATATCTTTCGTCGTCCTGCGATCTATTTGCAGACGACTGCACAGTATATCCAAACGCTATTAATTGTAATATGCTAGAATCATCCTTGCAACAGGAAATAAATAGTGCAGTTAACTGGAGTCATGCAAACCGCATGCAAATTTTTATATTTCTAAAACAAAATCTATGTTAATAGCAACCAGGCAAAGACTTCAAACTCTAAACTCGCAGAGAGCTCTTCAGCTGCACATTGGTAGCACGCCTGTAGAAAGTGTAAGCGAGCACAAGGCTCTGGGTCTCATCGTTGATCAAAATCTAACATTTAACTCCCATGTGGGACGCAGAGGTGTTTCCAAGGCACCAGGGCCGGGTTATATACTGGCCAAGACCTATTGACGCGTCCTCGTCGAGCGTCCTGGGCAACAGGTCCCTTCGGGGTCCTGGCTAAAGTCAGGAGGATCGCCGATTCCTCCGAAGTCGGAGAGTGTCTGCCTATACGGCGAGGAACCACCAGTCTGCACATCAATAAGCCAGACATGGGACAACGGATACTCACGCAAACCTCAGGTCCTGTATGACTTCACACTGATGTTGGACAACAGGATGCCTTCATACGACATACAGGACTTCGCGTTGGAGCTCAAGCCAACGAACACAAGCAAGCAAGCAAGCAACTCCCATGTTCATGCTCTTGTTAAACAAATAGCCAAACAGTATACCAACTTGCCAAAATTAAAAATTTTCTTGACGGAAACACAAGAAAGATATTCTATAATTCACATATACAAACACATATTGATTGTTCCTCCAGAATCGGGGATGGATGCTACATATCAATAACAAAACGTCTTTATTCACTCCAGAAAAGCGCAGTGCGTTTAATTAATGGTGAAAAGCTTACCGAAAATTCTAACCTACATAAACGTCTTCAGTTACTGCCACTCCACAAACGCCTACTTTTTAATAAGGCTAAACTAATTCACAACATCCTATTTCAAAATGCTCCAAGTTACCTTTGGCCATTGTTTAAATATAAGGCAAGACATAACGAACGACCAAATATACTTCATGTCCCTAAACCTAGGATAGACTTATATAAAACAAGCTTAGCGTACTCTGCCGCTCAGTTGTGGAACAATCTTCCACAAGAAATCAAAGACACCACCAATCATTATACACGTATTCGTAACCTGTTTGAACACTACCTCAGTACAGACAGCGTGCCTCCATAAAAAAAAAAAAATAATAATAATGGTAAATTATCTGAAACGACAACTAGCCAATAAACATTCCCATATGTATGGCTCGTTACACCTTCCTTAGGTATATAAAAGGTTGGGCAAAAAGATCTGACATAAAACAAAATGGCATCATGTGTACATTTGATAAATAAAAATACTTTTGTGTTCATTTATTCTAATTTAGTTTTATTAAAGTTACAAATATGTCAGATCATTTTGCCCCACCCTGTATAACGCCCATGTTAACATTGCCTCGGTGAGTCATGTATATTTGATTATTTTTCATGTGTTTTAATGCTTATTGTTCCTTTGTTGTCAACGGTTAGCTTCATACGTGATGTTGAATGAAAGACTGTATGAAAGGAAATAGAGAAGAAGGGCAGAATGTCAGACGGGCCTGAGTGCCCAATTCTTAACCCTTTAAAAATAAAGATTGTTCGTTCGTTCGTTGTCTTGGCCATGCCACATGGTCATGCCATCCAGGTATTTACTTCTCTGTCTTCCCCTTGTTCTCTTCCTCTCGATCATGCCAGTTGTCACCAATTTATTTCTTCTCATAACATGTCCAAAAGAATTTGACTGTCTACGTCTAATTTCTCTAATCAGTTTAATGTTTTCATGTTTCTTGTAGGATTTGGTCATTGGTTTTCTCTCTGCCCATGGTAATCTTTGCATTTTCCTCAGAAACGACATTTCCACTGCCATCAGATGTTTTTCAGCTTGTATGCTCATTGTCCACGCTTCACATTCATAAAAAAGAACAGGTTCTATGTAGCACCTCAACACTCTTTTTCTCGTTTCAATTGACATCTTTTTATTGGTTAGTATGTTTTCCATCTTGCAAAAGACTACCTTCGCCATGGCTATTCTTGTTCTAAGATCTTCAAGACACCTCCCATCAGATGTTATGACTTTTCCGAGATAACTGTGCCGATTCACTTGCTTAAGACTATTCCCATTTACTTGTATTTTACATTGTGCTATTTCCTTCTTCCTAGTGACGACCATAACCTCTGTCATCTTACAATTTAATTCTAACCCTACTTGTTCACTGTGTGCAAAAAACGCATCTACTAAATGTTGCAGATCCTGCTCATTGCCTGCAATCAATACTGTATCACCCGCTTGTCTAATGTTATTGATGTTTCTTCCTCTTATGATGATTCCTATCATATCTTCTACATTTCTGAAAATATTTTCACTGTACAGGGAAAAAGATCTGGAGGCATTACACATCCCTGTCTCACACTTCTCTTAATAGACTGATATTTACCTACTTCATTATCAATCCTTATGGCAGTTTCCAATATATGTTTTTACAAGTCTAAGGTCTTTTTCATCAGTTTGTAGTTCTGAAAGCATCTTTATCATGTTGACATGTCTTACTTTATCGAAAGCCTTAGTGTTTTACCCTCTAGCTGTTTAGTAGATCGTTATATCTCGTATTACTTCATTTCTTATCTCATGCCTCAACGTCTGTATTACGTCATGTATTTCTCTGTAATTGTTCTGGTCTCTTTATATCTATCTTTATTCCTAATTCCACTTTGACATGTCAGACTATGGTACATTTGTTTTCTTTTGTATTGAATGTGTCTTGTCGCCTGCCTTGCTAGAACATTTTAGTTTAGAAAGTTTAGTTCTGTGTTTGATTATTTAGCAAACGTTCCATATTTGTAGAAGGAAAGCGCAGCGTTTCGTGGCGTGGAATATAAGTTCTTGTGCCTTCCTGCGTGGACAATATTGATCTTCTCGTCTTTCAATCAGTGCGGTTCTATGCTTCACCCTGTCGCGAGCAGTGAGGTTCTATGTTTCTCCCGGCCTCGAGCAGAGAGGCTCTATGCTTCACCCAGCCTCGAGCAGTGAGGCTCTATGCTTTACCCAGCCGCGAGCAGTGAGGCTCTGTTTCTCACAGCCGCGAGAAATGAGACTCTACGCTTCACCCAGCCGCGAGCAGTGAGGCTCTACTTTTCACCAAGCCATGGTTAGTGAAGCTCTATGATTCATCCAGCTTATGAATGTAAATTTTAGGAGAACAATCTGCAGTGAGGAAGGGAACTGGCTACTAACTCTATTCTCTATCACCTAGTATGTTGAATGCCCTATAGTTTATACCAGTATCTGGCCAGGAATCAAACTGCGATTTAAGTTTTCCAATCACATGACAGATTTATGGCACAACGGCACGAAATGTCAGACACTTCATGGTTTAACGATACACATTAAGATGTCGGATATGATGGAAGTAAAAAGCCTCCATAAATCATGGTAATCATATTAAGACGTTTATGGAGTAAGCCACAGTGGAATAGTTGTTCATTCATCATGTGCCGCGCCAATAAGCGTGGGCGGTCATGTTTCGCCATCTCACTCGATCACCAGATTCTAGGATCAGCTCATTGTTCTTGTATGGACTTTACTGCGTGGCCCAGTAGTAACAAGGTGAAAGGAAGACAATGTATGATCCCGACTCCTTTATTGATACCTTGCCGTCTTGACAAACGATAGTTTGTTACATTGTGCTTCAAAGAGGCATAATAACTACAACCCATGGCGGTAGTGAATATGACTGATAAGGCCAATTTGCGTTGTAAATGTTCGTCCAGATTGGATGCATGTGAACACGTGGTCATTTCCACCATCATGCACTAACTTACGTCTCGAACGCTCGGTGTGTGCATTATCAATGCCTGTTTTAATCATGTCCCGCTTACACAGATCTTTGTATCGTAGTAGAGGCCGACCCTGAGATCTCTTACCCATCTGTAATTCACCAAAATAGATGTCCTTTGGTATTCTACCATCAGCCATCCTCCTAACGTGTCCTATACATCTAAGTCTACGAAGACTGAGCATGGAACACACCGTCACACAACCTGATCTTTCCAATACTTCAGTATTTGTGATTTTTTCTTGCCACTTAATACCAAGTATTCTTCGCAGACACTGCTTATGAAAGCTGTTTAAACGTTTCTCTTGGTGTGAGTAAGTTGACCAGGCTTTACTGTCATAAAGAAGATTACTAAGGACACAGGCTTGATAGACAAGGACTTTTGTTTTGGCAGTAAGCTTTCTGTTTTCCCAGACTCTTGTTCTTAACCTGTTCATTGTTGTTGCTGCCTTACCAATCCTGATGATGATTTCCTGATCTAGAGATAATTTGCTACTTACCTCTGATCCTAGATGTGTAAAATGGTCTACTATCTCCAGTTCGGCGTCGTCAATAAAATTGATGGTACCCATGTGCACCTTGTGACATAATCGGTGTCTTCTTTTTGCTAATTGTTAACCCAAATTCAGAACAAGCTTTGATGAATAATGCAGATAGTAGACGTTGTAATTCTTCCTCAGAGTGCGTCGTTATTGCAGCATCATCTGCAAAAAAGCAACTCTCTGATCAGTACCCTCCTAATTTTGGTCTTGGCCTTCAATCTCTGAGCATCGTAGAGTCCGCCATTTGAGCGTGAGTGAATATATATATCACCATACTGATCACTAAAGGCATATTTCAATAGAAGTGAAAAGTATATTCCAAAGAGGTGGGAGCTAGTACACGACCTTGCCTAACTCCACTCTTGATTTCAAACTCTTCTAAAGTTGCATCATCAAACTTGATTATACCCTTCATGCCTGTGTGGAACGATTCCACAATGAACAGAAGAGTTGGTGGGCAGCCAATCTTCTTTAGTACCTTGAACAGACTCTCACGACTGATCAAATCTAATGCCTTTGTGATGTCAATGAAGGCAATAAACAGTGGCTGATTCTGTTCACGGCATTTTTCTTGCATTTGTCGCAATGAGAATATCATATCAGTTGTAGACTGGTTCTGTCGGAATCCACACTGTGATTCGGGGTAGACTTGATCTCCCAGGACTTGAAGTCTGCGCAGAAAAATTCTGGCAAATACTTTCCCAATAATCCACAGAAGTGAGATACCCCTATAGTTGTTGCAGTCGCTCCGATCGCCCTTGTTCTTGTACAGTGTTATGATGCTTGAGTCTATGAAATCCTGTGGCACTTGTCCTTCTCGCCATCATTGCTCTATTAGCTAGTGGATCTGGAGAGAGAGAGAGAGAGAGAGAGAGAGAGAGAGAGAGAGAGAGAGAGTGTGTGTGTGTGTGTGTGTGTGTGTGTGTGTGTGTGTGTGTGTGTGTGTGTGTGTGTGTGTGTGGTTTTTTTTTTTTTTTTTTTTTTTGCCCACTCCTGATAACCTCTATTGGAATCCCATCCTTCCTTGATCCTTGCCAGATGCAAGTTCATTTATAGCACACTTAACTTCTGTTATGGTGGGAAGTGTGTCCAGGTGGTCAAGAGATGGTGGCCTTTATGGTCTTGAGGGCATCATCCGCTAGTTTGGTCTCACTTGAGTAAAGCTCCAAATAGTGCTCTACTCATCTATCCATCTGCTGTTTCAATGATGATTTCTCCAGTCAAGGTTTTCAGTGGTGCACTTCTTTCGATCATTGGACCATCGGTTTCTTTATCCCTTCATACATGCTTCTGGTGTATCTCTTATCACTTGCATCTTGAATGGACTCACATAACTTGATCCAATAGTCATTTGCACACTGCCCGGTAGCCTTTTGCACATCCTTCCTAGCTTGCTTCAGCTCACTGAGAGTGTTACGCGTTGTTCTTTCCTTGCTTCTTAAGAGAGCTATCTTATGTTTATCAATCAAGGGCTGCAGTGTCTGGCTGTTTTCCGCAAACCAGTCCTGCCTCTTATGATCCACAGTGCCGTAAACCCCTACCTCTGTTTTATAAAGAGTATATATATTATGTTTACCCCACTTCTCACTTGCTGTACAATTTTCTGGTGTATCAGTGAAAGCGTCTTCAAATTGCTGTTGGAACTCAAAGCACTTATCAGGGATGTGGGTGATAATAATATTAATCCTGGGGCTAGATTTGTGTTTAGCTGTGTAGATTCTCTTTGGTCTCAGTCTAACCCTTACAACAACCAAAGCATGATCCGTATCAGTGCCATGTATCATTCACCTCCCAGTGCCATGTATCGTTCACCTCCCAGTATCATGTATCGTTCACCTCCCAGTGCCTTGTGTGGTTCACCTCCCAGTGCCTTGTGTCGTGCACCTCCCAGTGCCATGTATCGTTCACCTCCCAGTGCCATGTATCGATCACCTCCCAGTGCCATGTATCGTTCACCTCCCAGTGCCATGTATCGTTCATCTCCCAGTGTCATGTATCGTTCATCTCCCAGTGCCATGTATCGTTCACCTCTCAGTGCCATGTATCGTTCACCTCCCAGTGCCATGTATAGTTCACCTCCCAGTGCCATGTATCGTTCACCTCCCAGTGCCATGTATCGTTCACCTCCCAGTGCCATGTATCGTTCACCTCCCAGTGTCATGTATCGTTCACCTCCCAGTGTCATGTATCGTTCACCTCCCAGTGCCTTGTGTGGTTCACCTCCCAGTGCCTTGTGTCGTGCACCTCCCAGTGCTATGTATCGTTCACCTCCCAGTGCCATGTATCGTTCACCTCCCAGTGCCATGTATCGTTCATCTCCCAGTGTCATGTATCGTTCATCTCCCAGTACCATGTATCGTTCACCTCTCAGTGCCATGTATCGTTCACCTCCCAGTGCCATGTATCGTTCACCTCCCAGTGCCATGTATCGTTCACCTCCCAGTGCCATGTATCGTTCACCTCCCAGTGTCATGTATCGTTCACCTCCCAGTGCCATGTATCGTTCACCTCTCAGTGCCATGTGTGGTTCACCTCCCAGTGCCATGTATCGTTCACCTCCCAGTGCCATGTATCGTTCACCTCCCAGTGCCATATATCGTTTACCTCCCAGTGCCATGTATCGTTCACCTCCCAGTGCCATATATCGTTTACCTCCCAGTGCCATGTATCGTTCACCTCAGTGTCATGTATCGTTCACCTCCAAGTGCCATGTATCGTTCATCTCCCAGTGCCATGTATCGTTCACCTCCCAGTGCCATGTATCGTTCACCTCCCAGTGCCATGTATCGTTCAACTCCCAGTGCCATGTATCGTTAATCTTCCAGTGCCATGTATCGTTAATCTTCCAGTGCCATGTATCGTTCATCTCCCAGTGCCATGTATCGTTCACCTCCCAGTGTCATGTATCGTTAATCTTCCAGTGCCATGTATCGTTCATCTCCCAGTGCCATGTATCGTTCACCTCCCAGTGCCATGTATCGTTCAACTCCCAGTGCCATGTATCGTTCAACTCCCAGTGCCATGTATCGTTAATCTTCCAGTGCCATGTATCGTTCACCTCCCAGTGCCATGTGTGGTTCACCTCCCAGTGCCTTGTGTGGTTGGCCTCCCAGTGCCATGTATCGTTCACCTCCCAGTGTCATGTATCGTTCACCTCCCAGTGCCATGTATCGTTCACCTCCCAGTGCCATGTATCGTTCACCTCCCAGTGCCATGTATCGATCACCTCCCAGTGCCATGTATCGTTCATCTCCCAGTGCCATGTATCGTTCACCTCCCAGTGCCATGTATCGTTCACCTCCCAGTGCCATGTATCGTTCACCTCCCAGTGCCATGTATCGTTCACCTCCCAGTGCCATGTATCGTTCACCTCCCAGTGCCATGTATCGTTCACCTCCCAGTGCCATGTATCGTTCACCTCCCAGTGCCATGTATCGTTCACCTCCCAGTGCAATGTATCGTTCACCTCCCAGTGCCATGTATCGTTCACCTCCCAGTGCCATGTATCGTTCACCTCCCAGTGCCATGTATCGTTCACCTCGCAGTGCCATGTATCGTTTACCTCCCAGTGCCATGTGTCGTTCACCTCCCAGTGTCATGTATTGTTCACCTCCTTGTGTGGTGCACATTCCAGTGTCATATATCGTTTACCTCCCAGTGCCATGTATCGTTCAACTCCCAGTGCCATGTATCGTTCACCTCCCAGTGCCTTGTGTGGTTCACCTCCCAGTGCCATGTGTAGTTCACCTCCCAGTGCCATGTATCGTTCACCTCCCAGTGCCATGTATCGTTCACCTCCCAGTGCCATGTATCGTTCACCTCCCAGTGCCTTATGTGGTGCACATTCCAGTGCCATATATCGTTTACCTCCCAGTGCCATGTATCGTTCAACTCCCAGTGCCATATATCGTTTACCTCCCAGTGCCTTGTGTGGTTCACCTCCCAGTGCCATGTGTAGTTCACCTCCCAGTGCCATGTATCGTTCACCTCCCAGTGCCATGTATCGTTTACCTCCCAGTGCCTTGTGTGATGCACGTTCCAGTGCCTCTTGTCGCGCATCTTCCATCTGATGTCATAATAATTAGTTGCTTATCCTGTACATGAGGTCGCTGTCAATTCCATCATGTTTTGGCTGTTTATGATTTCTTGGCAAGTTTCAGTAGTTTGCCATTGCTTTCTGAATACCCGATACTCATACCATTTTATAAACCCCTACGAAAAGGGGGGGGGGGGGGGTCTGCTGCCACATGGCCCGTTGCTGTTGTTCAAACACGGTAAGTATGATTACGAACTGCGTTCGTAACCCTTTCACCACAGAGCCGGATGGCATAATTAGCCCTAGGTATTTCAGTTCATCAACATGGTTCAGCTTTTTTCCCTTTTATTGTTACCTGCATTTATGTATTATCTTTTTCTTTGATGTAGCTACTGTTTCTGCTTTTTTTTTTTTTTTTTTGCACTGTCTCCATAAGTTATAGATGCTTTTCATTTTCCGCCATCAGTACTGTGTCGTCTGCATTGCATGGATTGTTTATATATCATTCACCTCCCAGTGTCTTGTGTGATTCACCTCCCAGTGCCATGTATCGTTCACCTTCCAGTGCCTTGTGTGGTTCACAACTCTAGGGAGACAGCTGCCACTTTTCCCGGTGGATACTCGGTGCCCAGAGCTGCGTCTGCCACATCGTGGTGTGTTTCCCATCCTCTACCACATAAAGATGGAGCTGGGATTGTCCCTTTCTAGAACTATGGAGTCATGTTGACATTCTACAAAATTCTCCAGTTCTTTTAGAGGCTCCTTCATACTCTCTACTAAATAGGCCTGTTTTGTCATGTGCGACACTTTCATTGCCTCTTCATGCAGACCGCCTTGTGTTGGTTTTCATTAAATGGCATGAGTGCCGGTCGTTCAGAAGGCAATAGCAAACTACTGAACATGCAAAAAAATCACAGTCAAATAATGCTGGGGTTGACTGCGACGCCTTGTAAAGAATATGCAACTAACTTAACTTCATGCAGTTGCATTGTATGAAAATGTATGTGATCATCGTCTCATTCTTTCTACCTGCTTTCTTTCAGCCGCTGTTTACACATGCCATGTCTAATAATCTATATTCAATGGCATCTTTCTTTCTTATTCTTTCTGCTATTTTGCTTATAATTTCTTGTGTTATTTAAGCTTTGTTCTTCTTTATTTCCTGCACTATTAGAATCTTGCTGTTTGAGCCTATACTCGTTTTTAGATATTACCAGCACATCGGGACTCGGAAGTTACCGGCCTGGAAAGGACACCTGGGCCAATGCTGCAACTTTTGCATTTTATGTCTACGAGGGCTTCCAGGATAGACAGGAGACAGTGGCGATAGCTCTTGACCTGGAGGATGCGTATAACAGGGTCAGGTATGATCGTTTAATACACACACTGTTGGACATGGAAGTCTGCCCTTGCCTTGTTAGATAGGTTGCGGCAGTCCTTTATGAGTGTAAGGTTGCACTGCGCATGGGTTCCTGGACTTCTGAGCCCTGTACTATTACATCTGGGTTGCCGCAGGGATCTACCTTGTCCCCGGTGCTCTTTAATGTCTACATCAGCAAAATCGCAGCTATTGAAACACCAGGTGTGGGTAGAATCTTGACATTTGCAGATGCTGTGCTGGTGTACAGACAGGGCAGAGACAGGGCCAGTTTGGCGAAAGACTTACAGGTGGCAGTAGTCAGGGTAGCGGAGTGGTGCAGGGACGCAAGGGCCATTATACACCCAGACAAGGCATCGGTTGTGTGGTACTCCCTGGATAACCGGATCGTCAATGTGTTTGCCTTTTAAGGATCATGTGGAGGCTTTGGTGGTGAAGGCTGGTAGGGGACTTAATGCATTGAGGGCTATGGCAGCAACCGGGGTAGATCAGAGGATGCTGTACAGGCTCTTTCAGCAGTTAATAATTTCTGTCTTTGAGTATGGTTTGGGGCTGCTGACAGTATCAAAGAGCCAGCTTGAAAGGTTGGAGCGCATACAGAATGATGCCATGTGGTTAATCCTGGGGTGCACAAAGGACACGCCAATTATATGCATGAGGCATAGTTAGTTAGTTAGTTAGTCGACAGATCATCCTCGTTGCACATCGAACCATTCAGTCCATAAGTGCTCGGATCCCCTCCTCAGCAAATCCTGCAGCGTGTAGCGGCTAACGACGCCAGTTCTGTGTTGGTTTATCAATCTTCTTTGGCTTCCTGCGTAGTGTTCTTGTTTGGCCACCCCTCTTTTAATTTGCTGCTCTCGCAGTCTGGCCATTGTTGTAGATTCACAGTCATCATTTGGTTCTCGCAAAAGTCTCACTTCTCGTAGAGCATTCAGAATGTCAGCCTGGTCCATGGCGCTCCCGCCCTCCACAGTAGCCTCACCTGCGAGCTTGTCAGCCCGCTCATTTCCTTGTACTCCTGCATGCCCTGGCACGAAGATGAAACTAATCTTTGCCAGCCGAGACCGCTTCAGAGGCAGCAACCATTCTCTTCGGATCGACCCCTCCTCTATCCTCTTGATCATGTTCATTGAGTCGCTAAGGAAACAAGCCCTAGTGAATGTCTGTGTCTCGAGCCATGTTATTGCTTTACTTACTGCCATGACTTCCATGGTCAGGCTACTTGTGGTTTCAGTGAAAGCACCAGAGTCCTCCTTCACAATTCTCCCTCCAGCCCGGGCTGTAAAGGCCCATGAGCTTCTCACATGTCGGACGACCGACCCATCTGTGTAGATGACCGCGTCACCGTCTAGCGAATTCTCGAAAATCAACGCTTGTACTTCAGCCTCAACAGCAGCCGGATTTTCTTGTCTGCATTTTCTATCTAGTTGGATGCAAACTGAAAAGGATGTGCAGAAGTCTGTTGACACTTGCACCCACTCCTCGCCAGGTTCTAAGTCCTCAAGTGAACACACCTGTTGAAGAATGTCTTCGGCTTGACCCATCCACGACCGTCCTCTTTTTAACCTGCTGCCCTTCACCTTCCTAATGTCACTATGCAGTGGATGTTGTGTGTTTGTGTCAATTCTGAGGTAGGAGCGTGCCCTGCAAACTTGTATTCTCTCTTCAATGGTTGGAAAATCAAGAAGGTAGCGCATCGCCCTGCATGCTGTATCTCTTGTACATCCAAGAATAATGCGCATAGCTTCATTCTGTATCCTTTCCATCCTTTCTATCTGCTTATGGCTGAGAGTCAGGATTGCCATTGCATACTCCAAAACAGACATGACCAGCCCCTCGTACAGAAGACATAGATGGCGCTGCTCACAGTTTGTTGCCGCCATCACCCGCATCGCTGCCAAACCCCGCTTGGCCTTTGTTATCACCTGGTCTATGTGCACATTATAAGCAAGGCTTCGATCAAACCGTATCCCCAGGTAATCCATTGCCTGCGTTCTTTCCACCGTCTCTGAACACAGCATTACAGTTGGTGTTGGATTGTTGACAATATGATTATTCAATGAGAACCATGTCACTGTTGCCTTTGTTGGGTTGACCATTGCTCCAGCTTCATCACACCAAGTACTTATGCGATTGAGTTCGGTTTGTAGTTCCACAGCAACCTCCTCTCTATCCTTACCCTGACGATACACTAAAACATCATCGGCATATGACAATGTCCTGCCAGGTCCAGTGATCTGCTCACTGGTGATTCTCACTGTGTAGGCGTTGAACAGTACCGGAGATAATGGTGATCCCTGTGGTAGGCCAGGATATATTGTTGTTGGTTCCGAAGTCCAACTGCCACATCTAAAAACTACTTTCCGTTGGAAGAGGACTCATGTTGGACTGGTAGTGCAAGGTTCCGTCGCCCTGCTACTGAGTGAGTGCGTGGGAGACACTGTGAGCTGTGAAATTCGCGGGGAATACTTTTACATCTGTCCTGTACAGTGACCTGCATGTTCGGAACAATGGCTACCGGTTGTTGCTGTTGCTGAATTGACTGATTTGCCTTTTCGGTTCACGAGTGCATTTTTCAGGAGACTCCCGGGAGTCGGCGCTGAAGCTGCGGAGTTCGTGCTTTATGCGACACTTTCGGCGGGTCGTCATGTGGTAAAAGACCGAGCCATGTGAGAAAACCCAGGTCAATTACTTCTTTCTGGTGACTGCCGAGTCCATCGACGAGGAACTGTGGTTTTCGTGGATTAATTTTGTGTTGGCATTCTGGCGGCGGCAATTATGCACAGTGTACCTGTGCGGGCTGTTGGATTGCCGAGACTCCTGCTTATTCCACTTTTCACATTGGAGCATTTTGTGTGATATTCATGGCACAGGAACGGAGCATAATGGGGACGACCCGTTGCCGTGAAGTTGGAACCTCGACTAACTAACTAACTAATATCACTGGGTCGTGAGTGCAAAGAATGGGCAGCGGGCCGCACTGAGTTTGAAGTGCAACAGCTGATCCAGAGCAACACACATCAAGGTGACATAGTCATCTACACCGATGGGTCAGAGGTGAGAAACAGACGTAGTGGTTGAGGCTTTATTGCAAAAGCTAATGGACGAGTCTTGAAAAAGGAGAGTTAGACATATGAGACTACGAACTCCAGCATGAGAATGGAGGTGGAGGCAGTAACAGCGGAATTCCGGTGGCTAGAGGAGACTACTGCAACACACGTTGTATTTATTACGGATTCAAAGAGTATGCTTAGTAAGGTGGAGAAAGGAATGTTTCGTGTGGAAGGGCTCTCGTCGATTCAGAGGTCACAGATTGTTAGAATTGTATGGATATTTTGCCCTAGCCATGCGGGGGTACGAGGGAATGAACAGGCTGATAGTCTGGCAGGGAATGCACCTCTTGGTGGTAGTTTGCCTATGGACAAGGTCGTGCGCTTATGGGACCAGGTGGAGAAGGCGGAGGAACAGATTGAGAACCCATATGTGGAAAGAATGAGATTGCGGGGGATCGACAGGGGTTCTGGAAGAATCTCAAAACTGAGAGGGAAGACCAGGAGAACTTTTAGTCAGATAGCGGTGGTAACGATTAGTAGTATGACTCTTCGCTGACTGTTGAACGAGGGGACGGAGCACGTATAGGAATGTCCTGAGTGCAGTGATGTCGGTTCTTAACTCAACTCAACTCAACTTTAGATATTACCATTTGACCGTGACTTTTTTCAGGTCTTTTTATTCTTCATTGATAGTTCCATTGTTCCATGCTTCCATCATTAAGTTTCAGCTTTTATTTTTGACTTCTTCGTTTTTTCAAATTATCTGGCGGACAATGCCAAGAAAATGGGAACCGATCACTCCACTTCGTTGTGCCGATATATGTGACGATATAATCTTTCACACTTGTTTGGCAACATCTGACTTGGACCAACATTTGTGAGCATTGATCGGCGTTTAGTGAAGAATTGGGGAAAGAAGTTGATTATGTGTGTGTTCATGGTGTGTAAATGTATGTCAGTGTGTGTGTGTGTGTGTGTGTGTATATGTGTGCCTGCGTGTGTGTGTGTGTGCCTGCGTGTGTGTGTGTGTGCCTGCGTGTGTGTGTGTGAGAGAGAGAGAGAGAGAGAGAGAGAGAGAGAGAGAGAGAGAGAGAGAGAGAGAGAGAGAGAGAGAGAGAGAGAGAGAGAGAGAGCGGCCGCACGCCTGTGTAGAGAATTCAGACATGTTTAGTCAAAATGGATTCAAATAAATTGTAGTGACATTTCCGGGAATTTCCTGGTCCCTTCATCGAGGACACACACACACACACACGCGCGCGCGCGCACGCACGCGCACACGCACACACACACACGCACGCACGCGCACGCACGCGCACACACACACACCAAGCACTAGTAAGAAGCACACTGGGTACAGTTTGAGATGAAACAGCTGAAGGCGCGTGTATCTGATGTGTTGTGCTGTGACTATATAGGTCAGCATTGTCCTACACATACATGACCTCGTGTCGGACTGATATTTGCCCTGACCGGCTGTACATGTGGGGGTCATCTGTGGGAGTCATCTGTGGGGGTCATCTGTGGGGTGAGTATTGTGCCGCCCTGACCGGCTGTACATGTGGGGGTCATCTGTGGGGGTCATCTGTGGGGTGAGTATTGGCCCGGCTACATCTACATGTTCACATCTCTGGTGTCCTTTTGGTGACGCTTGCTCAACTCTAAGCAACACTGGTTCCAACAAGAAATATTCAACAGCATGCATTAAAACAACGGACAGGACAACACTTATTGAAACAACTGACAGCACAGCACACACTGAAACAACGAACAGGACAACTCGCATTCACACAACAACTGTCAGGACAGAATACATTGAAACAACTGACGTGACAGCATGCATTGACACAACAACTGTCAGGACAGAATACATTGAAACAACTGACGTGACAGCATGCATTGACACAACAAATTTCAGGACAGAATACATTGAAACAACTGACGTGACAGCATGCATTGGCACAACAAGTGTCAGGACAGAATACATTGAAACAACTGACAGCACAGCACACACTGAAACAACGAACAGGACAACTCGCATTCACACAACAACTGTCAGGACAGAATACATTGAAACAACTGACGTGACAGCATGCATTGACACAACAACTGTCAGGACAGAATACATTGAAACAACTGACGTGACAGCATGCATTGGCACAACAAGTGTCAGGACAGAATACATTGAAACAACTGACGTGACAGCATGCATTGACACAACAACTTTCAGGACAGAATACATTGAAACAACTGACGTGACAGCATGCATTGACACAACAACTGTCAGGACAGAATACATTGAAACAACTGATGTGACAGCATGCATTGGCACAACAACTGTCAGGACAGATACATTGAAACAACTGACGTGACAGCATACATTGACACAACAACTTTCAGGACAGAATACATTGAAACAACTGACGTGACAGCATGCATTGACACAACAAATTTCAGGACAGAATACATTGAAACAACTGACGTGACAGCATGCATTGACACAACAACTGTCAGGACAGAATACATTGAAACAACTGACGTGATAGCATGCATTGACACAACAACTGTCAGGACAGAATACATTGAAACAACTGACGTGACAGCATGCATTGACACAACAACTTTCAGGACAGAATACATTGAAACAACTGACGTGACAGCATGCATTGACACAACAACTGTCAGGACAGAATACATTGAAACAACTGACGTGACAGCATGCATTGGCACAACAACTGTCAGGACAGAATACATTGAAACAACTGACGTGACAGCATGCATTGGCACAACAACTGTCAGGACAGAATACATTGAAACAACTGACGTGACAGCATGCATTGGCACAACAACTTTCAGGACAGAATACATTGAAACAACTGACGTGACAGCATGCATTGGCACAACAACTGTCAGGACAGAATACATTGAAACAACTGACGTGACAGCATGCATTGACACAACAACTGTCAGGACAGAATACATTGAAACAACTGACGTGACAGCATGCATTGACACAACAACTGTCAGGACAGAATACATTGAAACAACTGACGTGACAGCATGCATTGACACAACAACTGTCAGGACAGAATACATTGAAACAACTGACGTGACAGCATGCATTGACACAACAACTGTTAGGACAGAATACATTGAAACAACTGACGTGACAGCGTGCATTGACACAACAACTGTCAGGACAGAATACATTGAAGCAACTGACGTGACAGCATGCATTGGCACAACAACTGTCAGGACAGAATACATTGAAACAACTGACGTGACAGCATGCATTGGCACAACAAGTGTCAGGACAGAATACATTGAAACAACTGACCTGACAGCATGCATTGACACAACAACTTTCAGGACATAATACATTGAAACAACTGACGTGACAGCATGCATTGGCACAACAACTTTCAGGACAGAATACATTGAAACAACTGACGTGACAGCATGCATTGGCACAACAACTTTCAGGACAGAATACATTGAAACAACTGACGTGACAGCATGAATTGACACAACAACTGTCAGGACAGAATACATTGAAACAACTGACGTGACAGCATGCATTGACACAACAACTGTCAAGACAGAATACATTGAAACAACTGACGTGACACCATGCATTGACACAACAACTTTCAGGACAAAATGCATTGAAACAACTGACGTGACAGCATGCATTGACACAACAACTTTCAGGACAGAATACATTGAAACAACTGACGTGATAGCATGCATTGACACAACAATTGTCAGGAAAGAATACATTGAAACAACTGACGTGACAGCATGCATTGACACAACAACTGTCAGGACAGAATACATTGAAACAACTGACGTGACAGCATGCATTAACACAACAACTGTCAGGACAGAATACATTGAAACAACTGACGTGACAGCATGCATTAACACAACAACTTTCAGGACAGAATACATTGAAACAACTGACGTGACAGCATGCATTGACACAACAACTTTCAGGACAGAATACATTGAAACAACTGACGTGACAGCATGCATTGGCAAAACAACTTTCAGGACAGAATACATTGAAACAACTGACGTGACAGCATGCATTGACACAACAACTGTCAGGACAGAATACATTGAAACAACTGACGTGACAGCATGCATTGGCACAACAACTGTCAGGACAGAATACATTGAAACAACTGACGTGACAGCATGCATTGACACAACAACTTTCAGGACAGAATACATTGAAACAACTGACGTGACAGCATGCATTGACACAACAACTGCTAGGACAGAATACATTGAAACAACTGACGTGACAGCATGCATTGACACAACAACTGTCAGGACAGAATACATTGAAACAACTGACGTGACAGCATGCATTGACACAACAACTTTCAGGACAGAATACATTGAAACAACTGACGTGACAGCATGCATTGACACAACAACTGTCAGGACAGAATACATTGAAACAACTGACGTGACAGCATGCATTGGCACAACAACTTTCAGGACAGAATACATTGAAACAACTGACGTGACAGCATGCATTGACACAACAACTGTCAGGACAGAATACATTGAAACAACTGACGTGACAGCATGCATTGACACAACAACTGTCAGGACAGCACATATTTAAACAACAATTTTTGGGACAGCAGGCATTGAAACAACACATTTCAGGACAGCACACATTAAACCACCAAATATCGGGACAGCACACATTAAACCACCAAATATCGGGACAGCACATGTTAAACCACCAAATATCGGGACAGCACATGTTAAACCACCAAATATCGGGACAGCACTTGTTAAACCACCAAATATCGGGACAGCACACATTAAACCACCAAATATCGGGACAGCACATGTTAAACCACCAAATATCGGGACAGCACACATTAAACCACCAAATATCGGGACAGCACATGTTAAACCACCAAATATCGGGACAGCACACATTAAACCACCAAATATCGGGACAGCACATGTTAAACCACCAAATATCGGAACAACACATGTTAAAGCAGCAACTGTCATGATAATATACATTACATCAATAATTCTCGGGACAGTACGCATCCCATCTATGACCATCAGAACAGCATACATTAAAGCAAGAATTATCAGGACAGCACACATTAAATCTAGAACTATCCGGATAGCACAAATTAAAGCAACATCTGCCAGGACAGCACACACTATAGCACCGACTATCGAGAAATCACGCAATACAATTGGGGGGGGGGGGGGAGGCAAGTTTGCCAACATCCCACACTGCAGCAAGATCTATCGTGACAGCAGACATTGAAGCAACAGTTGTCAAGACAGCCCACACTACGGCAAGATCTATCGTCACAGTAGACATTAAAGCAACAGCTGTCAAGACAGCCCACACTGCAGCAAGATCTATCGTGACAGCTGACATAAAAGCAACAGTTGTCAAGACAGCCAACACTACAGCAAGATCTATCGTGACAGCAGACATTAAAGCAACAGTTGTCAAGACAGCCAACATTACAGCAAGATCTATCGTGACAGCAGACATTAAAGCAACAGCTGTCAAGACAGCACATATTATATAGCAACTATCGCGACAACGCACATTGAAGCAACAGCTGTCAAGACAGCCAATACTACAGCAAGATCTATCGTGACAGCAGACATTAAAGCAACAGTTGTCAAGACAGCCAACACTACAGCAAGATCTATCGTGACAGCAGACATTAAAGCAACAGTTGTCAAGACAGCCAACACTACAGCAAGATCTATCGTGACAGCAGACATTAAAGCAACAGCTGTCAAGACAGCACATATTCTAGCAACTATCGCGACAACACGCATTAAAGCAACACTTAAGACAGAGTGAGCTAATGTTGCCACTGACTGGGCTAGAAAGAGCTAGAGGATTTAAGCAGGACTCCTTAAGTTCAGTGAATTGCATTCAAATATTCAGGCAGCCTAATGGTGTAGGAAATTAATCACTGTAGTTTCTAGCAAGTTTGTTTTACAAGGGGCAGATAATTCCAAAGCAAATACCATTTTTGGGGTATGAGAAACCAGAAGTTTTAAACCACAGCTTAACTCTCTGCACAACCATAAATCTTGTAGCGTGTGTTGTCGTACGAGCAGTGTGACGTGGCAGACCATCTATTTCACATTCACATAACAGACCATCTATTTCACATAACAGACCATGTACTTCACATTCACATAACAGACCATCTATTTCACATTCACATAACAGACCATCTATTTCACATTCACATCTCACAGCATAACAAAGTTGCATGGTCAAGTCCTCTCCTCCTTCTCTTTCATTTTTATAACATCCCAGAACATCCTGGACATCGGTTTTCTCTCAGATATAGCACGAAGACAAACAAATATTATCATCAGGTGTCATCTCCGCCCTCAGGTCTACTGTCATGAGTCTCCGGCTACCTATGTCTTGCGTTTCCACGGTCTACCCTTACAGGTTTCTTTAAGTTCATTTCTTTATGATGTCGTCACTTCCTCTTTCACATACCCCACGTTTATATATAACGTATATTCTCCTCTCTCTCTCTCTCTCTCTCTCTCTCTCTCTCTCTCTCTCTCTCTCTCTCTCTCTCTCTCTCTCTCTCTCTCTCTCTCTCTCTCTCTCTCTCTTCAACTTTGGTTCCTTCCCATCCTTCATACTAAGTTCCTGTTAACACTCTTGTTTACATCATGTCCTTAGTTCTCTTTTGAGATAGCATTGGTTGCCTTCTATTTAACCGACAGTCTCTGTTCCATACCATGTTGTACACAGTACGAGCTCTGAACAATTTCCCGGTCAATAAACAAAACAATCTGACCATTTCAGAGCCACCCAAAATCTTGGAGACACTCTCATCAGCGGACACAGTTATTGTCAGGGAAGGAGACACAGTTGAACTTGTGTGTAACGTCACCGGCCTACCCACCCCATCCGTGACATGGTACCGGACAAACACTGGCTTCCTGGGCGATGAAGATGGCACGAGCAAAAAACGTAAGAGACTGTGGGCATTTGTGCTATTATTATGTTTTTGCTAATGGCGATATGGTTTAAAATCTGACAATCCAGCTGCCGATGTGTCTTGCCTTGACCATTTTTTCTCACATTCTACCACTTGCAAGATGAATGGCAAATTTATTATTATCAGCAATAGAAGAAGCAACAACTGTGGCAGTGGTGGTGATGGTAGTAGTAGTAGTTGTAGTTGTTGTTGTTGTTGTTGTAGTTGTTGTAGTAGTTGTAGTAGTTGTAGTAGTAGTAGTAGTAGTAGTAGCAGCAGCAGTAGTAGTAGTAGTAGTAGTGGTAGTAGTAGTAGTAGTAGTAGTAGTAGTAGTAGTAGTAGTAGTAGTAGTAGTAGTAGTAGTAGTAGTAGTAGTAGTAGTAGTAGTAGTAGTAGTAGTAGTGGTGGTGGTGGTGGTGGTGGCGGCAGTAACAGCAGTAGAATCATTAGTAATCGTGGCAGCAGCACGAGAAGAAGAAGAAGATGATGATGGCTATGACGAAGATTAAAACTACATTTCCCTTGAAGGTTAACCGTGAAGTCTTCGACCGTTCTAACTTGACCAGCTGGGATGTGGACGGCACCGCAACAGTGAGAAACACCCGGGAAGGCCAACCCGGTCAACAAACGTCCGCCAAAGTCGAATGTGTTGGCCTAAGGGTGCATAACCGGACACACCGCTATTACGTCTGGAAAGAAAAACACTCCTGATGAACGCAGCAGCAGAAGAAGAAGAAGAAGAAGAAGAAGAAGAAGAAGAAGAAGAAGAAGAAGAAGAAGAAGAAGAAGAAGAAGAAGAAGAAGAAGAAGAAGAAGAAGAAGAAGAAGAAGAAGAAGAAGAAAAAGAAGAAGAAGAAGAGGAAGAAGAAGAAGAAGAAGAAGAAGAAGAAGAAGAAGAAGAAGAAGAAGAAGAAGAAGAAGAAGAAGAAGAAGAAGAAGAAGAAGAAGAAGAAGAAGAAGAAGAAGAAGAAGAAGAAATCAACTTTTAATGTAAAGTTAGTAAGTAAATGTACTGGTTACGTATTTAGTTATCTCCTCTGCTTCCCAGGATTACAGTCATTAGTAGATCTGGGCAATCATATAGAATGAAAACGAAAAAAAAAGAAGTTAGAATGCTGATTATTCATATGTCCATAAAAACAAAAATTAAAGCAATAGAAGCAGCGGGATTGGAAGTTGTCACTTCTAATGACTACAGTGTCTCCGTGAAGAGGTAAGTGTACTAAAGGCACGACCCAGAGGACTGTAGAAAGTGCACTTGGTCCTTGAATGAAATGTGGTCGTCATGTGATGGTGACAGGTCTGGTTTGTACTCTGCTCTCTACTTCTTTCTTTTGTCCTTCACGACGCGCCAATCAATGTTTGTAGATTGTCTTCTCATATAATCTCCGAAAGGTTTCCAGGTGTCTGTTGTGTCTGATTTCTGTTCTAATACTTTAACCAGGGCTGTCTGTTGTCACTCGTTGTCTTACTGAGTTCAAGTTGTCAACTGATGGCCCTCAGTGATAGTCGTCTGTGTTAAAGCTATTGGTTAAATAGTATCAATGATGGTCATGCTCGTCGTCAGCATTATGTGCCATGCCATTAAGTGCGGACAGTCTTAGTTCCACAACTCAAACGATAACCACATTCTTGAATCGGGTCTGTGTTCTTGTCACTAACATGCCACATGGCCAAGTCATCCAGATATTTATTTATGTGCCTTCCCGTTGCTCTTTCCCCATCAATTTTGGCATTTATTACAGTTTATACGTGTATTCCTCCTCACGATGTGCTCAAACACCGTATTTGTCTGCGTCCAATCCTGGGATCCCAAGTAAACTTTTCAAAACCCATGCCTCTTGGAGGGAAACATGATCACAGAAATGGCGCGTGAGAGTGCTTGTGGTGTTTTGGGCAACCATTGTAAACGGTTAGACTGGAACATTCTCTCGGGGGGGGGGGGGGGGGTGAGTCACACCTAGATAGGCACCTCAATGGTCAGTGTGTGCGGCTACGGCATACATTTGTGAAAAGTGTTTTCATCTTGACACATTCTATCCGTGGTGACGAGTTCTATCTACCAGTGGGTAGGTTTTCTTTCCTGACAATTTTACAAAATATGCCGGCTTCGTGGCTTAGGGGTTATGACTTTTCTCCGTAATCTCGTATACTCTCGTCAGGTAACGTGATGACGGTTCAAATCAGCAGTGGTTCGAATCGCATCGGTAACTTACGGGGTATGTGAGCCGGCCGCTCAGAAAGCAATGGCAAACTACTGAGCGTAATCTTGCCAAGAGATCAACATACAGCTGAAAGATGCTGGTGTTGACAGCTAAGTCCTGTAAAAGGATATGCTAAAAAAAAAAAAAAAGTAGCCTGAAGGGCTGCTCTTTGCGATTTATAACCGTCGTGGAAATTTTAACGTGCTCAATTTGTTAACGGAGCATCCTGTATTTGGCCTTTATGGGAGAGAGTGAGTGTCCTATCTGTCTACCCTGCGATCAGGAGGCGGCGGGGGGAGGGGTAGTGTTGTGTAAACACATGTGATCCTGGGGGGGGGGGGGGGACGTTTATCCCTGTTCTGGGTGCCTTATGAGCCACTGATATATGTCACGGTTCCCCATTAAATTCTTTTTTTCGTGGCGGAAAGTAACAATCATATACAGTATCAGAATAAGCACAGCGTGGTTGTATTTGTCATGATGTTACCTGATTAACTATATGCGTATATAATATTATATTCAAAGCACTGTTATTTCATTAACTTGTGAAAATTCGGCCACGCTGAAAGAAAACCAGTTACCATGTAATCGGTGAAGAAAGCCCACAATGGTAGATTTGAACCCACAAACGGACTGCAATCGCTTATTTTGATTACATATTGAGAAGACTGGGTGTGGAGATATTTGTGATAACCTGGTAGATTGAGGCATTAGAGACAAAAGAGTGCAGAATGAGGAGTTCCTTTGCTGATGATGGAGTGGAACGGAAACTGGAACTGATCGAGAGTATGCGAGTACACTTCAGGAAAGTCATGATCAGACTATGTTCATTACGGTAAAGATGTCAAATTCTAATAGAGATGTATCTCTTTTTCAGCATTCCGAGCCATTGAGGTTCTTTGCTGCAGATACAAGCCGTCTCCATTCGTCTCTCTGGTGGACCTTCTCTTGCCAGTCGTTGATTCCAAGTGCTTGTAGGTCTGTATATATATTATCTCTCCACCGTCTCCTTGGTCTACCTCGGGGTCTGCGGTCATTTATTTCTTGAGTGTAAACGAGTTTTGTTTCCCTATTATCTTCCATTTTTTTTATATATGCCCCAGCCATTGTAGTCTATTAGTCTTTATGATACCAGTGATTAGCGGGGACTTAAAATAGATCATAAATGTCTTTGTTGCTTCTTCTTTTCCACTCTCCAATTTGTGTGTCCCTAATGGGCCCAAAGATGCGTCTTAAGATTTTGTTCTCAAAGGTTTGTAATAAAGCTTCGTCTCCTTTAGTTGTACTCCAGGTTTCATAGCCATATAGCACAACTGGTCTGATCAGTGTTTTGTATATTGTGATCTTGGTGTTACGAGATAGCGCATTTGATTTTAACAGATGTTGTAGCACATAGTATATCTTATTTCCAGAGTTGATTCTAGCTTGTATTTCTTCCCTTATTATATTATCTGTTATTTCATATTATCTGTTTGTATGTGGCCAGAGTTTTTAGCCGTTCCTTCTCTTGAAATTACCATATATTCTGTCTTGTCTTGGTTGATAACCAGTCCCATTTGTTGAGCTTTTTCCTTTAAGTGAGTCAATATTTCTAATGTCTTTTGTTCATTTTCCCCTATAATATCTATATCATCTGCATAACCAAGCAGTTTGGATGTTCCTCCAATATCACATTCCTCCTGTGCCTTCCTTACAGCTTTCTCTAGAGCCAGACTGAAAAGGAGCGGCGATAGTGCATCACCCTGTTTCAAGCGAGATGTTATTTGGAAAGGGTCTGATTTCCTGCCTTTATATGTAACTATATTATAAGTATCTTCCATGCATAGTCTGGTCATGTTGATTAACTTCCTTGATATTTCAAATTCCTGCATAGCATTCCATAGACTATTCCTATGGACACTATCATAAGCCTTTTTATAATCCACAAAAATGTTATAGAGATCTCTTTTACATTTCCAACTTTTCTCGGCTATTTGTCGTAAGATAAATATCTGATCTATTGTTGATCTGTTTTGTCTGAAACTCGCCTGGTAGTCACCTAATATGTCTTCTGAATATGGTTTTAGTCTTTTAGTAATACCGCAGATAGTATCTTATAGCTTATGGACAGGAGTGATATTCCTCTATAATTATCACATTGGAACTTGTCTCCTTTCTTAAAGATAGGTATCAATAATTACTCTTTCCAGTCATGGGGTAATTATTCTGTCCTCCAGATTTGTATTAGTTCGTATAGCTTTAAATGTAATGCATGGCCGCCTGCCTTTATAAATTCAGCAGCAATTCCATCAGCCCCAGTTGCCTTATTGTTTTTAAGTCATGTTATTACATATAGGGTTTCTTCAAAAACAGGTTCTTCAATTAGAACCGCTTCCTGTGGGAAAGTGTTACTTGGAGCTTCATAATTTAGTAATTCAACAAAGTATTCTTTCCATGTGTTACACATTTCCTCATTGGTATTTATCATATTCCCATTTTTGTCTTTTAAACCATATGTGTTGTGTTGGTGCCCTCCTTTCATTGACTTAAGTTCTTTAAAAAACTTTCTGGATTCGTTTTTTCTGGTGATTAGTTTCCATATCTTTGATTATATTGCTCATATATTCTCGCTTCTGCTGCCAAACTATTTTTGTAGCCTCTTTACATTCAGTTCTATATTGCTCTTCATTTTGGATGTTGTTGATGTAATTTAACCACAACTGTCTGGCATTCATAACAGAGATGAATGCATACATTAATATTCACAGGTATCGGCATGGAGGGAGAGGTTCTGATTATTCACAACGTGTCTAGATACTGCGACGATAAGTACGAATGTGTAGCAGACAATGGAGTCCCACCCGTGGACACTAAAGAGATCAGAGTTCACGTTGAGTGTAAGTTCACGTTCGTGGTGTTTTGTTGCATGCTTACTTCTTTTGTTAGCGGCTTTGTTTTCATTACAAAACTGTTGGTAAGTCATCATCAAGTTCCATGCCGATGAGCGTTGGCGGTCAGGTTTCGCCATCTCAAACCATTACCAGAATCGTGGATCAGCTCCTTGTCTCGCCCATAACATGTGGCCGAGCCATCCAGATGTGTACTGCTCTGCCTTTCCCTTGTTCTGTTCCCCTCAGTCTTGCCAGTTTTCACAAAGTTCTCCAATATATTTCTTCTCATAACGTGACCAAAAGATTTTTGACTGTCTATGTCCAATTTCTCTATGATTTTCTTTTGTTTCGTATGTAACTTGGTCACTGGTTTTTCTGTATGCCCCTTGTATTCTTTGCATCTTCCTCAGAAACCACATTTCCACAGCCATCAGATGTTTTTCAGCTTTTTTTTTTCATTGTCCACGCTTCACATCTATACAAAAGTAGAGGTTCTTTGTAGCTCCTCAACACTTTTTCTCGTTGCAAATAACGTCTTTGTATTGTTCGGTATGGTTTTAATCTTGCAAAAGGTTACCTTCGCTATGACAATTCGTTTTCTAATATCTTCAATGCATCTCCCATCAAATGTTATGACTTTTCCGAGATAATTGTACCGATTCACTTGCTTAAGAATAGTCCAATTTACGTGTATATTATGTTGTGATATTTCCTTCTTCTTAGTGACTTCTTACAATTTAATTATAACCTTAGTTGTTCACTGTGTGCAACAACCGCATCTACTATATCTTCTACAATTCTGAAAATATGTTAACTGTATAGGGAAAAAAGTTCTGGAAACTTTAAATATCAATTTATCACACCTCTCTTAATGAGTTTATATTGATCTACTTCATTATTAATCCGTATGGCAGCTTGTTGTTTCCAATATATGATTTTTTTTGGGTGGCTAGTTCTTTGTCTCTTCCGGTCGCCAACATGGCGGTTAGGCGTTGAACCGTTAAGGCCTGTGGCGTATTTATGTTTAAATGATTACGCATTGTTAAAATGTCTAATAAGTACGAACACAGGCTCAGTAATAACGGGTTCAGAATCGGGCATTTAAATATCTGCCGTCTATTAGGGAAGCTGCCTGAACTATCACTTCTACTTAATCAAAATTTTCACATGTTCGGCGTTAGCGAAAGTCGATTAAATAGTAACATCTCAGATGATGACATCGCTATCAGAGGCTTTAAGACCATTAGAAGAGATCCCTATCAGAAACAAGAGACGGGTATTGCAATTTATATTTCTAACTCGCTTAACGTCCATCGTTGGCTAGATTTTGAAACCTGTGAGATTGAGTGTGTATGGCTTGAGGATAAGCTTCAAAATCGCATACCCCTAGTAGTTGGCTATATTTATCGACACCCCAATGCAGGAAATATCTGGTATGAAAAATTCACCACTATGATGGATGTAGTCTTTAGTAATGCGAGAGAAATAATACTGCTAGGCGACTTCAACATAGACACTAACAAATCAAACAAAACATGGGAAAACATAATAAAGTCATATAACTTCCAACAGTTAGTCAAACAAGCCACTAGAATAACAAAATCATCTGCAACACTTATAGATCATATCTATACTACGTGTGCTGACAACATCACATAATATACTGTACCTATTAATGCAATGAGCGATCACTACCCAGTATGTTGTACGTGGTCGAAAAGAAGTACCAAAACTCCGAAACACAAACATATAAGTATAAAATATAGAAATTATAATAACTTCAATCAAGATGCCTTTTTACAAGACTTGCTCAACTCATCTCTGGACTATGTTTACCAGCTTCCTGACCCAGATGATGCTCTGGACTACTGGCTGAAGACCATTCTAAGTGTATTTGATAAGCATGTTCCATTTAAGGAAGTTCGTGTTAAACATCACACTAAGCCCCCGTGGATCACACAGGATGTAGCTGAACTTATGAGAGACCGGGACAGGGAACATAAAAATAGAGATCTAACTATGTACCGTAGTCTGAGAAACAAAGTTCTATATGTTATTCGAAAGGAACAGAAAAATTATTTTAAGAACTTAATAATAGATAAAACCAACATTAAAGATATATGGAAAGCAATTAATACCTTGACAAACAAACACAAATCATCACAATCGTTACCATCAAATCAGCTCTCTCATTCTGTGAGAGCAAATGCTATGGAGACATTCCCACAAACATACCGCTAATGACGACCACTGAAGTATTTACTCATCTCAGTAACCTAAAACACAATAACTCATCAGGACTAGATGGAATCTGTAATCGGATCCTTCGCTATGCTGCACCGGCGATCTGCGAGTCACTAACTTTTATATACAATCAATGTCTCACCAAAGGTCACTTCCCATCAGCTTTAAAATCTCTAAAGTGTATCCTCATTTAAAAGCTGGTTCATTAGACGATTGTATCATTAGTAATTATAGGCCAATTTCCATATTATCCTCACTATCCAAACCGATAGAAAAGCACATCAACAAAACAAGACTAGAGCACTTAGTTCGCCACAAACTAATAGTTGACAGTCAGTCAGGATTTTGGCCAAAATATTCCTGTCATACGGCCCTAACAAACATGATAGAAAACTGGCATAAAAATATTAACAACAATACTCTATGTGGAACGATGTTTATAGACTTTAGAAAAGCATTCGATATGATAGATCATACTATCCTAATTAAAAACCCAGAAACAATGAAAGTAAGCTTTAATATAGTTACATTAATAAACTCATTTTTATTAGACAGAAAACAAGTAGTATCACACAATAAATCTCTATCCCAAGCCATTACCATTACTACTGCAGTACCTCAGGGGTCTACACTTGGCCCTCTGTTTTTTGCCATTTATATAAATGATCTTCCCTTATCTCTGTCATCGTCCTGCGATTTATTTGCAGACGACTACACAGTATATACAAACGCTATTGATCGTAATGTGCTAGAATCATCCTTGCAACAGGAAATAAATAGTGTAGTTAACTGAAGTCATGCAAACCGCATGCAAATTAACATTTCTAAAATAAAATCTATGTTAATAGCAACCAGTCAAAGACTTCACACTCTAAACTCGCAGAGAACTCTTCAGCTGCACATAGGTAGCACGCCTATAGAAAGTGTAACAGAGCACAAGGCACTGGGTCTTATCATAGATCAAAATCTATTCTTTAATTCCCATGTTCATGCTTTAGTTAAACAAATAGCCAAAACAAAGTATACCAACTTGACAAAATTAAAAATTTCCTCGACGAATACACAAGAAAGATATTCCATACTTCCCACAAACACCTATTGAATGTTGCTCCACAATCTGGGATGGATGCTCCAAATCAATAACAAAACGCCTTTATTCACTCCAGAAAAGGGCAGTGCGTCTAATCAATAGTGATAAGCTTACAGACAAACCTGCCACTCCAGAAACGCCTATTTTTTAATAAGGCTAAACTAATTCACAAAATCCTATTTTAAAATGCCCCAAGCTACCTTTGGTCATTGTTTAAATATAACGCAAGACATAGCGAAAGACTAAATATACTTCATGTCCCTAAACCTAGGATAGACTTATATAAAACAAGCTTAGCATACTCTGCCACTCAGTTGTGGAACAATCTTCCACAAGAAATCAAAGACACCACCAATCATTACAGATACAGTCGCAACCTGTTTGAACACTACCTCAGGACAGACTACATGCTCCCTCCAAAAAGAAAGAAAGCAACAAAGACAATATTAATGGTAAATTATCTCGAACAACAATTAGCACCAAAAAAAACAAACAAACAAACAAACAAACAATTAAACCATTCCCATATGTATGGTACGTTACACCCACCTTGGGTATTCATGATACCCATGTTAAACATTGCCCCAACGAGTCACGCTTTATTGATTATTTTTCACGCGCTTTAATGCTTATTGTTCTTTTGTTGTCAAAGAATTGCTTCATATGAGATGTTGAATGAAAGAATGTATGAGAGGAAATAGAGAAGAAGGGCAGAATGTCAGACGGGCCTGCGTGCCCAATTCTTAACCCTTTGAAAATAAAGATTTTCGTTCGTTCGTTCGTTTTAAATGTCATTTGTTATTTCCGTCACATTTGCAATTCGTTTACGTTTTGAGGCATTCACGTGAAGTTCAAAGACTTGACCACCATTTTGACTACATGTGTATATCTATCATTAGTTCCTCCAGAAGTCAGACTACCCAACAAGAAGATAGGCCAGGCTCGAGGCAAGTCCACCATCCTGGAGTGTGAAATCACCGCCTATCCTCAGATTCTCAGTGTCTGGAAACGACATGGAGAAGAAATCATCAGGAATACTAAATACGCCACAGAGATCTATAATGACGGTGGAAACACGGTGACCCTCATTTTAAAAATACAATCTCTGGACAAAGAGGACTACGGGGAATATGAATGCTACGCCCTCAACCTTCTCGGCAAGGACGCCGAGACGATGGTTCTGTACGGTGAGCAACATTTGTTTGTCTGTCTCATATTTAGACGATGATTATGTACGGTGAGCAATGTCTGTCTCATGTTTAGACGATGATTCTGTACGGTGAGCAATATTTGTTTGTCTGTTTCATATTTAGACGATGATTCTGTACGGTGAGCAACATTTGTTTGTCTGTCTCATGTTTAGACGATGATTCTGTACGGTGTGCAACATTTGTTTGTCTGTTTCATATTTAGACGATGATTCTGTAC
The DNA here is from genome assembly GCA_014155875.1 of Cepaea nemoralis. Lineage (NCBI taxonomy): Eukaryota > Metazoa > Mollusca > Gastropoda > Stylommatophora > Helicidae > Cepaea > Cepaea nemoralis. The sequence goes on along the minus strand of JACEFZ010020732.1, from coordinate 216,233 downwards.
GGTGAGCAACATTTGTTTGTCTGTCTCATGTTTAGACGATGATTCTGTATGGTGAGCGATATTTTTCTGTCTTATGTTTAGACGATGATTCTGTACGGTGAGCAATGTTTGTTTGTCTCATGTTTAGCTGACGGTCTTCATGGGTGGGGTGCTATGGTGCTGGCACAAATGTTCCGAGTTGTTGACACTAGTGCTCACCTCCCATAACGACAATCAAGTAGTGTGATCTGTTTCTGTGAATGTAAAGTAAGTAAAGGACCCCTTTTACTCCATGAGGTTTACTGAATATATGGTAGTCATACTTGACACCATTCAGCCCTCAATGGAAGAATGTGCTCAGTATCGCGCCCATTTCCTTTACGTCCCAACACATTTTTGGGTACCTATTTTAGGCAGCTTCAACCTGCTAGCCTAGGCCAATGACAGATAAAAGTCTCTTCGAAATGGATTCGACCATTTATATACAGACATGGCAGAGAAGCTATTAGCCACTTCGCTACGGCGACTTTCTTTTCTATGATTGCCTTTGATATTACAACGGCGCCACCTATCTGTTGACTTAATTTGTTCTAAAATCCTGTACAATTTTCCTGGATAAGAAAGTTAATGTGATAAAATGCAACATCAACTTGGCGGTGTTCACTCATCCTCCATGAGACCAACCAGCATCTTGACAGAGCACGTTGGCTGCAACAGATCTCCGGCATTCTCTGTGACCCGTTCCGAGAGCGTGCTGTCTAGTACTTTCTGTATTATCCGTCTAGCACTTTCTGTATTATCCGTCTAGTTGTGCTATTCTCAAATGTATACCAGTGTGACTTCGTTGTTTCCCTCATAATGCCCTTAAATGATTACAGTAGGCTTATAATGTAAGAAGAAAAGCTGCAGTGAAAACAAATTATTTTAGATTTTTGGGATTCGCGGATTTCTCTGAAAAGCTGACATCTTCAAATATATTAATAATAATTGTGTTAAACAGTAACCCAGTCCATTTTTCATAAACCATACCTTGTCTATGTTGACAGACCTATATCATTTTACATAAACCATACCTTGTCTATGTTGACAGACTTAAAGTTTTTCATGGACAAACTCTGAAGTGGTTTGTAAACTTTACTTGACAAAACATAATTCTGCATTGTATTTTTTGTGTTTCTATGAACTCATATTTTCAAACATTGACATAAACCAGAATACCATAGACCCGAGGATAGGACATTGACTACAACCACGATTCAACATCAGTGGTCACAACACACAGACGGACATCTTGTTCATAATCATTATCATACCGGAGAACTTGAGCAGAAGAAATCTAACAGGTATGACTAACTTCTCGCAGCAATTTGTGCAGATTGTGTACCTTGTGAGTGTGCTTTATGACCGCTGTGAAGATTGTTTACAGTGTATGTGTATTGTATGACCGTTGTGAAGAATGTATACTGTTTATGTGTATTATATGACTGTTCTGAAGAATGTGTACCGTTTATGTGTATAGTATGACCGACTGTGTACAGTTGTGAATAATGTGTACTGTACATATGTTGTATATTGCCACTTTGAAGTGTGTGTATAGTATACATATAATTTATTATGTTGTGTTGTTTGTGTTTATTGTATGTATCCTTTATGAACGTTATTAACATTGAAAACTGTATATGTTTAACGTTTTGAAAGGACATATAAAACTGCACTAATTATCAAACCATCGCACCACTAGGTCATCCTAGCGAAATCCTCCTGCCAACCATAATGAAGGGGATTGAAAGTATAAATTACATGAAATAAAGGCACATTTCAGACACAGAAGAGGAACCAGGGACCATATCTTCAACATGAGAACCATTTTTAAACAATAAAGAGAGTGCAGTGTAGATTATCATATTTACTTAATATACTACAGTGTTCTACATCAGAAATTGTTGGACATTATGAGAGATATTAGGTCTGCAGCGTACGTGGTCCACTTAATTGAGACACATATGCAGATAATATGATGAGAAGCGTCAAAAATAATGAGACCAGATAACATTTTTATCCTTATTTAATTAGTTGAAATTAAATTTCAGAACTGTGCAATGAAGATGGCACAAGTCCCCTTCTTAAATAGTGCTAAAGAATTAGAACATTTGATCCTTTTTGTCAGGAGACGCTGTGAAGATCAACATCTCTTCTTCGGAACTTAAACCAAAACACAAAAACAAAATAAAAGTAGCAATAATGTCCACGGACAAAACCACATGCCACTCAAAGATCATGATCTACAATTTTTTAAAAAGTGAAAATGTCACAAAGTTTGAATATCTTGGTTCCATCATCACCAACAATTGTTTTTTAAAGTTGCATATCTCTTACTGGACGTTGCAGTCAACACCAGCATTCTTCAGCTGCTGTTGATTTTCTTGGCAAGATTACGCCCAGTAGACAATCACTAACAATAGAGACTGTTTTATGGAAGTCTGACTCAGGCTGGCCATAGACATGCGGGGGTTAAACAATATTGCCTATGGCACAACACAAACAAACAAGTTACAGTAACACTTTTGAAACAATATAATCTTTCCGGTGGCAACATTTAGAGATGGGTCATGGACCATTTCGCAATCAACACGCAAGACAATGGTGGCTTTTGAGCTGAAATGTTACAGAAACATTCACAGAATATCGCTGGCCAAGAAGATGGAACATTCTGATATTCCATAAAATCTCAGTACCATAGAATATCGTTGACGAAGAAGATGGAACATTCTGATATTCCATAAGATCTCGGAGCCATAGAATATCGCTGACCAAGAAGATGGAACATTCTGATATTCCATAAGATCTCAGCGCCATAGAATATCGTTGACCAAGAAGATGGAACATTCTGATATTCCATAAGATCTCGGTGCCATAGAATATCGTTGACCAAGAAGATGGAACATTCTGATATTCCATAAGATCTCAGAGCCATAGAATATCGTTGACCAAGAAGATGGAACATTCTGATATTCCATAAGATCTCAGAGCCATAGAATATCGTTGACCAAGAAGATGGAACATTCTGATATTCCATAAGATCTCAGCGCCATAGAATATCGCTGGCCAAGAAGATGGAACATTCTGATATTCCATAAGATCTCAGCGCCATAGAATATCGTTGACCAAGAAGATGGAACATTCTGATATTCCATAAGATCTCAGCGCCATAGAATATCGTTGACCAAGAAGATGGAACATTCTGATATTCCATAAGATCTCAGAGCCATAGAATATCGTTGACCAAGAAGATGGAACATTCTGATATTCAATAAGATCTCGGCGCCATAGAATATCGTTGACCAAGAAGATGGAACATTCTGATATTCAATAAGATCTCAGAGCCATAGAATATCGTTGACCAAGAAGATAGAACATTCTGATATTCAATAAGATCTCAGAGCCATAGAATATCGTTGACCAAGAAGATGGAACATTCTGATATTCCATAAGATCTCAGAGCCATAGAATATCGTTGACCAAGAAGATGGAACATTCTGATATTCCATAAGATCTCAGAGCCATAGAATATCGTTGACCAAGAAGATGGAACATTCTGATATTCCATAAGATCTCAGAGCCATAGAATATCGTTGACCAAGAAGATGGAACATTCTGATATTCCATAAGATCTCAGAGCCATAGAATATCGTTGACCAAGAAGATGGAACATTCTGATATTCCATAAGATCTCAGAGCCATAGAATATCGTTGACCAAGAAGATGGAACATTCTGATATTCCATAAGATCTCAGAGCCATAGAATATCGTTGACCAAGAAGATGGAACATTCTGATATTCAATAAGATCTCGGCGCCATAGAATATCGTTGACCAAGAAGATGGAACATTCTGATATTCAATAAGATCTCAGAGCCATAGAATATCGTTGACCAAGAAGATGGAACATTCTGATATTCAATAAGATCTCGGCGCCATAGAATATCGTTGACCAAGAAGATGGAACATTCTGATATTCAATAAGATCTCAGAGTCGAAGACAACTGGCTCATTGACAGCAACATGTTTCGGAAACTGAAATAACTTGGCCACATTAAACGCCACAGAGACGCCATATTAAACGCCACAGAGACACGGAGAGAACAGTGGTGGGGGGGGGGGGGGTCACTGAGTTCAAGGCAGAGGTTGGCCAGTACACAGACGGACACAGGACATTGCAGACACGTTGGGCGAGAGAGTGCACGAGACAGGGAACATGGCCAGGGATCGTGGAACCTTTTGGTGGTCTGTGACATCATGGTGTTCTGGCAAAGACCTGCTACATGATGACAATGTGAAGAGAGCGTATAGTTTATGTGCAGTTTATTAACGTCTTAAAGATTGTGTACGAGTATGCGTATATTTTGTGACCGCTGCAAAGGTTATGTATAATTAATGTGATTTTATCACCGTCGTGAAGATTGTATACAGTGCTCAAGTACTATATGGGCACTATAAAAAATTGTATACAGTATATGAGTAATGCTCTCGTCGTTGTTCGCTACGGGAGGTAAGACCGGCCGTCTCCTTCATGAACGTTCTTTGCTGCAGCTCCAGTTATTAGATACAGAATGACCCCCACTCACTCTAGCAGTGAAAGATCCTATTTCTTAGTACGCCAAATCATTGATAATTGCGTGTATCAGTTTCAACGCAGGTGCCAGTCTACTTACATTAGCAGAACAGAGAGGCAGTTGAATAATGGTGTGGATGAACGGAGAGGCAGGTTAATAACAGGGTGGCAAAACAGAGAGGCAATTAAACAACAGGGTGGTAAAACTGAGAGGCAGTTGACTAGCAGGGTGGTAGAACAAAGAGGCAGTTGAAAAACAGGGTGGTAGAACACATACCTAACTGAACATTCAGAATAATAAACAATGAAGACTGGTCAACCTATACACAAGAGCTTTCCCAAGTCATCAATAACGCTCAGTCTTTTTGGACACCAGCCACGTATTTGAGAGAGACTTTGCAGTTAATGTGTTATTTAACACATAAAATGGACGAATGTTATAGTTTGCTGAGGCCTTTTCTATTCATATGCTCAAGCCAAAATGTGTGGAAACAAAGTTACATGGGAGTCAGTTTAAAATTATCGCAATAAGCAATTTAAATAACTGTGTAATATGTGTGTTGTATATTTCAGCTTGGCGAATTTCTCTATTTGCTTTAGTTTATGTTGTAACACTTCTGCAGTGTGCACCTGACGTGTTGCAGCGAAATATGCCATGCAATAAACTAAACAAGCTGAACAACGCATAAATGTCTTTGAATATAAATGTTATAGACGGGTTCTAAGAATATCTTGGATAAAGAAAAAACATGCATTCACACGACAAGGTCCGAATATTGAAGAAGGTTGGCTACTAAAGACGATAAAACAAAGAAGATTTTAATATTTTGGTCAATTGAAACGTCATGAAAGTTTGGAGAGAACAATAATGGAGGGGTATATACCCGGAAAGACAGGAAGAGGAAGGTCAAAGAGAAGATGAGTGCAAGATGCGGCAGTTGATCTCCAGATGGGTGTATCGGACGGGGGATATCTTGCTTGTGGTCAAGAAGTTTTCCGGAAAGTTGCTATGGGAGCGAGGTTCCGCAAAGGACATGCTACTGAATGAATGAGTGACTAAACTATGCAATCTGTTCATTTTGTCTCCATTATTCTAAGTAATAATTGCATGGAAAGGGAAGTGTGAAGTAATAATAGTTCGTCAAAGTAAAAACTGTCTGTGGCAAGAGAAATAAAAGTAATAATAGTTTGCAAAGAGTTATGAAGAAAATACAACCTGAAATAGGGGAAGAACAATGGGGGTTTGTAGAAGGCAAGGGCACAGTAAATGCTGTATATCTATGAGAACAGTAATTGAACGTTCTATAGAAGTAAACACAGATCTACATCTTTTCTTTATTGACTACACAAAGGCTTTCGATAAAGCGAATCATGTCGACATGATAAGGATGCTTGAAGATCTACAAATTGATGAAAAAGACCTTAGACATATATTGTAAACAAACAGCTGCCATAAGAATTGTTAATAAAGTAGGTCAATATCAGTCTATTAAGAGAGGTGTGAGACAAGGATGTGTAATGTCTCCAGATATTTTTTCCCCTGTACAGTGAAAATATTTTCAGAAATATAGAAGATATGGAAGGAATCAACATTGTGGGACCATACACCAATAACATTAGAGATGCAGAGGATACAGTCTTGATTGCAGACAATGAACAGGACTTGCAACATTTAGTAGATGCGGTTGTTGCACACAGTGAACAACTAGGGTTAGAATTGAATTGTAAGAAGACACAGATTATGGTCGTCACTAGGAAGGACGTAATACCACAGTGTAATATACAAGTAAATGGGCATATTCTTAAACAAGTGAATTGGTACATTTATCTTGGAACAGTCTTAATATCTGATGGGAGATGCCTTGAAGAAATTAGAACAAGAATTGCACTCGCGAAGGTAGCCTTCTGCAAGATGAAAAACATACTGACCAATAAAAAAAAAATATCAATTGAAACGAGAAAAAGAGTGTTAAAGTGCTACATAGGACCTGTGATTTTGTATGGATGTGAAGCGTGGATAATGAGCATGCAAGCTGAAAAACATCTGACGGCTGTGGAAATGTGGTTTTGGGGGAAAATGCAAAGAATACCATGGATAGACAGAAAAACCAATGAACAAGTCCTTCAAGAAACAAATGAAGATCGTAGACTGATTAGAGACATTAGACGTAGACAGTCAAAATATTTTTGTGCATGTTATGAGAAGAAATGACTTGGAGAACTTGGTGACAACTGGCAAGATCGAAAGGAAGAGACCAAGGGGAAGACCGAGAAGTAAATACCTGGATGGCTTGGCCACGTGGCATGGTCGAGACAGAAACACGGCGGTGATCCACGACTCTGATGATCGAATTAGATGCCGAAACATGACTGCCCACGCTTATCGGCATGGCACATGATGGATGGAGTTTGTCAAAGTAAAAAACGGTCTGTGGTAAGAGTTGTACAAGTAATAATAATTTGTCAATGTAAATACTGACCTAGGCAAGAAGAATAAAAGCATAATAGTTTGTCATAGTAGGAACTGTCTGTGTCAAGGGGGATAGAAACAATAATAATTTGTCAAAGCAAAGACTGTCTGTGGCAAGAGAAATAAAAGTAATAATAATTTGTCAAGGTAAAGGCAATTTGTGGCAAGAAGAATAAAAGTAATAATAATTTGTCAAAGTAAAAACTGTCTGTGGCAAGAGGAATAAAAGTAATAATAATTTGTCAAAGTAAAAACTGTCTGTGGCAAGAGAAATAAAAGTAATAATAATTTGTCAAGGTAAAGGCTGTTTGTGGCAAGAAGAATAAAAGTAATAATAATTTGTCAAAGTAAAAACTGTCTGTGGCAAGAGGAATAAAAGTAATAATAATTTGTCAAAGTAAAAACTGTCTGTGGCAAGAGGAATAATAGTAAACATAGTTTGTCAAGGTAAAGGCTGTTTGTGGCAAGAAGAATAAAAGTAATAATAATTTGTCAAAGTAAAAACTGTCTGTGGCAAGAGAAATAAAAGTAATAATAATTTGTCAAGGTAAAGGCTGTTTGTGGCAAGAAGAATAAAGGTAATAATAATTTGTCAAAGTAAAAACTGTCTGTGGCAAGAGGAATAATAATAAACATAGTTTGTCAAAGTAAAAACTGTTTGTGGCAAGAAGAATAAAAGTAATAATAATTTGTCAAAGTAACAACATGTCTGTGGCAAGAGTAATAAAAGTAATAATAGTTTGTCTAAGTAACAACATGTCTGTGGCAAGAGGAATAAAAGTAATAATAGTTTGTCAAGACGACATCAGTCTGCAACAGCTGTCTGGGACAAGGGCAGTTAAAGTAATAATAGTTTGTAAAAGTGACAACATAGTGGAACCAGAAACAAATAATGCAATATCGCGTATTGTTTGTCAAATTAACAGCTGTTATTAACTATTCAAACCAATGTAATAATTGTTTGTCAAAGTATCAACTGTGTGGTACAACTGAAATTAAAATAATAAGCTTTGAACTATTAGAAGAAACAAGCACTGAATGGATATACGCAACAATTCGCTGGGAGTGAAAGCTAAACTGTGCACTAGGAGTCTTTCAAAGGATGCCATGAGCTCACTGATTGTTAAGTAGCTTTCTCAACTGGTACTGTTTCATGCTAAATGGAGTCACGTTTTCAGCGCCAATGATGGTGACTACAGTCTGTGGAATGATCCAAACAGGGTCCCGGAACACTCCAATAACAAAGCAGACAATAACGATTGGCGGGACTTTTCCCAATACAGTGGCTTGAAAAATAAGAAGACAGATTACGAGTCAGGTATGTTTTCAGCCAGGTGCTCAATTGTTTTGTGCTGAATTCTAGTCTGTTTTATTTGTAGTGGTCTAAAATGACTTCTTCCTCTAATTCACTTTCTCCATTTACCACAGTGATTGTTTAGGGGGTGATGTAATGATCTTTTGTGCTTTCTCCAGATCCCTATGTAAGCTGATCTTCATTTCTCTAAGGTTGTTTTGCATAGCTCCATTCCATCTGTTACGTGGTCTTTCACTTGTGTATCGTTCTGTATGTTCAGCCGACGACAGGTCCGGCAAGCTGATAAAAGATTTCACTGTCTACATAGTTTAGTTTAGTCGATGGATCAACATCACAGCACACGGGTGCAACCCATAAGTGCTCCGTTTTCCTCCTAACTCAAACCTGAGTCTGGAGAAACTCAGCTCAGTGCACGAACTCCGTAGCACCGGCGAGGATCCTGAAATACTTTGGGTAGCTTTTTAACTCGAAATTTTGCCTGGGCAGCGCCGTTGGGCTACTCTTTTTCAATTTCCAACTGCCAAGGGATTTCTTACGTGCGCAACAATACACACGGGCGTCCGATCTCACTACCTAGAGACCAGGGGAAATTTTATTACTAGAAGTCCACGAGAATAAATCCCGGTCATCACCGGGGCTTGAGCCCGGGACCTCCAGCACTCGAGGCGGACACCATACTTCGAGACCATGCAGCCCTGTACATTGAAATGTTTTCAATTGTAGTGTCCTGGGTTGCAACGTTCTAAAGTCTAGTCTTCTAAATTATATAATTCGGAAGTATAGTATTCTAATTTGTAATGTTATATGTTTTTTACATGACATATTTCCTCCGTAGCACCGGCGAAGTAGTTGTTTTTTTTTCCGCGTTCCCATCTTGTTTCAGGATATTGCGGTCAACACCAGCATCTTTCAGCTGTATGTTGATTCCTAGGCTAGATTACGCTCATCAGCACGCCACGACTTTCTGAGCGACCGGCTCCATACTCCCATAAGTCACTTTTGCGATTCGAACCACTGCTAATTCTCGTCGCGTCACGTGACGAGAGTATTCGGGGTTAGCGGAGAAAGCTGCTAACCCCTCGGCCATGGAGCCGAGGGGTCTAGTAACTAGTGAACAAAACTATTCTGCTTCTGATATAATTCACAGGTGTCTTCATTATAGTGAAAGAGACACACCCCAGCGGTAGTCTCAGTAAATCCCTGTTACGTGAATGTTAGGTTCATCTCTTTCTTGTTGTTGGCACTGAACAATGTAAGCCTGTCTTCCCCAGAGGCTTTCATCCCACATTCTAGTCCATTCCTCTGTTATACTTTTCTTAATAGCTGATTTTATGTCATCTTTATTCATGTTCACAAACATTTGGTTACAATTTGCTCTACCGCCCCCCTGTCTGCCATTTAATTATCATACATCCCTACATGTGCAGGAACCCATGAGATCAAAATGATGCATCCTCTTGTCTATAACTATGTGGTGGTTAGAACAATCTCTTGTGTATAACTATGTGGTGGTTAGAACAATCTCTTGTCTATAACTGTGTGGTGGTTAGGACAATCTCTTGTGTATAACTATGTGGTGGTTAGAACAATCTCTTGTGTATAACTATGTGGTGGTTAGAACAATCTCTTGTCTATAACTGTGTGGTGACTACAACAATCTCTTGTCTTTAACTGTGTGGTGGTTAGAACAATCTCTTGTCTATAACTGTGTGGTGACTACAACAATCTCTTGTCTTTAACTGTGTGGTGGTTAGGACAATCTCTTGTCTATAACTGTGTGGTGACTACAACAATCTCTTGTGTATAACTGTGTGGTGGCTAAGATAATATCCTGTGTATGACTGTGTGGTGGCTAGGACAATCTCTTGTGTATAACTGTGTGGTGGCTAAGATAATATCCTGTGTATGACTGTGTGGTGGCTAGGACGATCTCTTGTCTATAACTGTGTGGTGGCTAAGATAATATCCTGTGTATGACTGTGTGGTGGCTAGGACGATCTCTTGTCTATAACTGTGCGGTGGCTAAGATAATATCCTGTGTATGACTGTGTGGTGGCTAGGACGATCTCTTGTCTATAAATGTAGTGGTTATGAAAAACTCTTCTGCCAAGTCAGGTCTACTACATGCCCTTGTAATTTTGATGAAAGTAAATAAATTAAGATTATCAGTTGTGGAGTAGGATTATGATATGCTGTTTCAATAGTTTTAGGTATTGCAGTTATGTATACAGTAACAATTGATAGATTTTTTTTTTTTAAATTCGCATATCCTTTACAGAACATCGCTGTCAACATCAGCATCTTTCAGCTGTCTGTTGATTTCTTGGCAAGATTACGCTCAGTAGTTTGCCATTGCTTTCTGAGCGGCCGGCTCAATTATCCCGCAAGACGCCAGCGGGGGTAGAACAGGATAGATTATTGGGTTACCTGAAATTTCTCTTGATTTTCCATTATTTATTTATTTATTTTTTAAATTCCGTAGGGAAAAGTAGTAGGAGTAATTACTTCAAATCTGTTAACTAAACTGTTAAGGCAGTCAGCATTTCTAAATTCTGCCGTGTTGTTATATTAGTAGACTTAAAAGTATTTGTATTAATGTTGTCGCCTGCCATACGCGCCGCAGTCAAGGATTTATATGTTGGATGACATTTATCTTTGATAGCTCTGATGGCGAAGTGTAAACCGAGTTCCTTCCTTCTAAGATGAAGTGAAGTAATTTCCATGGCAACTTCCAGCAAGGCCTCCACTGATGATGTTATTTTTTGTTTGTTTGGTGTGATGCGTATCCCTTACGGGACTTTGCAGTCAACACCAGCATTTTTCAGCTGCTGTTGATGTACTAGGCAAGTGTTACGTTCAGTAGTTTACCATTGCTTTCTGAACGACCGGCTCCCATACCAGCACGTTATAACACAACGCGACACGGTCTGCTGCACAAATCGGTCGCAGCTGAGTTTCGAACGCCTGGTACCCGGCCCACGAACCGCGTTCGCAAGCCTTTGGCCGGTATGTGGTTATAGGAAGTGCTATAACGCATAAAGCTTCATGCTGAATTTTGTCTCATTTATATTTGTGGAATTTAACGGAAAAATCGTGTATAATACTTTCATAATCCACCTCCCTCTAACGAGGTACGATTGTAGAAAATAACCATTGATCATATTTACTAACATTATGAAATTATGATTTTTTTTTACACACGCACGCGAGCGCGCGCTCACACGCACGCACACACACATACAGAGAGAGAGAGAGAGAGAGAGAGAGAGAGAGAGAGAGAGAGAGAGAGAGAGAGAGAGAGAGAGAGAGAGACGTCTTAAAGTTCACCGGGCTCAGTGACAAATTGAAAACATTAAATGGGAAGGGAGAGGATAATAGATTTATTACTTTTAATAAGAAGAACAATTTATTATTTTCAGAGGCAGAGAGCGAGTCTGTTATCTCTAGCCCGGAGGATGGACTGGGCAAGAACGCAGCTCACACACGGAAGTCTTTACATGACCTCATTTTACTGCTTCTGTTTCACATAGTGTGTATTAGGTGATATTGTGAATTATTCCCTTCTTTTTTTTCATTTTTTTAAAATATTTTGCTCATATTATCTATGTTAAAAATGATACTTGCATCAGTGATAACTTTCTTAGCCTATTACAATTGGGTTATAACTATCACATATGTTGTTGTTCACGTACATTGTAAAGATTACATTGGTTTTGAGTAGGCCAACTCAAACATCATAATGCCGACATTGATATCAGGTAGCTGTTGTAGGCTAATATAATGTTGTATATATCTGTGAACACCAGACAGTACACATCTGTGGGCTCATCTATTATCAAGTATGGATGTGATACCTGGATGTTTAACCGTAGATGTGAGTGCGCATACTCCACCAAGAACAGCAACCCTCTCCAGTAGCCACAGGCCGGCATGTGGCTGGATCTGCGCGGTTTATTAATACTAATGTGTCCCGAGCAGTGTCCTGTACCCGGTCGGTGCAGTGATGGACCAGCAGATGTTATGTTCCTGGAGGCATGGGGGAATATGGCGTCTAGTCTCTCCCTCACTTAGCCAGACGACCAGCGCAGGTGTCAAGCCCTCGTCCGACCACGCTCATGACTTGATTGGCGCAGCTCCCTGTCAAGTACGACGCCAAAGGCAAGCGTTTATGGCAGGCAAAGGAAAACCTTGACTAATACTTGTAAGTTATACGGACAGTCGATGATGTTGGCACACATATGTATGTTGATAATGATGATGATGATGATGATGATGATGATGATGATGATGATGATGATGATGATGATGATGGGGAGCGATGGCAGATGTTGACAGAGAAGGCATCAATCACGGAAACCTGACCATCCACATTTGGGATTATAGGATAGGAGAAGAAGAGAAAAGAATAGTGTGGTATTTTACAACATGATAAAAGATCTAGTCTGAAAGCTCTCATTGAATTGTTTACTGTCTTCAGACTACAGATAAATTGTAAGAACTTCGTGTGAAGTGAGTGCCGGTGTTCTAATGTCACCTACATTATGTAGCGGTTTAGTGTCAGTTCAACGAGAGGTTTTCTGTACACATATTGAGACCCGAGTTGTATTATTTGTTACCAGGCAGCGGTGGTTATCTTCGCTCTGCTGAAACCCATAATTTTATCGCCCTGTTCTCAAGTGGTCACACTAGACATTCATGTAGGGTGTTTCAAGCATTGTAGACAAGACCACTATCACCAGAGGCGTCACCAGGGTTGGTGTTACCCAGTACAGAACATCGTGATGTCACATCGTTGTGGTTACATCTGACATATGAAAATGGTTAAGTTAAACTGCGAGCAAATATAAGCCATTGAGAAACATGAAATGTATTCTAGCTTTACAAGAATATAGTCATAAAACGGAGGACACTATGGCGACAAGCCTTCACCAGGAGAAAATAAAATAAAATAATACAGACGCACATCTACATCCCACCCCACCACCACCCCCCACCCCCCCCCCCCCCCACACACACACACACAAAGACGGAAAGACGCTCCAGTCGCTTAAAAGTCGACAAGGTCGACTTCATTGCACAGGGTTTTTATCCCATATGACCTAGTCTCTACGGAAAACGTCGCACAAATGCACAATCTCGGTAGCTCCAGCGACGACTCCGGGAGTCTCGGGAAAAATGCACTCGTGAATCGAAGAACGCGGCCCGGAATCAAACCCACAACCTTCGGAGCCTGAGTAAGACGGCTTGACCACTTCGCCTCGGAGACTCCACCCCAGTAACGACTTAAAGACAAAATCATATTAAGCATCGGTGAGAAATAGCAATAAACAAGCAGAATGAAATGAAATATATAGTTATGAACACAGCAGCTTCAACGGTATACAAAATCTCTCATTTCAACACTCAATGCTACGGATTGTGGTAAACGTAATTCTATGACATAAACTGCAAACTGCCGTTGGGGTGTGAAGTGTTAGTCCTTCAGATTTTGTAAACACCTACATACTGTAGTGGGGAGGCAGTTGTCTTTACATGTCGTCTTTCTTCGCAGACAGTTACCAGAGAAGTATCCTGTACCTGTTGTAAGAGGGTCGGTGATCCCAGAGTCCTACTGGTCGGCAATATAACCCTGCCACTGAGAATTGAACCAGAACTATAGTCTTTTACAGAATTGCAGTATCTCCACACCCAAGGGCTACAAGTATACACGGAAATATTTACCAGAGCAAAACGCAGCACGGAGTACAAGTTGCTGACAACAAGTTCTTGTGACGAATGGTTAAAATTATCGGCCTCAAATGCTGGCCTCTAGTATGAACGTTTGGAAACAATGTTCCCAAATATTGGTCATCCATCGTGAATTCTTGGAGATATTGGCCATCCATCATGAATTCTTGGAGATATTGGCCATCCATCGTTAATTCTTGGAGATATTGGCCATCCATCGTGAATTCTTGGAGATATTGGCCATCCATTGTGAATTCTTGGAGATATTGGCCATGCATCGTGAATTCTTGGAAATATTGGCCATCCATCATGAATTCTTGGAGATATTGGCCATCCATCATGAATTCTTGGAGATATTGACCATCCATCATGTATTCTTGGAGATATTGGCCATCCATTGTGAATTCTGGGAGATATTGGCCATCCATCGTGAATTCTTGGAGATATTGGCCATCCATCGTGAATTCTTGGAGATATTTGCCATCCATCGTGAATTCTTGGAGATATTGGCCATCCATCATGAATTCTTGGAGATATTGGCCATCCATCGTGAATTCTTGGAGATATTGGCCATCCATCATGAATTCTTGGAGATATTGGCCATCCATCGTGAATTCTTGGAGATATTGACCATCCATCATGAATTCTTGGAGATATTGGCCATCCATCGTTAATTCTTGGAGATATTGGCCATCCATCGTGAATTCTTGGAGATATTGGCCATCCATTGTGAATTCTTGGAGATATTGGCCATGCATCGTGAATTCTTGGAGATATTGGCCATCCATCATGAATTCTTGGAGATATTGGCCATCCATCATGAATTCTTGGAGATATTGACCATCCATCATGTATTCTTGGAGATATTGGCCATCCATCGTGAATTCTTGGAGATATTGGCCATCCATCATGAATTCTTGGAGATATTGGCCATCCATCGTGAATTCTTGGAGATATTGGCCATCCATCATGAATTCTTGGAGATATTGGCCATCCATCGTGAATTCTTGGAGATATTGGCCATCCATCGAGAATTCTTGGAGATATTGACCATCCATCATGAATTCTTGGAGATATTGGCCATCCATCGTGAATTCTTGGAGATGTTGGCCATCCATCATGAATTCTTGGAGATATTGGCCATCCATCATGAATTCTTGGAGATATTGGTCATCCATTGTGAATTCTTGGAGATATTGGTCATCCATCATGAATTCTTGGAGATATTGGCCATCCATTATGAATTCTTGGAGATATTGGCCATATCATGAATTCTTGGAGATATTGGCCATCCATCATGAATTCTAGGAGATATTGGCCATCCATCATGAATTCTAGGAGATATTGGCCATCCATCATGAATTCTAAAAAATATTGGTCATCCATCATGAATTCTTGAAAATATTGGCCCCAAATATTGTTCATCCATCTTGGATTCTAGGAAATAGTGTCCCCAACGTAAGGATTTGGTTTTCCAAAGATGCATTCATTCGGTTAGATTTCAAATCAGTTTTAGTTTTGCACATTGTGCATAACTGCGTCTTGAGTGTGTATGTAATATATAGCCAGCACTGAGGCTTAGATCGCCTGGTCAGACCAAGAAACACCAGATGGTTACCAAAAAGCCAATTTATAAACATAAACGCAATCAGAAAGACTACTAATTGTAGGGGAATCTCACCACTTATTATAGTACTAATTGTAAAGGCATCTACTCGTAACTACATAGGGAAAATGTATGCCAAAATCTTTGAAAGAAGATTAAGACCATTACTGAAAGAACAATTATCAGAAGTCCAGGTGGGTTTTAGACCAAAATGAATATGCACAGACTCAATATTCACACTTAGACAACTAACAGAAAAAGCACTTGAACATGATACGAATTGTAAAGTCGAGTTATTAGACCAGGAAAAATCATTTGACAGAGTTGACAGGAATATGCTATGGGATTTTCTAAGAAAATAAGGAATACTGATGTTTGCTAAAGTGTATATGAGTCAAGCAAAAGTTGCGTAGGAACACAGGCAGAAACATTTTGGGGTAATTTCAGGTTTACGACAAGGATGTGTGCTCTTCCCCGCCAGTTGTTATAACTTACATTGACAGTATATGCCAAGAAGCTAGGAGCGAAGAATAGGATAACATTTCAGAACTCGTATTTGAGGACAATCAGGTGTTAGTAGCAGGTGATGAAGGGAGTTTTCAAAACCATCTAAATCAAGTCAACACCAAGTGTGAGAAAATAAGCTTTGAAAAGACAAAGATAATTGTAACAGACATATAGTCAGAAACCTTGTCAATAAAAATAAAGAACTCGGAAATAAAACAAACCAGCGAATTTAAATGCCTAGGGTCAATGTTCACTTAACATGGTGGAATGGATAGAGAAGTCAACACATGTTGAACAAAGGCAAATCCGGAACTGGGACAACTAGAGCGACTTCTGTCGCATAGAAAGATATCTGTAAGTACTAAAGGAGTCTCATAATAACTATTTTTGGCCATTATGCTACCGATGTCAAACACCGACATCTCCTGCAACTAATAAATGAGCGCAAAATAATAACAACAGAGAAGAGATGCCTTAGAGGAGCTGTGAGAGTAACCATGAGAGATAGAATCAGGAATAAGGAAATTAGAATACGACTAGGTCTGAAACCAGTCATGCGTTTTGTTAAAGAACAACAGAGTAAATAGTTTGAACACCTCACAAGAATGCCTTAGTACCATCTGCCACAAAGATCCACATTGAAGAATAGATTGATTGATTGATTGATTGATTGATTTAGGAACCGACATCACAGCATTCGGGGCATTCCCATAAGCCCCATAAGTCCCCATCCTCAGAAACCAGCGAAGAGTTCCAAATATAATCGATGCAGAACAAGAGGAAGACCACGTAAAAGATGTAGTGATTGCATCAAGAACAACTTTAGATAAATGAATACCAACTTACAAAGGGCATATAAAAGATTTTTACATCTTCCCCTCCACCACCCACCCACTTCACTGAGGTGAATGAAAGAAGAAGGCTTAGGGACAGTGAATACTTGTCACAACTCCCCGTTATATCAAACTGGAAATCAGCTGCGGTCGTTTGACAGAAGACGGCTTTGCGTTGATTCCCTTGATATAAGACGTCGCCCGTTCAAAATCCAATGGCAAACTACAAAACTAACGTTGCCTAGTAAATCACAAACAGCCACTAAATGTTGGAGTTGACTGCAACGTCCTATAAAGGACATGCAATTAACTTTTTAACTGTAAAATAAGCTATATAATATACGCAATTCATTTACTTTATATGCACAATAAATGTTATGATTCTGTGTCCGTCCATCTGCGGAGTCCGACAATCATTTGGTATATAGTGGTCGGATGTGAGATGGGCTTCTGTGTGCTAGGATCAATGTTTTTCTTTGTATATTATTAAATTTTGTTTTCTTGATGCCCCATTTTAAACTTCAAACTGTGATTGCCCAAGTTAAAGGCTCAAGCCGCTGCCACAGCTTTGTTCTTGGGTCTGCTGTCATCTGTCTGTTTTCTCTCTGCCTCTTAAACACGGGGAGCCGCGGTAGCCTAGCAGCTATACGCTTGCCCGCTCCACCGATGGTCTTGGGTGTGATCGGAATCGCCTATAATTGGTACCAGGAAATATCTTGGGAGGTAAAGACACCCGGGGTCATACCGACCACATCAGCCACTGAGTGCCGTTTGGTCTATGAAAGTAGAGACCACATGCCCACTGAGCCTTAGGCGTGTAGAAGGGAACTTTACTTATTTGACTTATGCATGGTCTGATTCTCTGATAACAAACGCCAGTGTCCTAATTAATCATATGTTCTCACAGTGTTAAATGATACACAATATTGCTATAGTTATCTAAGGTACAGACAAAGAAATGTGTACATGTGAACTTATGAACTATTCAATCATAACGGTGGAAACAAACTAAATATCAACTATGTTTCAATTGCATGTATATCCTCTTCATCAATGGCACAACACAAATCATAAATCACGTTTCGCGCCGTGACAACTGAAATCATTCCGCATATATGTCTACTAGAACACTTCCGGTGACCAATGACATATATTTCATGAGGTCAGAATTTCTCTTATACACCTATAATACAACAGTCACAGGGCTTTCCTGTGCAAGTAAAGAAAAGTGTGATCCAATTACAGATAAAGTTGCAGGGTGTAAAATATTAGGCGTCCACAAGTAATGCTAATACGTCACTGCGTAACAAGATGAGATGTCCAACTTACTTCCCCTCCGCATATTCACCATCGACCATTTCCCGAACTTTCTTAACATTCATTCTCCGGTACGAACGTCATTAAGCTGTATCAGAGTGGCGCTTGGAGGAAACCACCCTGCTATTGCTGGAGAGCCAGCCCGAACCACTGTGTTGCCACCGGGACTATTTATGTCATCAATGTAACCATGAGCAGCCATACTTAATAACCTGCACCACACGATAAGGGCAGAGTGTTGGGTCACTGGATAATTAGGGCAACACCATTGTCAGAATGAGTTATCAGGTATAACCATTATCTCAACAGCCAAGGCCATCAGCAGTGCACCCAGATTCCTAGCTGAACAACAACAATTCATTCCCGGGATGATAGTAAACAATCCTGGTATTGAGAAAAAGAACACTCAAAATGAAACAGGAAAAAAAACACAACTATAAATTATATAGAAAACATTACCCAAGCAGCACCTGGACGCATACATATACAGACGGATCAACAAACTTCGCAAATAACAGGTAGCACTGCTAGCTCTACAAATGATGTAGCAGTGAAGAAGTCATCTCAACAAATTCATGTGTCACGGTTAAGAAGGATACACCGGATTTCAATGTTAACATACACCTACAGCTACAAAACAATTCAAAGCATTTGTCGTGTTCACTCTATGATGAAATTATTTGAAATAACGCAGTTGACTGGCCATCATTAGACAATACATTATCACTCTACCAATTGCTACCATTGATGCTGTATGATTGGGGGGTTTTAATGAAGACTACAGAAATATAGTTGGCCTGCTAAGGCAGTCATCACACAGTGTTCTGGCTTGTTATACAAACATGATTCCTAACCTGGGATTAGATCCCGTATCTCTGATGTGTGAGGTCAATATCCCATTACCTCGCCCACCCAGTCCTCATGACAATATTTATAGTTTCCTTTCATTGGTATGAGAAGAATGCTGCACAAAATACAGCTGATTATAAACACACACAGGTATGACCATACGGAGATGAAACACTGGGAGTTACTGCACTAACATTCCTGGAGAATAACATATCTGGCCAATCTGAGTTCTTATTTATCTGTACACGCAGGAAGACATTCCGTACGTGTTGTGGAAACTTGGACGTCTGCAGTGAGTTTAATACAAACATCACGTTTTGTGTCTAACGGAATTTCAACTTGAACGTATATATATATATATATATATATATATATATATATATATATATATATATATATATATATATATATCAAGGCATATATATATATTAGGGATGTTCATTTGAAACCCGTTCCATTGGTTTTATTACAAAAGCATGAAAGAAACATTAACAGGTGTGGTAGAATTAAACAAAGCATTCATTTTGAATGAATTATGCACCATGGGTTGGTCAGGAAAAGTCGCCGTAGGCATTCAGGCAAGCATCCCATTGCTTAGGTAGGTGGTAAATGCCGTCCGCAAAAAAAAAAAAAGATTGTGGTTGCTCACTAATACTGAAACAAGTGGGAGTCTCTGTGGCAAAGTGGTCAAGCCGTTTGACTCGTGTTCCAAAGGTTGTGGGTTCGATTCCGGGCTGCGCCCTTCGGTTTACGAGTTAAATGTTTCGGAGACTCCTGTGGGTCGTAGCTAAAAGCTACAGAGCTCGTGCTTTGTGCGACGCTTTCCTGCTGCGGAAAGAGACTGAGCCATATGGGATAAAACCCGGTGCAATGAAGTCGACCCTGTAGACTTTTTAAGCGACTTCTGCATCTGTATTAAATCGTTGCCCCTTGAGAGCTTTTTTAGAGGTCCGAACAAATGAAAATCACATGGTGACAAATCAGGACTACAGGCTGGATGTTGCAGAATTTCCCACTTCTTCCTTGCTAATGCTTCCTGCACAATCTTTGCAACATGCTGAAGAGCATTATCGTGCAACAAAATCACACCGCGATAAAAGCATGCCGGGTCATTTATTCTTGATGGCTTTTTGCAGCTTGTCTAGTGTTTGCAAGTAGTGGGTAGAGTTGATGTTGACACCAGGTTCTTTAAAGTCGGCCAACACTAGCCCTTCATGGTCAAAATATGCGGTAAGCATAACCTTCCCAGCGGAAACCTGTAACTTGAATTTTTTGACTTATGGTGATCCAGCAAGCTTCCATTGCATGCTCTCTCTTCTGCTGCTCGGCTCATAGTGGTGACACCATGATTCATCGCCTGCCACTATGCGGAAGAGAAATGCACCACCCTCCACTCTGTAACGCAGCAAGTGGTTCAAACACCACCCCATGCATTCCTCTGTTTGGTGGTCGGTCAACATCTATGGCACCCACTGTGAACACACCTTCCGATATTGCAGTTTCTTACAAACGACCTTTTTAATTGTCCCAGTAGACACATCAAATTATTTCGCTAGCGAACGTATGCTTCGACAGCGGTTCTTCTGTACTGCTGCGTCAATTTTGGCGATGGTTTTTTCTGTTGCAACAATATGCACTTGATCCGGCCATCGACGTTCTGTCGTGAACTGACGTCCTTTCCAAACATTCGTGCCCAGTCTGTCACTTTGTCTTCAACACACACTTGTTACCGTACGCTGCCTGCATTCTTCAATGAATGTCCACTGGTCAACATCCTTGAAATGAAAGAAACTGAATCACCGCTCTTTGAGCTTCTTTGGATGGATTTTGGATCAACCCGGCCATTTTCTCAACAGTCAGAAACAGAACCTATGCATCATGTGACAATAAGCATGTGCTCTTTTATTCATTGGTCAGTACTTATCACATGACTATGACATGATTATGTTCAACGTAGGCAATTATGCACGGTGCGGCACGAACGGACTTCAAATGCTTTATATATATATATATATATATATATATATATATATATATATATATATATATATATATATATATATATATATATTGCATTGTTTTTACACTTGAAATGTTCTTTTTATATTGTACAATTAAGGTGAATGGAAATAAATGATGGAACAGTGTGTATATTTTGTGAACATGAGCAAAAGCACAATAAAATTGATATGTTTAAACTGAGTCTTGTCTTTGACTTATCGTGCCCCGACTGTAGTCGTGGTCTGTGATGTCCACCTGTAAGAGATACTACCACAGAGATGTGAACGTCACATGGTGTTTGTCCATCAAGAATGATGATGACCATTCATTTCATCCAGTGGGATTGAAAGTATGGAGCCACGAGTTCTAAGATGGCTGATAAGGCCTATTTTGGCTCAAAATGTTCTTTCACAACGTGGGCAAAGAATGCTTGACGTTCCAGGGGGATCTCCTGCAGTGGTTTTTCTGTCCAACCTTTTCTTCACAGCTCTTGCAGTCCTGATTGCTTCACAAGTGACTGCACTCATGTAATAATGTACAACACAAATTTTGGTCTTTGGCAGCAGTCTCCCAGGTCTTATGATGAATTTCAAAAGCTTTCAGTGAGATTTTCAGAGTGTCTTTAAAGCTTTTCCTCTGGCCGCCTTGAGAGCATTTATCACAACACAGCTCACCGTAGCAAATTCGTTTAGGGACCCTGTGATCTGGCATGTGAGTTAAATGACCAGCTAAGCGAATTTGATTCTTCATTAGTAGAGTGTGGATACTGGGCATGGAAGCTCTTTCTAGGAATTCAGTGTCTGGGATCTTGTCTTGCAATTTAATCTTCAATAGCTGCCTAAGGCAGACTGGGTGGAAGTGGTTTAATTTCCTAGCGTGTCGCTGATAAAACAGTCCAGGTTTCACAAGCTATAGCAGTGTGGATAATACGATTGCTTTGTAGACTTTCAGCTTTGTTTGCAGGCTTATTCCATTTCTGTCCTACACATTCTTGTACAGTCTGTCAAAGGCTGTACTGGCACATATACCGGCCTCATTTTACGGGAGTCAGTCACATTCCTTTTGTGTGTGTGTTTTTTGCTTCTTCCCTACCACAGAGCAGATGTTGAAAGCTGTGTTTTACTCACCACCTGGTCATTTAAGCGCTGTTAGTAATAGTAGCAAAACTACAAATAGTAATAGCACATACGTGGATTACGTTCGATTTCAAAACAAGTAAACAAACAAACAAACAAAACCTCGACGGTGGACTCAGAAATGTCTCCTCTGCCTAGTTTGAGTGTTGACACTCCAAGATTTACTATAGCCCAACATGTCAGTATTCTCTTTCTGACAGTCAAAGAGAATGATTTATTACACAAGATACTTTTAATCTTCTGAAAAGCAACTTTTGTTAGACCTATTCTGCTCAACAGAACAATAAGAAAGAGACAAACAGCTTTCTTCTGTCATGTAATGAGAAGAGAGGCTTTAGAGAACATTGTGACAACTGGAAAGATCGAGGAGAGGCAGAGGCAGACCAAGAGAAATGATGCTGGATGAATTGAGATGGTGGCATGGAGGAATATCATCAGCAGAGTTGATCCAGAACACCAAAGATTGAGATCTGTGGAGAGCCATGAATGCCTACGCCTACTGGCATGGTCACTTGATGATGATGATGATATTCTGCTCTTATTCTGTGTCATTCATCTTCCACCTGATGCTATGACTGCCCCCAAATATGTGAGATTATTGACTTAGTTAAACAGTTTTCTATCTCTTGTAACATCAGGTTCATGTTTTTTACTTCAATATAATTGTTGTTTCTGTTTTTGTAACATTCAAGAAAGTCTGGTTTTTTTGCACAATCTATAGTGCAATGTCCAATATAGCGATTCCACCTCTTGACAGATACTATGACTAAAGTAGTTTGGAGACAGAAGATCTCACTCTCCTTTCAAGCCCAGAATGTGGCAAACCATAGCCTCATATCATCAAACAAGGACACTTAGTAGGTCACACACACAGCATCCGTGGGGCAATAAAACAAAATGGCAACGCGACAACTCCAGCACTGGATTTTAATCACATTTAAAACCACTTGGTGGACACCAGAAACGGGAGATTAACAAGGCCATATTTCAAGTTGTGTGTGTGTGTGTGTGTGTGTTTAAAGTCACATACACAGCTATCCCCATGTCTAGTAAGAATGAGAACTGCTATACTTTTGGAGGTCCTGCAAGAGAAGCAGGAGAAGGTCAATCAGAACAAAATTATGGACAACAGCAACTTCAATTCAGCAAATAACTTTATTGCTTTCAACTATAAGCCGAAGGTCATTTGGCCACTAAGGCTCAAAATAAATACAACTGTCTGGAAATATAATTCTCTCATTTATGCTTGATGAAGCAATCCACAATCATGACTGAAAGCTACAATCACAGTTGATATATTCGTATTTGTAATACATTCAGCGGCAGAAATTAAACTTACAATGCTAGGGCAGTATGACAACCAAGCTGGGAAACATAAGTTTTTAATTCTGGGGTGCAAGAAAACAAAATTAATAAATATGTATACACCAAAATCATTGCAGAATAACTTTAAAATAGATAACTTAAAAAGTCATAATGCTTTCATACAAAGATACAGAATTGATAAGAGATGTAGAATTCTGCACTGGCTTAAGCAGCACTTCAGTTAAAACCACACAGCTAGAATTTAGCATGTGCCTCGTTTATCTGCGATGAAATGCTTACATCTTCTCCAAACTAACATCTTAATTCATAGTCAATTTACGGACAGAATAAGTGTTCGTCAGAGTTTTCTGTATCATAATGATAAAGTGTCAAACCTGTTATCTAATCCATTTTCCCAATTTAAACTGCGTTCTTCCTCTTGCTTCTATTGTTTCTTCGATTGTTCCCTCTAGCATCTGTCATATATATATATATATATATATATATATATATATATATATATATATATATATATATATATATATATATATAAACTATATATATATATATAAACTATATATATAATATATATATATATATAGCAGCCAAGTAATGTTCCCAATGCCAATAGATATTAACTTATCAAATCAAAGACAGAATGAACATAAATTCTCTTAGAAACACAAGCAGTATCTTCTGATCATTGTAACATGTGGTCTTAAATAATTTAATATGCACCAAATTATAGCTTAATGAGTGAGATGGTCCATTCCTTTTCTCATTGTTTTTCCTCTATAATTCAGTTTGTTTGGTTGGGTGTCTACATTTACAGAGCTGTCTTGTTAGTGCCACACAGCAATGATCAAAAAACTAATAACGGGGTGTATATTTCATGTGGTGTAACATCAGGAAAATTGTAACTACTGTCTGTACAACTGTTTTCTGAACAGTTCAATTAAACCTTGATAAATTATGATACTCAAACACCAAAGTGCTATACATGTGTACTATGGTAACACAAAACAAAGAGCTAACATTAAAAATCTCAGACATGAAATGATTTTAAAATAAACTTTTCATAAAATTTTTAAGTAATTTTTAACTATCATTTAAAAAAAAATATATGATCATATCTCTCATGTTTATCACTACTTTGTACATCTAGCAACATTGTAAATTTCTTTTTCTAGATCCATTCAACAAATGTTGTCCAAATTCTGTACTCAAGTTCTTTCCTATTTGCTGCTTCTAACATCCATATGTTCCAGATACATTCCACAAATATTCAAATTCTGCATTCAAGTTCTTTCTTATGTGCTACTTCAAACTTTCTTGTGAGTGAAGACAGTAATTTGACTTTTTTACCAAGCAACTCACTGCATGGTAATCAGTGAATCCACATCTGACCAAATATTTTCAGTCTTTGCTTCTTTAGTTTCAGACAGTTAATGTTACCTATTCACTAGTTTCTTGAAATATTTACATTCTGTTACTTTAACATCTTCAGCTGCAGGGTTACATGTCTGGCCTACAGTTGTCTTTATTTAAAAATACCTGTCTGGGACAGAAAGGGTTAAACACAAATGGTGGATAATAAAATCACCTTTTGTATACATCTCTCAAGAACAGTAACACACCAGACTTAAGCTGGAGAGAGTTATGCTCAGGAAGACTTATGATTGGTTTAATTATAAAAAATACCATCAACAAAAAGCAACTGCCACAGAAACTGTTGGAACACTTCATAGATCTGACATACACTTAGAGAGTCAGACAACTGTGGTTATAGTGGCCATTACTGAAGACTTTTCTGTCAGTATGTTAGAAGCCACCATGCTATATTTGTGATACAAACGTAACACTTGACATAGCAACTCTACAATTTGGACACATTCAGTTAACAAAGGAAATTTTGATACTGAACATGAGAATAAAGTGTAACTTAATAATCTGAACTCAACAAAAACTAATAAATGTATTTGTAACCGATAGTAAAGCCTGTAGCGAATCCTGACAAACTTGAGAAATCAATTCATGGGTATTGACTAGCACTTACAGTCAGGAAAGGAAAGAATGAGAGATTGATTTCTAACATGTACTTCTGTCCTGTTCTCACTGTGAGTGCCGACCAACACGTTACTATTTTTCTCATTTTTTTCAATATTTTGTGTTTATTTTACAATATATGGATAGGCTCTAAGTATGTACCTTGAGAAAGCCCATGAAGGAAAGTGTTTCAACCATTTCCTGAAAATAATTACTTAAATTTCACCAAGGTGATGCAAAGTTAACATCTCAATCCTTACAGATTAGCTGGAGTTAATTAAATAGTTATATGAGAAATGTAGCATACAATATTATGATTATGTCATTTGTGGTCATGGAAACATTTGATTTTTAGTAAAAGCAACAGCTCTTTCAGAAGTAATTTCTACACAATGATCTCTTCGAAGCATGTATCAGCTGACAGAAGGTTAAACACGAGAACACTGTCTCTATCTTACAGTGCGTATATGCTCTACTTTTATTAGCCCCTTTCAGGCAATTGGTGTTAGTTATTCTGGCAGTCCAATGCATTTGCAACATTCGTATTCATATATCCTTCAATATTATCTTTTGTTCTAACAATAAGGTAAAAGTTGGTTTCTCACATTTGATTTTATGTGCCCTCCCACTAGTTATTTCAGATTCATTCAATTTAAAAAAATGTTCTGCAAGTCTAACTATCCTAGTATATAACAGCTCTCATATATAACAGTTCTAGTATATAACTGTCCTAGTATATAAGAGTTATTCTAACAGTACCATCCCTATCACAGTCACTGATCTTTCTCTACACATTTCTTACTTTGCTTGACACATCATTATTACAGATTACTGTCATTCTGAATCAAACTGAAAGTGCTGATCTCCAGGAAAACACTGTAGACTCAGCTTTTAGAATATCAAAGTATAATATTAGAGAAACCCATCAAACATTTGATTAGGTTGCATGTAACTCATCATAAACTCTAACAATAACAATGAAACCAACAAAAACAAAATCATTATCTGGATTATACAAATGCAAACACATCAGAAACTATCTTGAAACTCTGAAATCACACATCTTGATATGAGAGTAATGCCTACAGCTTGACTACTTTACATATTAAAATGTATTTGCTAACCCAGAAGCTGAGGCATAAGCCATGAGTGTGCGGACAATTTGTTTGGTCTCTAGAAACAACCGAGCTTCATTTATCCAGTCAGTGGCAGCTCGGCGACTCTCCCCATGCAACTGAATCATAAACCTCAGTGCATGATCCATGTGCCCCTTCTCCATCCAGTATTTGGCATGAGCTAGCAAGGTAAAAGTGTCCAAGGCACTCAAATCCACTTCATCAATTTCTGAGACTGCCTCAAAGTTGTCTAATATTAGCAGCGAGTGTAAATAGGACACTATGTATCTATACAGAGAATGAATTCACAGTGTCAACTAAACCCAGCCTGCGGCAAATATTTGTTACTCGGTAGAACCTGTCCTTCAATTGCTCTTCGGTGTTGATGCCTCGATCAAGTGCAACATCAGGAAAGTTGTCAACCACTGACTGTACAAATGTGTTCTGAAAATTCCAATCAAACCATGTCAGATTATGATGCTCAAACATGGAAGTTATTGTACACACAGAAGGCATAAACGGCTCGCAAAATTTACTGCCTGGCATATTTCGCTGCATCTCTTCAGATGCAAACTGCATATATATATATGAGTTATATATCATATGAGGTGAATAAATGAATTATGAATTATACTTGGCTGAAATATTTAAAACCCAGTCACTAAAATCCTTCGCCATGGGGAGCATTTGTTTTCCCTATGGTAATTGCAAATTTAAAATAGTTTTTCTGTCTGCACAAAACTGGTGTAATGCAATGAATGATTATGGGAGTGCATTGTTTTAAATTGTTTTAGAGTCAGGTCTTAGCCAGATATGACTGGGCCTGTAATGAAAGCAGATGGTATTACTTGCTTTCTGTTAGCGCCGAATGTTGGGCGGCACATACCAACACCCCACATTGTGCCAACAGCTTCGGGCGGAAGAGCACAATTGGGAGGGTACAAGCCTTATCCTGGTGCGAGAAAATGCAACCTAAAGACAAAATGTCATGGCAGGGCAGACCAGGCCCTAAACCTTGGTTGGCAGCTGGTCTAGGATCGAAGCTCCGACAGGCAGACAGTTAGAGCATTGCTTTGCTGATGAGACAACTTCTGCAGCTTGTCTTTTTTCCAGATGTGTTACCCTTCCTCTGGAGTCATCTAGGCAGGCCGAGAGAGGGATCATGCTGCATGGGCAACACATGGTCTCTATATTTTAACCCATGCTATGGAGAGGTATAACTCCATCCCTGGTCTTAACTGGTCTCGGAATCAAAGCGAGAGGTAGCTTTTATGGGTTATAAGTCCATGTCAATTTGCAAATTTGAAAGAACAACGCGTAACACTCAGTGAGCTGAAGCAAGCTAGGAAGGATGTGCAAAAAGGCTGCCAGGCAGTGTGCAAATGACTATTGGAGCGCCACGGGTTACATGTGACAGTGTGAGACACCTACAGGTATCACTGATCAACTACCGTCCGCCTCAAGCTGGGCAGCCCCCGGCCAATTGGGTGCTCATCTGACACAAAATCAATGCACCAAGTACTACTAAAAAAGAAAAATAGAAACCTCAAGCTAGGACTTGCAACCTGGAATGTGAGAACCATGTGTCCATGGATTTTCCTTTGACCTGATAAATATTGACGATGTTAGAAAAACAGCTGTGATTGATGCCGAACTCAATCGTCTTAACATTGATACTACTGGCCTGCAGGAGACTCGCCTCGCTGAGGAAGGGTCATTCCGGGAAAACAATTACATCTTTTTTTTAAAGGGTAGAGGGCAGGCAGAAAAAAGGCAACATGATGTGGGCTTTGCAGTGAAGAATTCGCTACTGAGAATAATTGAAATTCCAGCTGGAGGTAATGAAAGACTATTATCCCTGCACTTGGCAACCTCTTGTGGTTTTGCCACCATTATGGATCATCCTTTGGTTGTTGCAAGGGTTAGACTGAGACCAAAGAGAATCTACACAGCTAAACACAAATCTAGCCCCAGGATTAATATTATTAACACCCACGATCCTGATAAGTGCTTTGAGTTCCAACAGCAACTGAAGACACTTTCACTGATACATCAGAAAATTTTACAGCAAGTGAAAAGTAGGGTAAATTTAAGGAAACTCTTTATAAAACTGCCATAGGGGTTTACGGCACTGTGGATCATAAGAGGCAGGACTGGTTTGCGGCAAACAGCCAGACACTGCAGCCCTTGATTGATAAAAAGAAGATAGCTCTCTTAAGAAACAAGGAAAGAACAACGCGTAACACTCAGTGAGCTGAAGCAAGCTAGGAAGGATGTGCAAAAGGCTGCCAGGCAGTGTGCAAATGACTATTGGATCAAGTTATGTGAGTCCATTCAAAATGCAAGTGATAAGGGAAACATCAGAAGCATGTATGAAGGGATAAAGAAAGCCTGTGGTCCAATGATCAAAAGAAGTGCACCACTGAAAACCTTGACTGGAGAAATCATCACTGATAAGAAACAGCAGATGGATAGATGGGTAGAGCACTATTTGGAGCTTTACTCAAGTGAGACCAAGCTAGCGGATGATGCCCTCAACGCCATAGAGGCCCTACCAACTCTTGACCACCTGGATACACTTCCCACCATAACAGAAGTTAAGTGTGCTATAAATGAACTTGCATCTGGCAAGGCTCCAGGTAAGGATGGGATTCCAATAGAGGTTATCAGGAGTGGGCAAGACACACTCACTCTACAGATCCACCAGCTAATAGAGCTATGCTGGCGAGGAGGACAAGTCCCACAGGATTTCAAAGATTCAAGCATCATAATACTGTACAAGAATAAGGGTGATCAGAGCGACTATAACAACTATAGGGGTCTCACTTCTATGTATTGTTGGTAAAGTATTTGCCAGAATTGTTCTGTGCAGACTTTGAGTCCTGGGAGATCAGGTCTACCCCGAATCACAGTGCGGCTTCCGACAGAACAGGTCCACCATTGATATGATATTCTCATTGCGACAAATGCAAGAAAAATGCCATGAACAGAATCAACCACTGTTTATTGCCTTCATCGACCTCACAAAGGCATTTGATGTGGTCAGTCGTGAGGGTCTGTTCAAGGCACTAAAGAAGATTGGCTGCCCACCAACTCTTCTGTCCATTGTGGAATCGTTCCACACAGGCATGAAGGGCATAATCAAGTTCGATGGTGCAACTTCAGAAGAGTTTGAAATCAAGAGTGGAGTTAAGCAAGGTTGTGTACTAGCTCCACCCTCTTTGGAATATACTTTTCACTTCTACTGAAATATGCCTTTCGTGATCAGGATGGTGGTATATACATTCACTCACGCTCAGATGGCGGCCTCTACAATGCTCAGAGATTGAAGGCCAAGACCAAAATTAGGAGGGTACTGATCAGAGAGTTGCTTTTTGCAGATGATGCTGCAATTACGACCCACTCTGAGGAAGAATTACAACGTCTACTATCTGCATTCTCCAATGCTTGTTCTGAATTTGGTTTAACAATTAGCAAAAAGAAGACACAGATTATGTCACAAGGTGCACATGGGGTACCATCAATCTTTATTGACGACGCCGAACTAGAGATAGTAGACCATTTTACATATCTAGGATCAGAGGTAAATAGCAAATTATCCCTAGATCAGGAAATCAACATCAGGATTGGTAAGGCAGCAACAACAATGAACAGGTTAACAAAAAGAGTCTGGGAGAACAGGAAGCTTACTGCCAAAACAAAAGTCCTTGTCTATCAAGCCTGTGTCCTTAGTACTCTTCTTTATGGCAGTGAAGCCTGGACAACTTACTCACACCAAGAGAAACGTTTAAACAGCTTTCATATGTGGTGTCTGTGAAGAATACTTGGTATTAAGTGGCAAGACAAAATCACAAATACTGAAGTATTGGAAAAATCAGGTTGTGTGACAGTATATTCCATGCTCAGTCTTCATAGACTTAGATGGAAAGGACACGTTAGGAGGATGGATGATGGTAGAATACCAAAGGACATCTTTTTTGGTGAATTACAGATGGGTAAGAGATCTCAGGGTCGGCCTCTACTACGATACAAAGATGTGTGTAAGCGGGACATGATTGATACAGGCATTGATAATGCACATTGGGAGCAAGTCGCCGCTGAACGTGTTGCATGGAGGGCAAATATCAGAAATGGAATAAAGACAAAGGAGAAAATTATTGCAGATAAGTCACACACCGAGCGTGTGAGACGTAAGATGGTGCATGATGGTGGAAATGACCATGTGTTCACATGCATCCACTGTGGACAAACATTTACAGCGCGAATTGGCCTTATCAGTCACATTCGCCACCACCATGGGTTGTAGTTATTATGCCTTTTTGAAGCACAATGTAACAAACTATCAATGGGAAAAAAACTTTTAAATTTCAGCATTTAAGTCATTTTAATTTCACTTATAATATAATGTCATCTATGGAGATGGATTAATTTTAGTGGAATCCAAGAATCATAACACAACGACAAAGGCTCAAGCTGTGACAACAATGGAGCTTCTTGAGATAGAAACCAAGACCTCTAAATGTATCAATCATTATATATATATATATATATACTAGCTGACCCGGCCCGGCTTCGCCCAGTCCTTGGTGGGGAGCATCTCATTTAATTCATATAAGTAGTTATATAAGTTCCCGTTCCCGTTACCGACTGTCTGTCTTTCTGTCTGTCTGTCTGATCCGGCCCGGCATCGCCCAACTCCTGGTGTGGAGCATCTCATTTAATTCATATAAGTAGTCATATAAGCTCCCGTTCCCGACTATCTATCTGTCTGTCTGTCTGTCTATCTGTCTGATCCGGCCCGGCTTCGCCCAGTCCCTGATGGCGAGCATCTCATTTAATTAATATAAGTAGTCATATAAGTTCCCGTTCCCGACTGTCTGTCTGTCCGTCCCTCCCTCTCTGTCTGTCTGTCTGTCTGCCTAATCATTTATTGGTTGTAGTTAGAACAACCTTAGATAAACGAAGACCAACTTACAAAAAGCATTAGAAAGAGCACTTGAAAGATCTTTACATCTTCCCCAACAATTAACTTGGGTAAATGGAGCGGCGGCAGCAGCATCAGCAGAAGAAGGAAAAGGAGGAGTAGGAGCTGGGAGGAGGAAGAGGGAGGTGGAGGAGGGAGGAGTAGGAGGGAGGAAGAGATAGGCGGAGATAGGAGGAGGAGGGAGGAGGAGGAGTAGGGAGGAATAGGAGGGAGGAGGAGGGATTAGGAGGAGGAAGGAAGAGGGAGGAGGGAAGAGGAGGAAGGAGGAGGAGTAGGGAGGAATAGGAGAAAGGAGGAGAGAGGAGGAGAAGGGAGGAGGAGGGAGGAGGAAGGATGAGGAGGCAGGAAGGGGGAGGAGGAAGGAGAAGGAGGGAGGAGAAGAATGCAGGGGGAGGAGGAGGAGGGAGATGGAGGAGGAGGGAAGAGGAGGAGGGAGGAGGGGGAGGGAGGAGGATGAGGGAGGAGAAGAGGGAGAAGGATGAGGGAGGGGAAGGATGAGGAGGAGGAGGGAGGTGGAGAGAGGAGGGGGAGGAGGTAGGAGGAGGAGGAGGGATGAGGGGGAGGATGTAGGAGGGAGGAGGGAGTAGGAGGAGAGAGGAGGAAGGAAGGGGAGTGATTAGGAGGAGGGAGGAGGAAGAGGGAGGAGGAGGGAGAAGGAGGAGGGAGAAGGAGGAGGGAGAAGGAGGAGGGAGGAGGAGGAGGGAGGAGGAGGGATGTGGAGGGAGGAGGTAGAGGGAGGAGGAGGGAGGAGGAGAGAGGATGAGGAGGGAGGAGGAGAAGGGAGGAGGAGGGATGAGGAAGAGGGAGGAGGAGGTAGGAGGAAGAGGGAGGAGAAGGGGGAGGAGGGAGGAGGAGGGATGATGGGGAGGATGTAGAATTAGAAGGAGGGAGGAGGAGGGAGTGGGAGAGAGAGGGAGGAGAAGGGAGAAGAAGGAAGAGGAGTGATTAGGAGGAGAGAGGAGGGCGAGGAGGAGAAGAGGAGAAGAGGAGGGAGGAGGGAAGGAGGGGGAGGGGAAGAGGGTAGGAGGAGGTTGATTTTAACGCATATGCCTGTAGACAACTGCAGCGAAAAGGTGGGTCTGTATCTATCTGACCCGGCGTGGCTTTGCCCAGCTCCTGGCGGGTAGCGTCTCATTAAATTCATACAACAAAAGTAACTTAAAAGAATGTCCTTCCACACACCATCCATTATTTTTAATGAAAACTCTTTCTAATCACCTGCATGACTACAGTAACTTCTTAAGCATAAAAAGATGAGTTACAATGTTATGCATTGTGCATTATTTTTATGAAAACTTTGAAAATGCCTTACAGATTGTATCATTATTTATTATAACTCATATGCCGGTACATAACTATGGACAAAGAGTTTATAAATCTTTGAAAACGATGCCACAATATGACTATAAGTTATACAGAAACGTTATGCCCCTTGAAGTAACTTTTACAGAGTTAAGTCCCCTGAGATATATGAAATTATAATGAAAAATGGAAAATTAAATAATATTGGGTAAGCAGCCGATTTCACACTAAACAAATATGAGTGGGCTGCACTGGAAAGAAAGGAAGACGTGTAGAAAATTTCATCTCAATCGGGTGGGCCGTTCGCGAGCGCATAAAGGACATATGGACATACAGACAGACAGACAGACAGACAGACAGACAGACGGAGATCGCAATTTATATATAAGATATATATATATATATATATATATATATATATATATATATATATATATATATATATATATATATATACATTTAATTTTCCTAATCAAGGTTGATCACTGTTGGGTAGATTATAATTATCCATGAATTCATCAGATTCGTTAAAAAACAAAATGAAGTTAAAGGAAAAGTATTTTTCAGAATTATGTTTTACTGCTATTGTTTCCTGGAGGCAAACAACTAATAACGAAATTTAAAAATCACAATCACTGAAGGTTAAAAGAGACAGCCTAGATATAAGAAGAGAGATTTAGAAGGTTGACAGATGACCCCATGTATCAGAGGCTTAATGGTCTTGGAAGGGGAAGATCAAAATAAAACAGCTTTCTATAATCTGGAAAAAACTGGATCTGACAAATCCTGTCATCATCATCATGTGTCTTGCCGAAAAGTATGGACGATTATGTTTGGCCATCTACCACGATCACCAGAGTCATGAATCAGCTCTATGTTCTTGTCTCGACTATGCCGTGTGGCCAAGCTACTTTGATATTTATCTCTCTGTCTACCCATTGTTCTTTTCCCATCAATCTTGCCAGCTGTCACCAAGTTGTCTAGTTTATTTAATTCTCATAACATGTCCGAAATAATTTTGACTGTCTACGTAACATTTCTCTAATTAAAGGATATTCCAGTGTCCATACTCTTGCCTGCACTTTATAATAAAATTGCTGTTATTTAATGACTTTCCCTACAATTCACAAAAGTTCCTAGCTTGCACTGAAGCAGCATCTGCCTGAGACTACAAAACATATTCCCGGTATTGAGAATGAGTACACTTGCAATGAAATAGTAGAAAGAATAAAACAGTTAGTGGCAATGGGAAAAATTTCAAGTAACTTCAGACAAGAGAAAGGGATCTTGAACACTGCAGCAGAAATGCTGATGACAGAGAAAAATAAATAGAAACACATAGCTAGCTCTCTCTCTCTCTCTCTCTCTCTACACAGATGCAAAGCCAGTTGTCTCAATACTGAAGAGCAATCAGTAGCACTCCTATGGGCAATGTCAGAAATTCGAAAGAGTTGATGTCAGATATTGTAAAGCAATGGATCCTGTCACGTTGAGACGCACCTAGAAATGAAGAGACAGAGAAATTGTTAAAAGAAGGTGGAAGATTACCTCATTCTGATAGAGACACTACCTATGATAAGGCTAAGAGGGGTTTATAGCAAGTAAATTCTTATAGAACCAAGTGAGAATCAGAGTATCCAGGCCATTAGAAAGATTACCAATATGACTAAAATGAACAAGCAGCAATCTTCAGATTCCGCATACGACACAACAGGCTAAAATATCATTTGTTCAATCAGCTAAAGACAGAATGATGAATGTACTGCAGAACTGGTGAAATGATGGCTAAACGTTTGCTGCAAGTGTTCAACATATGGTGGAACAGAAAAAAATTACTATCTGCCTACATCTACTCCATTTTAGGACAAACTCTATGTTGATATTAACAACCTCAACTTGACAGTTGCTCTCATTAAATATATTTGAGTTGATGTCTCGAGGTCTACAAAGAAGAAAGGAAAATATTACTGTTTTTCCTTAGAGAAACAATGAAGGAGTGTCATGATCCAAGGCCAAATGAAGTGAAGGAAGAATTAATCTGGCTGTGCCAAAAACATCAACAATGGTCTGACAACTAGACATATGCTTATTATATTGTCCTTGTAGCAAGGTTCATGCAACATGAACTATAGCCTTTACACGTTCATATGATTGATTGATTGATTGATTGATTGACGTTCATAATTCAGTTTATAACGCACATAGCGGCTCTAATGAAGTATTGCTGGATTAGATTTTCCAAGAATCCTTTCAAGAATGCAGGTTTAATATAATATGTTTTAAATGTTACTACAATACCTATATTATAGAAAACACTTCAATACAATTAAAAGGTAAGATAGTACCTTGTTAGCTGCTTCCAAAATGGCTTCCACATTACTCCTCAAAGGTTTTAATTCCTTTGCATCTCCACTTTCACTCCCAAATGTGATCAGAGAGTTTAGGGCAATACAAGACAGCCACAGGTTTTGGGCGCTCCGAGTCAATTTTTCACTCGCTGCTCGAGCTGAAATTAAATCAACATAGGTTATAAACCAGATGTGCTTGTTGTAGAACTCAACAGAGGAGTGTAAAAGTAGAAAAAGTAATCTCATTGCAAACACTTCCATGGTGGTCTGAAAGGTGATGCCTTCACAATTTTATGAGCAATGTAATCCCTCTCTCACTGTTGTTTACTTCTAAATTACTGCACAATCAATTTGATGAGGTAATCAGAGTGAAACTGCAACTTAGTTTCAAAGCTCACTTCACATGCCAGATATAAATCGATTTCCAGCCCCAATAAATTGCATCAACCTGGAAACAACAGCAAACATTTCACACACAAATGACATCAACCTAGAAACAACTGTAAATAGTTCACACACAAGTGACCTGGAAACAATGGCAAACAGTTCACACACAAGTGACAAGCATCAACCTGGAAACAATGGTAAACAGTTCACATACAAGTGACAAGCATCAACCAGGAAACAATGGCAAACAGTTCACACACAAGTGACAAGTATCAACCTGGAAACAATTGTAAACAGTTCACATACAAGTTACAAGTTTCAACCTGGAAACAATGGCAAACAGTTCACACACAAGTGACAAGCATCAGCCTGGAATCAACTGTAAACATTTCACACACAAGTGACAAACCTCAACCTGGAAACAATGGCAAACAGTTCACACACAAGTGACAAGTATACACCTGGAAACAATGGCAAACAGTTCACACACTAAGTGACAAGCATCAGCCTGGAATCAATTGTAAACATTTCACACACAAGTGACAAGCATCAACCTGGAATCAATTGTAAACATTTCACACACAAGTGACAAGCAATAACCTGGAAATAATGGTAAACATTTCACACACAATGAAATTTCTACTTATTCTATTCTACTCTATTTCATTCTATTAGTCACTGCATTCTTACAGCTTTAGTACAGTTAATACCATTTTGTGTTTGTATTTAACCAAAACAAATTTGATTCATTAAACAAACATCACTATTAAAGCAGATGCACTAGCCTCATCCATAGTGTGGAGAACAACCTAGTAATGTATCAATTGTTAAGAAATCAAAATATATAATAATCATAACTGCAAATCCATGCTCCTACC
Source organism: Cepaea nemoralis (assembly GCA_014155875.1). Lineage (NCBI taxonomy): Eukaryota > Metazoa > Mollusca > Gastropoda > Stylommatophora > Helicidae > Cepaea > Cepaea nemoralis. The sequence continues at coordinate 179,517 of JACEFZ010020732.1, read as the reverse complement.
ATGTAGACAGAATGCACACAGTAATGATAAAAACAGAATAAGAAATTCTATCAGGATTACATTTTGAAAAATGTTATTGAATTGAAAAGAAGTGCTACAATATTTAGTGAATTCACATGGAACATCCTACCAAAATTGTGATCCCTATAAATCAGTGCTGACATGTAGTACAAAATGAGTTAACTTATTCTGTAGCTCAAGGAGCAGCAGACTAAGTCAGATCTCAGCATGCTCGCAGACAAGGAACACTCCCTGAATGAAGCCATGGACACAGGTAAGGCTAATAAGAAGAAAATCATGGATGGCTCAGGCAACGGACCTAATAGAGAAGTGTTATGCTTGAGAACATTGGGAGAGAGGAGTATTCAGAATGTCAAGGAAAAGTCAGACTTGTGCAGGATCAAAATAACATTAGATCTGGAATGCAGGGACTGGCCAGCACACTGCACTGAATGGGAGGTGCAACAATTGATCCATGACAGTTTGTAACCAGGCGATCTAATCATCTACACAGATGACTCTGTGCTAAGAGGTAAAAGAAGTGCCTGGGGATTCATGGGTTCATAGCGAAGGCTGGTGGATGGTGTTTGGTGTAGGAGAGCCTGGTATATGATACCACAACATCTAATCTGAGAATGGAGGTGGAGGCTGTTACTGCAGCATTCCATTGGCTGTAGGACAAACAGCATACATGTCTGGATTGTATGTAGCAGACTCACAGAGCATGATGAGAAGGGTAAAGACAGGCATGCTTCGTAGAGAGTGGCATGTTTCTATTAAACAATCAAAGATAGCACGCATCTGTAGGATCTTTTCTCCAGGACATGCAGGTGTGGTGTGAAAAGAGCATGCAGACAAACTGTTGGGTGGGGTATTGGTGCGTGATAAGGTAGACATGGTGAGGGACCTTTGGGAATCTTGTGAATACAAAATAAATCATCATGGCTAAGAGAGAATGGTTTAGCAGGGTGTGACCAGAGGATCCGACCGACCCTCAGTATTCAGAGACAAGCCAGAAGGACACACAATCAGACTGCAACTGGTGCCATTAGTATTGAGACTTTTGAACATCTACAGTGTCAGAGCTGTGGTGTTGGAGCTGTGGTGGTGTAGCAGCTACTCTGGGTTAAATATGTTGTCATATAGCTCAGAGTTGAAACATCTACAGTGTTGGAGCTGTGGTGGTGTAGCAGCTACTGTAAGGTAATTTGTTGTCATATAGCTCAGAGTTGAAACATCTACAGTGTTGGTGCTGTGGTAGTGTAGCAGCTATTGTAGGGTAGATATGTTGTCATATAGCTCAGAGTTTGAACATCTAGTTTTGGAGCTGTGGTGTTGGAGCTGTGGTCGTGTAGCAGCTACTGTAGGGTAGATATGCTGTCATATAGCTCAGAGTTGAAACATCTACAGTGTTGGAGCTGTGGTGGTGTAGCAGCTACTGTAAGGTAATTTGTTGTCATATAGCTCAGAGTTGAAACATCTACAGTGTTGGTGCTGTGGTGGTGTAGCAGCTATTGTAGGGTAGATATGTTGTCATATAGCTCAGAGTTGAAACATCTACAGTGTTGGAGCTGTGGTGGTGTAGCAGCTACTGTAGGGTAGATATGTTGTCATATAGCTCAGAGTTTGAACATCTAGTTTTGGAGCTGTGGTGTTGGAGCTGTGGTGTTGGAGCTGTGGTCGTGTAGCAGCTACTGTGGGGTAAATATGCTGTCATATAGCTCAAGAGTTTGGACATTTACGATGTTGGAGCTGTGGTGTTTTAGCAGCTACTGTAGGGTAGATATGTTTTTGGGTGTTGGAGCTGTGATGTTGGAGCTGTGGTGTTGGAGCTGTGGTGGTGTAGCAGCTACTGTGGGGTAGATATGTTTTTGGGTGTTGGAGCTGTGGTGTTGGAGCTGTGGTGGTGTAGCAGCTACTGTAAGGTAGATATGTTGTCATACAGATCAGAGTTTGAACTTCTAGTTTTGGAGCTGTGGTATTGGAGCTGTGGTGGTGTAGCTTTGGTGGTGTAGCAGCTACGGTTGTCATATAGTTCAGAGTTTGAACATCTACAATGCTGGAGCTGTGGTGTTGTAGCTGTGCAGCTGTAATACTCAGTGGCAGTGTTGAATATTTGTCTCTCTTAGGGTCAAATTAGCCTTAAAAAAATGCATACTGGATAATTATCTAGAAAAGACAGAAAGGAACTGGTCACCTATCTGTTTGATGCCATGGCCTAGTATATATGACAATCTAACATTTCACACACCTACAGTGGTGTATACCATAGGATTACTCTTCTTACATTCTCCTCATAAAATCAATATGCCATTTGCATCCATTTTCGAAACCTCTTATTATGTATTTGATAAACTGTTCCCGAGCCAGTCATTTTTCTCTCAGTTCTCCATCCTTGCACATCGACAATGAGTCCTACTACAGGCACATATGGTACAAATCCCACCGACCCCCTCACTTCCACATACACGACTTTCTTCTTCTATTATGAAATAAAGACCCCAAGCCCTCCTCTCCTTTGCTATTGAAGTTCCTTTCATCTCTCTCTCTCTCTCCCCCTCTCACTGTCGCATTACTTTTGCTTTCTAAATAAAGGATTTTCTAGTCACAATATTAACCAGTTGTGTTATATCCAGTTTGACAGACAACTGCAAGCACAATTCATGACAGGACATTTGATGTTTACTCACCTTCGATAACTGTTTCAATGCCTTTCAGTCTCGAGATCCATCCAGCCACCTCGGTCTGAAACTTCTCCCTCTCCTCCAAAAGTTTACACTGAAGGACTTGGTTATATTCTGCAGTTAATTGTTGCTTCTGAACCACCAGCACATCTTTCAAGTGATCACTGTGAGCAGCTGCCTGACGGGCAAGCTGCTTTCTCACTTCAGTCTCTAGTTTCACTAAGTAGTCCATTTCCTGCAAATAATATTAACAACAATAACAATCACTGAAACCAGACATCTCAGAAGTAAAACCTAGGCACTGAAATGACAATACAGTGTTCTAAGCCAGTTAATAAAATCCTCCTCTCTCACTGTAGCTTATTCACAAACAGCAACAACAAAATCTTCAACTCTCACTATTGCTGGGAATCAGATTCACAAACAGCAACAACAAAATCTACACCTCTCATTATTGCTGGGAATCAGATTCACAAACAGCAACAACAAAATCTACACCTCTCATTATTGCTGGGAATCAGATTCACAAACAGCAACAACAGTCCTCACCTCTTACCAGTTGCTGGGAATCAGATTCACAAACAGCAACAACAGTCCTCACCTCTCACTGTTGCTGGGAATCAGATTCACAAACAGCAAGAACAGTCCTCACCTCTTACCGTTGCTGGGAATCAGATTCACAAACAGCAACAACAAAATCTACACCTCTCATTATTGCTGGGAATCAGATTCACAAACAGCAACAACAGTCCTCACCTCTTACCGTTGCTGGGAATCAGATTCACAAACAGCAACAACAGTCCTCACCTCTCACTATTGCTGGGAATCAGATTCACAAACAGCAACAACAGTCCTCCCCTCTCACTATTGCTGGGAATCAGATTCACAAACAGCAACAACAGTCCTCACCTCTCACTATTGCTGGGAATCAGATTCACAAACAGCAACAACAAAATCTACACCTCTCATTATTGCTGGGAATCAGATTCACAAACAGCAAGAACAAAGTCCTCACCTCTCATTCTGACTGAGAATGAGAAAACCTATTTTCTTACCATATAGCACAGATCCCTATGCATGACACACTTCTCCAGAGTTGTTATATACCAGCTGCTTGCCCTTCAGATGTGTCTTCCCACTGTACCACTCTCTACTTTGGATGATTCAATAACAGCAATCTAATTTGTTCTTGTCCATATTAGGCCAACATTTTGTTTCCCTCATGTGAATATAGTTGGTCACCTGATTTCTCTTCTTGCCTAATTAATTTATGACAAACTTCTCTTTATTCTAAACTCCAATGGTGTTGTTTATATTCTTATTTCTTCAATAACACAGCCAAAAGTATTACAACACAGTGCAAACAATCATGTAATTCCCTTCACATAATAATGTTAGATGCCAAGAATTGGGGATGTAACAATGTAGAGGAATCTCAGAACAAAATTTACAAGAACAATTCTCCATATATACCGCACACATAAAAAGTCAATTCAAACTTTCAGATACTTGCCAGTTTGGTCTTTTCATGTTGAAACTCCTCCCGAATATGCTGGCGTTCCTCAGAGATTGTAGATTCCGTGACACGGAGATCTTCATGTATTTGTGCCTCCAAGGCAGTTTTCAGTTTTTGTTGTTCTTGGGACTGCAACTCAAGAATCTGCTTCTGCAGTTGTTCAACCCGACGGAATGAATGGGCAATTAATATATTCAGCTCGTCCTCTGACAGTTTTCCTTCTGCATAATAAAATAATGTAAAGAAACACCTCATTTCTATACTTTTTTATTACTAACAAGAAATAATGTGTTAAGAGACAAAAAATGTAATGCTTCAAATACCAACAAAATACTACAAAATAGGTTTTATGAATTCTGAATTATTACTAATTTATCTCTTTTAACAAATATAAATTAGTGGAAGATGTTCTATTATGAAGTTTTGATTTACTATATATACACACTGCATTAATTCAGTTTCTTTCATAGCAGATAATCATTTAAAAATAAACACATTCCAAACAGCAAATTACAGGTCATTCATTATTTGTAATTGAAATCAAAAAGAGAATACTTTTGTTGGCGATGGCAGAATTCCAAACAATTAGAAAAGCTACCCATGATAGATTTATAGTAAGTAAATATCTATTACTTGGTTGTGAAAGTCAAAGTAAAACCACGACATCAACTTGCCAAGAATCAGTTTATGAGCAGTCACAAATCTAGAATCATGGTAGTGTGATGGGCTAACCAAACTTTCACGCAAGTCTTCAAAATGAATCCCTTTACATGACATCTGCACACTTCCATTTTAATTTCTATTCTGCCATTGTTTTTCAAAATAAAACTCTCATGAACCATGACAGTGAACTTTATCTAACTGATGTCATGGCTTCATATATAAAACACTGGTAGATTAAATCCTTTCTCATAACATGCACTTGCAATATTGACTATGTAAAAAATTTCCAAAGACAAACTATGTCACTGAACTAATGTTCTGAAAATGTAATGCAATAATATACGAAAACCCTCACAAGCTAAAGTCTGAAGCCAGGATTTTGTATATTCATTACATCTGCTTAAAGGGATTCATTTACTTTGTCGTACCATCAATAAATCTGCAACTGTTTCCATGATTTGTCATCAAGTCATATTTACAAAACCCATCATACTTAGTTAGTGCTGAAAACCATGTCCTATTTGCTATTTAGTAAACCTGCATTGCCATGGAGTTTACAATGTTTCTGCCATGGAGTAATTAATGCTACTGTGATGTTAGGTAGCGCTCAGGCGTCTGCATTGGTAGGGAGCGTCTGATTATTAATGCTCTTCACATAGCATGCTTGTTATAGCTCGTTGTTGGTGAATTAGAATAAACTGTTCGCCAATGGCTGAACTGTGCTTGCTTTGATGATCACTAGTATAGGCTCATTGAAACTGCCCAACCTTGATTGTATGTCGGGTGTTGTACATATCTTTCCCAGCACTCGACCCAATAACTGGAATTTTTCCCTGGCCAAGCAAAGTAGACATTTGTTGCTGCCGTGGTCACGTAACTGAGTCAGCACCTTTCTGGTTAGCAACTCTGTGTTCCTTTTTGCTGGACTCATTTCAATCATTGTCATAAGTTAAGTTTAAGTTCTTGTACAGGACTATTCATAACAACTCGTAAACTGGAGTGAACTCAACATGTCTTGAATAACAACACACAACTCCTTTTCATTCTATATTGACTCCAAGCATGGAACAATTCACAATATATGTTTCACAAATACATGCCTAGAGTCTACACAATAAATTACACATCTACTAATAAAAGTAGGGGCTTATTCTTTGGCCATTCTACTCGACTCAGACCCCGATCAACACCTGACCGTGGTTCAAGCTCAACTGACTGCCCGCTGGAGACGCTGTCTCCTGCTCAGCAGCCCCTTAATGAAAACTACTGTCAAATATATCATCAACAACATCTTCCACTTTTGTCGTCAAACATCATGGACAGGAATAGCTGATGTTCCAGTGCCCAATGAGTGGCACTGGAAGGTGTTATTCTGGGTAATTGTTCAATGTCTTTGATGTCGTAGATCCATTTTCTTCGATGTTGTCAATCCATTTTCTTCTCTGGCGCCCTCTTGCTCTCATATCAGATCTTTGGTGTAGCGCCAGTGCTGATAATTGCATTCTAACAAGATGTCCGAACCATTTAATCTTCTGCCTTTCAGTGTATCGTCGCACAAGGTTTTGATCTCACTGTCAATCTGGTTCACATTTTTTTTTTACTCGGTCTCAGATAGGTGAAGTTGGCAGCTGTTCTCAGTTATCTCACCTTACAGGTGTTGATTTTGCGTTATGTGATTTGGATAATGTTCAAGCTTGACATTGGTAGCAAAGGGTTGGTATCAATATGCTGTCATATACAATACACAGAAAGCCTACTCAATTAAATCTACAACATATTTCCTGAGCCGCAGTAACATAGTGGATAGTACTCTGACACACCAACATAGAGGTCCGGTCTCAGTCCCTGACTGAGGAAGTATCTATCTAATCATATAGGGCTGTGGCATTTACTCAGCCTTATATGGGTGCCAGAAATTTCTCTGGTATAAAGATAATTTCCACCTCATAATGCAATGATCTAGTGAATTTGAGTCCTGTCACTTCACACTCCTATAGAAATATTTGCTGTGGAATTACATTTACTTTTTTATGTGTTTATTGGCTATTGTGTCTTTACAGAAACATACCTCTGAACAATACTGTTTCATGAACTTGTTTCCTAAATTGAAAGTCTGCACTTGTCTGCACAAGTAAAATCCCAACCCAGCAACTAAATAGACTGGCACTGAATATACTTGAAGTTGGGACACTGGACATGGATACGGGTAATAAACAACACTGACAATGGATGCAGAACTAGAGATGTAGTCAAACAGATCAATACTGTCAATGACTCATACTCTGATAGCTTCCTTTTGGCTGGTAAACCAGAACTTATGCAGGCTACACTGCACTACCAAGTGCTGGTTCTGAACACATGCTGCATCACTGCAGTCAGGGCTAGATAGTAGACACTAAAATATAAATCCTCATAATACTTCACTAAAACATATGACTTTCTTAAAGTACCTTGACCAAGTTTTGCTGCTGGCACCAAACTTTCAATTTCTTTCTGAAGTTGTTTTCTTCCTTTGTCCACTAACTCCTTATATTTCTGCACCATGTCTGCTTCAGCTTCTGCTTGTCGAACCTGCAGCACACAGATATTTCAGACACCAGTGATTACAAGTTTTTGGACTGCCTGTACATGAAAACAATGTCAACAGAACTTCCTTAACTGTATGTTATTGAGGAAGAAAAATCCAGCCTATCAGCATAGAATCAACACAAAAGATGAAGTTATCACATTTTTAAATAGAATTTGGTAATAGAAATATAACTCAACTGTATCAAGAATTATGGTTGCATAGTTTTGTACCAAAGAATGACAAATTTGCAGATTAAACCAGGAATATCTTTGCATGTTAGTACAATTCTTTGGATAGCTGCTCTCTCTACTACAAACACTGCTTGAAAAGTGGCAAAAATTAGGTATCCAAAAAAAATACTCCAAAGTTTACTGAAGTAAAAAAGAAACTCTTTACAGTGTGGTGTCTTGCAGCAAATGTAAATATGTCAGGACAGAAAGACTTGCTAATATCTCTCCACTGAAGAATAAATGTGGCGAAATGGACATATGCATTATACAATTAGTGATTATGCTCAGCTTTATTCAACTACTAAGCATAAGAATATTGTTCACAAAAGAAGAAGAGATTCAAGTGTGTTAGTCTTTCACACTAAACTATCCAATCATTTGTCTTTTGACTATCTTCTTTCATTAGCTGATTTATGCTGAAATCATCAGTATATCAACTGTGCCTTCTATCCAGACTTATTTCCCAGCACAAAATGTATAATATAAGATGTATAATATAAAAAGAACAGGAAATGATTGTAGGAAACACCTGGTTTAAGCAACACCCTAGAAGATTATGGACATGGAGGAGTCCTGATAGCAGGATCAGAAACCAGATTGACTACATTCTCATTAGCAGAAGATTTAGAAACGCGCTAACAGTAGCAAAAACAGTTCCCAGTGATGATTGTTATAGTGACCACAGACTACTCACAGGAACATTGAGGATAAAGTTGAAGAAAGTCAAGTATATAACAGGAAACACTAAATATGATTTGTGTACATTGAGTAATGACAAGGAAATACAAAACAAATTCAACATAGAAGTACAGAACAGATTTGAAATATTGTCTGATCTAGAGATATTATTCCAGGATGTGGATGATCAATGGGAAACGTTGAAGAATTCAATCAATGTGGCTGCAGAAACAACTATTCCAAAATTAAAGAAGGTGGGTCGTAAGGAATGGATGACTGAAGAAATTTTACACCTCATGGAAACAAGAAGACTCAACAAAAATAATTCTGTCAAATATGAAGAAATTCACAGACAAGTCAGAATATTATGTAAGGAGGCAAAAGAATCATGGCTTGAGGAAAAGTGCTTAGAAATTGAAAACCAACACAACAGTCAAAATACCAAATTAGTGCACAAAAGAATTCAGGAACTTACTAATAAAAGAACAAGTACATCAACAGGGTGTCTAAAAACTAAAGATGGCAAAATCATAATAGAAAAAGACCAGATTCTACATGTATGGACAGATTATGTTAAACACCTTTCTGATGATAACAGAGATGAACAGTATGATATTAGATTTAATAATGAAGGACCGCCAATTTTGGAGATGGAGGTTCAAAATGTTCTTAAGCATATGAAAGCTGGCAAGGCCCCCGGTGCAGATAACAACAGAAATGATTAAAGCTTTAGAAGAATTTGGACTAGAGCAAGTCACCAGACTGATGAACACATTATATGATACTCGAGATATACCTCCTGAATTATGTAACTCTGTATTTATTGCAATCCCAAAGAAATCAGGAACCTTGGAATGTGATCAACATAGAACAATTAGTATAATGAGTCACATCACAAAGATTTTGCTAAGAATTATCATGCAAAGAGTGAGGAAGAAGATACAACCTGAAATAGGGGAAGGACAATGTGGGTTTGTAGAAGGAAAGGGTACAGTAAATGCTGTGTATATGCTGCGAACAGTTATTGAACGTGCTATAGAAGTAAACAAGGATATACATCTTTGCTTTATTGACTATACAAAGGCTTTTGATAGAGTTAGACATGTCAACATGGTGGATATGCTTGCAGATCTACAAATTGATGGGAAAGACATTAGACTTATAAAAAACATATATTGGAAACAACAAGCTGCAATAAGGATTGATAATGAAGTGGGACAGTATCAGCCAATTAAGCGAGGTGTTAGGCAGGGATGTGTGATGTCTCCAGATCTTTTTTCCCTATACAGTGAAAATATTTTCAGAAATGTAGAGGATATAAATGGAATCAGCATTGGAGGACGCAACATCAATAACATTAGATATGCAGATGATACAGTATTAATTGCAGACAATGCGCAGGACCTGCAACAATTAGTAGATGCGGTTGTTGTACACAGTGAGCAACTGGGGTTAGAATTAAATTGTAAAAAGACTCAAGGTTATGGTCGTCACTAGGAAGGAAGAAGTGCCACAATGTAATATACAAGTAAATGGAAATATTCAACAAGTGAATCGGTACAGTTATCTTGGAACAGTCATAACATCTGATGGGAGATGCCTTGAAGAGATTAGAACAAGAATTGACATGGCAAAAGTAGCCTTTAGCAAGATGAAAACCATTCTGACCAATAAAAAGATGTCAATTGAAACGAGAAAAAGAGTGTTGAGGGGATACATAGAGCCTGTTCTTTTGTATGGATGTGAAACTTGGACAATGAGCAGTCAAGCTGAAAAACATCTCATGGCTGCAGAAATGTGGTTTCTGAGGAAAATGCAAAGAATACCATGGACAGACAGAAAAACCAATGACCAAGTACTACAGGAGACAAATGAACATCGTAAACTAATTAGAGAAATTAGACGTAGACAGTCAAAAATTTTTGGACATGTTATGAGAAGAAATGGATTGGAGAACTTGGTGACAACTGGCAAGATCGAAGGGAACAGACGAAGAGGAAGACCGAGAGGAAAATACCTGGATGGCTTGGCCACATGGCATGGACGAGACAGGAACACTGAGCTGATCCACAACACTGGTAATCGAGTGAAATGGCGAGTCATGACCGCCCACGCTTTCCGGCATGGCACATGATTGATTGAATATAAAATGTAAACTACATTTGCAACTCACGAGATATCTTACAGAATAAAACATAGTTCACATAATGTAAATACTAATAAACAATGAACGTAACACTTTTTTTTTTAAAGTCGCTTAAAAGTCAACAGGGTCGACTTCATTGCACCGGGTTTTTATATCATATGGCTCGGTCTCTTTCCACAGTGAGGAAAGCGTCGCACAAAGCACAAACTCAGTAGATCTAGCGACAACCCACAGGAGTCTACGAAAAATCTCACTCGTTAACCGAAGGACGCTGAAGCTGGAATCGAACCCACAACCTTCAGGAGCCCTGAGACAAACGGCTTGACCACTTCGCCACGAAGACTCCCAAACACTGTTTACGTGCCATTATGGAACACTAAGGGCTGTGGGTCAGGTGCATACTTGCAGTCAACAAATGGCACATGGGTACTGAGACAGTCACTACCATGGAAGGCACGTACTTTTCCCACCTAAATCATTGCTACCCAATTTACAGACTGGGTAAACCCCAAACACCAAAAGAAATTCACCAGGAATCAAATAATGTACAAAGTCTCAGGACTATCTTTCAGACTTCATTATCAATAATCAAATGCATAACAAAATGCAAAATTTCAAAACTGATTAATGTAACCCGTCTTCATTTGCCACTAAAAGTTGAACAGGCAATCATAATTTACAAAACAATAAAACTGTCTCATCTTCAAACAACAATGTATACTATTACAACTAAAAAATTGATAAATAAATAGATAAAAAAGCAGATTAACCTGTGAGTTGACACTTCCTAGCTCTTTCAGGAACTCACTGAGTTGCCTTGAGGCTTCTTTAACAACTGGATTGTTCTGTGTTACTTGATTGTTTTTCCCCTCCAGTATGACATCCTGCAGTTTTTCAACACACTTCCTGAAAACAAAGATGGCTGAACGTGAATCACTATTTGTGACGGTGTGAACCATACACACATCTTATCTGCAAATCAGGAGCCCTCTCATTCAAGTGCAAATACTGTTTATACAACAATGTGGTCGACAGTTGTCTATAAATATGATTGGTTATTTACATTTCTTTTGTAAAAGGACTAATTACAATCAGCTATATCTGAGGTGTTGAACTACAAACATGTCAAGTCCATAGCAAGGAAGCAGATGAGTAGTAACCTTTATGTATATTCTGATGTAGAGTTCTTCATGTAGAGCAGGGGTGGTCAACACGAGGCCCGTTGGCCGCATGCGGCCTGCCGCATCGGAGTGGGAAGCGACGATGTGGTCAAAGCTGTAGCACCCTTGCTTGTTTACTTTAATTAACAAACAAAAAATTAGGTGCGTGGCCCAGCAGGAAATATTATTTCTGAAATTTGGCCCGCCAGCTGAAAAGGTTGGCCACCCCTGATGTAGAGTGTTTCACGCAGTTGTATCAGTGTATGTTTGCTGTTTGTGTGCTGATGAAGGCTTTAGTTGCAATTACCACTTTGTCACTTTTGATCATGCTCTAGTAAAGCTTATTGATTCTTCTTCTTGTTTGTGTTTATTCACTTGTTGTGAAAGGAGACAGACAGCAGACTTTGGTTTCAGTAAATGAAAATGAAAAATAGTTTGTAACTGGAGAATGGTGAGATGGTAAGTCACTTTTCTCTATGCCCTGGCCTTACATGGGTCCTGCAAACCCCTGCTCATGTATAAATCAATACTGTTTTATATGATGAAGCAATGATGCATATTATGACCAGCTTAAATGAACAACATATACCAACTTTGATTCCATAACTTTCTCAGTGGCTCTTAACAATGCCTGTTCTCTTTCTCTGTTAGCAACAGCCACAGCTTCCCAGTGGGCATCTTTACCCAGAATCTGTGACAATAGGAAACATAGAAAACTAGACATATTAACAAACAACACAATCAAGATACTCAGTTATGTGTCTTACTTTACATATGTGCAAGAAATGTTGGCCAATTCAGATATAATAAAATAACACTATGAAATTATGTGAAATTCTTATTATATTTCTTTGCGACTGAACAAGCCAGAATTTCTTACACATTGAACAGCCATAGAACTATCATCATCATCCAGAGGCTTGCTCTGTGGAGAACAGAACTGGAAACCCTCCCCCCCACTTTCCACTATTCTAAATAATGTCTGTTTATCTTAACCCTTTACAGGGCATAGCGGCCATTACCGGCCGATCGCTTAAACGAGCGTAGCGGCCGATTGCGCCTGATACTATTATGCATTGTAAAAACGCGATCTCTCGGCTTTCCGACACTTCCGACAGCTACTTTCACTTTCGCCGATAGCTTGACAACGTGGCCGCCATTTGTAAATGTGCTAAAATGAATTTGAGCGGACTTTTTTTGATAGTTTTCGGGATTTTTACTCTGTTTTTCAAAATGGATTTCGGCGATTCTTCAAGTGATAGCCGAGGTTTCGCTCTGTTCAATTTAAATGACATTAAAGGGCACGAAGTTGATTATTAATCGGAGCTAGATATCAGTGCAAAGCGTTACTTTGCATTAGCAGCCGTGAGTCGGACTTTAAAGAAAGTGATTATGATTCTGAAAATGTGTTAGTAAATTGCCGTATAGGTGACGGAAAATCACAAACATGCCGTATTTCGTAAATATTTGTGTTCATATATGGATTACCGGCAACAATCACGTGAGTAACATATTCTGCATGCTTTTCCCTTCATTGCGTTATTTAACTAAAATTGGTTGACTAAAACCTTATTTTTGATGTTTTTACTAACGCGACCCGAAATTTTACAGAACCTGAAAAAATCTTGCACATTCAGGGCTACAAAACGGACAAGCGTCAGCCCTGTAAAGGGTTAAGTCAGATGTCCTGCCTAGTAGTGTGTATGCGTTACATCCTTGGTCTGCCAACTGTTGCTGGTAGGCTCAAGGTGATGCAGGCGAAGGCATACCTCAGAGTAGCTGCTGACACAGACCACCCACTGCATGAGGTGCTGGACGTAGTTAAGGGTCAATGACTGATAAGAGGGAAATCATGGATGGCTCAGGCGGAGGATACGATCAGACAGATGTGTCCCTTGGAGAACATTAGGCGAGGAGAGGAGTGGGTCAGAGTGCCAGCGGAGCAGTTAGACTTGTGCAGAGTTATAATCACATTAAGCCGGGAGTGCAGGGAGTGGCCAGAAGGGGCCACGGAAGTGGACATCCAGCAACTAATTCAGGACAATGCTCACTCGGGTGATGTGATTATCTACACAGATGGTTCGGTGTCAAGAGGTCAGAGAAGTGGCTGGGGGTTCATAGCCAAAGCTAATGGTCGACGTTTGGTGCAGGAGAGCCTGGCATATAATACCACAACATCGACCCCGGGATGGTTAACCCGGTCAACAAATGCCCGCAGAAGTCGGATGTGTCGGCCTAACGGCGCAAGAACGCAGCTTTGCTGTAAACAGGCACAACGCAATCACATCCACACAAAAAACTCTGGATGAACGCAGAAGAAGAAGATACCACAACATCCAGCTTAAGAATGGAGGTGGAGGCAGTCACTGCGGCTCTCCGCTGGATGGAGAATACGACACACACACAAACATCGTGATTGTAACTGACTCAGAAAGCATGCTGACGAGGGTGAGGACGGGCAGGCTTCATGCGGAGTGGCTTGCTTCGCTTCGGAGGTCACGGGTGACAAGCATCGCCTGGATCTTTTCTCCGGGGCATGCCGGTGTGCTGGGAAATGAACAGGCGGACAGATTGGCTGGCTCTGCAGAACTTGGTGGAGTATTGATACAGACATGGTTGCGGCCTTGTGGGAGCACGTGTACACCTTGGAGGAGCAATTGGATTACCATGGTCTGACAAGAATGAGACAGCGAGGAGTGACGAGGGGATCTGGCCGACGCTCAACGCTAAGAGGAAAGGTGAGACGGACATATAATCAGATTGCTACTGGTACTATTGGTGTTGGAACTCTTAGCTGGCTGCTGAGGATGGGGACGGAGCGCTTATGAGAATGCCCCAAATGCTGTGATGTCGATTCCTAAATCAATCAATCAACCAATCAGATGTCCTGCCTGTATTGTCATGCGTAAATTATCTACCACACCTTGAATCCACCTATGTAGTAGTCTTTCCATCCCAGCTTCCCCGGTACTCCTCCCACAGTTATCTTTTCCAGTGGCAGGATAGTGAGATTCCTTATCAAAGGTGAAGTGACGCACCCTCTTCCCTCCACTAGCCTAGGGACACCCTTGGGGAGTGTAGAGTGCCCAGTTAGGTCCCGACATACAGGTTAATATGAAACCCTGAGAGCAGGTGGTGGATGAGCTTGAGAGAAACAAGTTGTTGATTATAATCTCAGGTTCATGATGGTAGGCAGAGGATCTCTGAATAGAGACAATGGCTATGTTCACTCACTAGTGTGGTAAATATCAAGAAGGAAATCACAGCAATGGGAGACTACCTTCTTTACAGATGCCTAGAAAACTATAGCTTTCATAAGCAACTTGTATTACTTCAGTTGTATTAGTTGATCATATAAAAATACACAAATATGAATACATTCTGAACATTTCTGCCAAATAGTAAGCAATTTTTTCTGAAAATCATCTAAAGAAAAACATACTAAAAGAAGAAAGTAACAGGAAAAACTACTATTTAGAAAATAATTGGCCTAACAACAGAAATAAGCCAATACAATTGTGCAAATACTGTTGCTCACATCCTCTATGTTGTCCGTGGCTTTTTTGAGTAGCTCAGCATGATAACGAGTGCTTGCAGCTGCTTCTGTCTGTGCTTTCACTGCCTCTGCTACCAATATCTGACTATTAGCTAGGCAGCTTATTAAGTAGAGCCTCCAGTGCTAAATAAGACAAAAAAAAGGTCAATATATAATGATGGCTTATTTCTTTATTTGTTATAATGCCTCTTTATAGGCCTCATATATGTGTGCTATGACAGATGTATTAGTAGTTAAGGTCTTCCACTTCAACCTGTCTTCAGCAAAATGCTTAGGCCTTACAATGTTTGCGCCAGCCATTTCTTTGATAACATAAACATCAATCTTGGATTTATACTGTCTTCCCTTTAGCTGTTTGCTTTCAACAGTTCTAAAAATATAATTTTCTATAGTGAATCATGATGGGTTAAAAATCAATTCAGCTTTTGAATTTTCACAAACACAATTCTTGCTAGCCTAATAATGGCCTCCGTCAGCCCTATCTGATTGTGGGTTGATGAGTCCAATAAGCAGAAAGCGCCCAACCTCACAGCCTAATGTTGCCTTTAGTGAGTTCTTTCCTCCTCTGATAGCTGAAGTAGTCTCCTTTCACTAATTTCAATATTACTTCTTGCAGGGCAGCTCCATGTATTATAAGGCCAGAGGCCATTTCCTCCAATATTTGTCTGGCTCTCTTGCAAGTATCTCTGAATCACTGAAAATTGTTCAGTATTTTCTCCTGCTGAGCATAGATGATCAACTGTATAAGAAAGAGCTAACCACACAAGCTGTATAGACCATAGACTTACTTTTCACCGTAAGTTTGAATTTCTCCATATATCCCTTGTTGAGACATGCAAAAATAGTTGCAACTTTGGTCATGCAGCTAACAATGTCTCATCCAAGATAAGCCTGTCATCAACATCATTCCCTGAGTACATAAAATCATTGGCCACTTCTAGTTTATATTGTCAATTTAATACCTGGCATGGTCTCTGCACCCTGGCTCATCACCTGTGTTTTCTTGAGACTTATTGTCAGGACAAACTCCTTGCATGAAAAGGAGAACCGATTCACTAGGTTTCGGAGTTCTTCTTGGCTCAGGGTGACAATTGCAGGAGATGTATTTATTTGTGCTCCTGCTTCTTTTATGCTTAAAGTGCATAAAGTATGTAACTATTTTAGCAACAATTGTATGCGAAAATATATAATTTGCCTGTTCTGTAATTATTTTGTTATTTCCGTGACAACATTATTAAAGTAAGTAAAATGTAAAGGACTTATTGTCAGGACATGCTAGGGAGAACCGATTGTTGATGTTTTGGAGTATGGTGCCAGACTGATATTTGTATAGACCAACTAACACAATGTGGGTGATGAGCACAATATCACGACAACTGTTTTACTTCCCAAGTATACATTTTAGGCTGGGTCGATTTGGGAGACCAGGTCAATTTTCAAAATCAACCTTGATAGCGGATTTGAGTTCATGATCACCGGGTCAACCCACATCATATGATGTGTTCTGGAATATGTGAAGGCCCAACACCTTATAGTCCCAACAGCAAAATATGCTATAGGACTACCTTCATCTTTACACATCAGAAACCTGAAACAAAACAAACCATTATCTTGCTCAACTAAACTAACCTGCACTGTTAGTCTGGTCATCCTCATCTTGTCTCTGTAGCTGAGTCTCAACATGGCTGGGATCTATCTGCTCACTTATCACCTGAGAACCTGCAGAATAAACATGCTAAGTTCATGTGTCCAAGCATGGACTTGATGCATATTCTCTGCAAACAGACACAGCTAGATTATTACAAATTGACGGTTATTATCAATATGCTAGTGATAGATGTTGTATTGCTTTCACACAGGCATGAAGATGTGTATTATAAGAGTTGCCTTGCCTTACATTTCCTCTCTATGGGTACCGTGGGTAACTTCCAGATAGAGAATGGAGAAACTCTAAGTTTACTCTTGCTAGTTTTATGGAACCGCATGCAAGATTACAGCCATACATTAACATCACACATCACAGATAAATGGCCAATCAAGGAACCTGAACTATGAAACGGCAAAAGATCTTGGAGTAAGTGGATCCCTAGAGATGCAGTGCACGAAAATATGCAGGTAGATGTACACTCTTTGGTGCTCACCGGGTCACTAACCAATTATTGGTGAAATGACCACCTCACTGATGACAAAGTGTTGCTAAATTCTATCTAACAAATGTGCAAGTCATTACGACTGGCAATTAGCTGAAGCTTTATACTGAGTGTAAGACAATTCAACTTCATCATGATCATGGAGACACCCAAGTATTATGTGTTCACTTCTAGTGTTTGTCCATTTATTTTGATAGTGGTTGTTCCGTGTTCCTTATATGCTTTTCACAATTTTGCAGTTTTCTATGCTAATTTCTAGTCCATACGATCTTTAAATTTCTATTCATACATACAAAAGAAAAGAAAAATAAACCTGTACTAGCATATTTTCTACAGTTGGCACTTTACCAAGACTGTGCTGCTGTGCACACATCTCAGGGTAGAATTCTCCAACCAAGACCTATAGTCTCAAAATAAGCAGCTAGGTGAACTATCTGTAGTATACATTTTGCAAGCTGCCATACATGCTGTTTGAATTTCCCCACACTACCCTCCAGTTAGCAACAGCACCAACAACCACCACCATTAGAATTAAATTCAAATTTTAAAATGAAGGAAGTAGAGCCTATTGTTTAAGAAGAAAGATGAAATTTACATCATCTTAATTTGAAAAAGAGCGCTGATTCGGAAAGGGAACGACAATAATTTAAATATAGCCTGAAAAGGAGCTCAGCCATTGGTCACGACCCGGAATTACGTCAGAGCCCAGTCGAGGAAGGGCAGGAAAAACAACAACCGAGAGTCTTTAAAAATGGAGCGAAGACCAGTCAGACGTGCAGTGTGTGAAAAACGAAAAACCTTCAGCAATCGCTAAAAAGGAGAAGGTCCACTGGAACTGACGGCTTGGTGTCCTCTACTCAACAATCCATCTGAAGTTTAGCCAACTCCAATAGAGGAAGAGAGAGAAGTGCCAGCCTATTAAGCAGCCAGCGAACTAGGACAGCTAAAAACCTAGTCTGGAGCCTGAAACCTGACGACGCTATGCTTGAAGAAGACATTCAACTATGTTGAAGGTAAGCACACTGTAATATTAAGTTAGTTATGTTCCTTTCCCAGAAAATGGTAAGTTGGTGTGCTGTAAAAATGTGGTTAGTCCTTAAGAACTTATTTCAGGAGACTAAGCACTATATTCAGATGTCGTAGTTCATAGATGATCTGTGGACTAGGTTAACCCATAGTGAGGTTTTTTTTTTGGTTATCTAGCTTCTATGTAAGCATAAGCATTATGCCTAGATTCTGCATTTTACTCCTTAAGCAGTTAAGCTAAGTCAGTAGTGATTTAAGAGTTAGTGATTAACTTAGGATTTAGGAGATTAGAATCCATAGTTCAGTAGTAAGGAACTATCTTAAATGTGCATTCACTAAGTAGGAGGAATTAGTGTAATTCATCCAAGAAACAGTATATGGGCACATTAAATGTAAATAGTTCCCTATGTGTTATCATGAAATCCTGTGTGTTCTATGGAAGCATTCATGTGGTGATTCAATTGTGACTTCATCAGTGTTAAATATATGAATTTATTTGTTTAGCTTATTGATTGTGAGTCACCTAATTATGCCTATTCATCATTCATGCAAGTAGGTAATTTGATGCATACTGCCAATTTTATCAGAGGAGAAGATGATAGTGCTACCCATGCATTAATTGATAATTTAGGTGCCTCCATGCATGATTCCACTCTGTATTCCATATCACTCATGTTACAATTATATGGTTTTGTTTTATGAATTATGTTTGATGCATGATGATGATGAATCTTATGGACAAGTGAGGTAAAGGCATATACCTACATGTTGAAGAGGAAGGAGGATGCTCCTCCTCAAAGCATTTGATTGGGAGGAACCCACCTAAATGTCATACAGGAGATATTGCCATACTGTACTTATATTGTTTATAAGTAAAAGTGCATTGCAGTTAACGAAAGAATTAAGACACTTAATGTGTGAGGCCTTTTCTTTCAAATGGAAGGATAACTAGGGAAAATAATTATGTACAAAGGGGAATGGTGAACATGGTTATCAAATTCCGAATCGATCAAGGTATTACTCAACCTGGAGACCATGGGTGACAGGCATGGGCGAAGATGACACTGCTTATCTGATAGACTAAACCTTGAGCACCCTGTAGTGGAGGATTGGATGGAGAGGAACCAGTTATGGGAGTGATCTGGGAGTGATAGCGTGTTGGGGGATCCCAAGACCTCTCTTCCCACTTTGTTTAATTTTCCCTGAGGTCAAAATTCCCTTTCAGCTTGAAGGATTTATCTAGTTATTTTACTTTATGTTATGTGAATTCTGCAGTATATACCTGACGAGATGCAGCAAAATGTGCCAGGCAATAAATCGTGCAATCTATTGTTTGTATCTTCGTTATTAAAATTCACTACGGGAGAACATTGTTTTGAAAATTCCCTTTGTTTATTTTCTTTTTTTCTTTGGTTTTTTTTACCTTCTTCCATTTCTAATGATCATATAGATGTATTGATGATATCAGTAGATATTTGTTTTGATACTGGAATTTCAGGTAGTGGTTAGATCCATCCAGATCCAGATATGACTCTTGATGGGGGTACCTGGCTGGAGAGATGAAGAAGACTATTCTGAAGGAAATTACCAGTTAGAGTTCATCTAACCACTTAGGACAGATAAACCTGTATGGCCATAAATAAAACAGGTTCCTTTACTTGGACCTGTGATTTGAGAGGCTAATCGACTATCATCCTACCTGGACCAGATCAACACTCACTCTTAGAACTCAGCATATTTATTTTCACTGAACCTTTTTTACAAATGGGTTCCATAGACTTGAGTTTACAACAAGTCTTTATACTTAACATAACTCAACTGAGATATTTATTATTTAACCCACTGGGGAATTGAGGTTTAGGTTGGCATTTTTTTTTTAAAGTCAATGTTTGGGGCATTAATGTTTTTATATATCATGCCTTTGGAATGGATTATTATTTTTTCTTAAAGAATGACCAAATAACCCAGTTTGCTGCTTTTATTAAATATAATAGAGAATTCATTTCCACTCTTGAGTGTTACATTGTTGTTGTTATTAATTAATATACCCTAGATATTAATTATTTAGCTAAGAGCAGAGGGGCAAGGAAACTCCAGAAGAATATTATTACTGTTCAAGGAAATCTTTTCCTTGTTCACCTTGGGGACTTCCTTGGCTCTCCTGGACTCTATTTATGGACTCAAGCAATTGATCCAGGGAAGGCTATTAAAATTATAACGGGCCAGGATCACATTGGGAAAGTGGAACTTTAGTTGTCCTCTATCATTCTGAGATTTTCCCAAAACATCCAACACTATCTGGTCATCACTCAGGGACTGACTTGAACCATTGTGGTGCAACATGTGAGAATCCAGCATTGCCACCTCATCTTGGGAAGTCATTTAACTAAGGAAACCATTCCTTTTCTACCTGACTGGCACCTGACAGTTGCACCCTTTAGATGCACTAGGCCACAAATCAGATAATAATCAAACCTATTCATGTTCTGATAAAAGAATCAAAGCATGGAGTTACTTAAACGCAACAAAACACTGTTAAATAATTCAATGATCTATCTAGTTCAATCAATGACATGTCCTCATACCTTGAACACTAAGATCCTTCTTCGAAGATGAAGCATCATCTGTAGATAAAAATGACATATCACAATTATATATATAGCATGGTGAGGGTCATATTGATCATTATCAATTCATAACACAACATTAATGGGGAATCAACTCAGACCCATAGATAGCAGTCAAGAGCACTAACAACTAGACTACTACAACTCCCATCAGGCAAGTGCACTAACCACTAGACCACAACAGCTCTCATCTGAAAAGTGCACTAACCACTAGACTACCACAGCTCTGACCTGAAAAGTGCACTAACCACTACAGCTCTCACCTGAAAGGTGCACTAACCACTAGACTACCACAGCTCCCATCAGGTAAGTGCACTAACCACTAGACCACAACAGCTCTCATCTGAAAAGTGCACTAACCACTAGACTACCACAGCTCTGACCTGAAAAGTGCACTAACCACTACAGCTCTCACCTGAAAAGTGCACTAACCACTAGACTACCACAGCTCCCATCAGGTAAGTGCACTAACCACTAGACCACCACAGCTCTCATCTGAAAAGTGCACTAACCACTAGACTACCACAGCTTCACCTGAAAAAGTGCACTAACCACTATACTACCACAGCTCTCACCTGAAAAGTGCACTAACCACTAGACTACCACAGCTCTCACCTGAACAGTGCACTAACCACTAGACTACCACAGCTCTCACCTGAAAAGTGCACTAACCGCTAGACTACCACAGCTCTCACCAGGCAAGTGCACTCTAACCACTAGACCACCACAGCTTCACCTGAAAAGTGCACTAACCACTACAGCTCTCATCTGAAAAGTGCACTAACCACTAGACTACCAAAGCTCCCATCAGGTAAGTGCACTAACCACTAGACCACCACAGCTCTCATCTGAAAAGTGCACTAACCACTAGACTACCACAGCTCTGACCTGAAAAGTGCACTAACCACTACAGCTCTCACCTGAAAAGTGCACTAACCACTAGACTACCACAGCTCCCATCAGGTAAGTGCACTAACCACTAGACCACCACAGCTCTCATCTGAAAAGTGCACTAACCACTAGACTACCACAGCTTCACCTGAAAAGTGCACTAACCACTAGACTACCACAGCTCTCACCTGAAAAGTGCACTAACCACTAGACTACCACAGCTCCCATCAGGCAAGTGCACTAACCACTAAACCACCACAGCTCTCATCTGAAAAGTGCACTAACCACCACAGCTCCCACCGCAATATTTGACTGATCTAAATTATGTTCACCCACAATTCTTTAATACATTTTGTGATGGGTCAGATAAAATCATTGATTCTAAGAAATTGAGAGGACAACTATACTGCAAATTCTCTAGACCAGTGGTTCTCAACCTTTTTTGGCCCGTGCCCCCCTTCACCATATTTTTAGGACGTCATTCCCCCCCTCACCATATTTTTAGAACGTCATTCCCCCCCCCCCCCCCACCCCCCCCCCCTCCCCTTTCGGATTTCCTCCCTAAAAATTTCCCCCTGCTCCTACACAGCATACGTAATAATTGAAGCTAAATTTAATAGCACATACTAAAACAAGTCTAGACGTCCACATAAAACGTGATTTGTGGGTCTATTTACTTTATAAAATGAATTTTAGAAGGGTGAGACGTACAGAACCGTAAAGTAGGAAGGGAAAAACAAGATCAAGTAATCGGTTTTTGTATTAACGCAATCTTGAAATAATCTTCATTCCCCCCCTGGAAACCCCAAAATTCCCCCCTGGGGGGGAATTCCCCACCGGTTGAGAACCACTGCTCTAGTCTAGACTGTTTACTGATCCAAGATAAACTAAAGTTCTGTGGCTTCCTGAGGAGTATAATTCCTCCTGTGACTTGTGGATTTTTGCATCAGAGTTCATTATCCACCAACTATGTAATAATCCACTAAACTAGCACATCTTATGAAAAGCACTGCAGAGAACGGTAAACAAAATAAATATTTATAATTTCCAAGACAGTATCTACACTTCCACATTTTGTACAAACATTATCATTAAATACAACTATTTAACCAGCTACGATAATGAAGTGATGAAGTCACCATAAGTATATTCAAGTCATGAGTTCGTGAGGCATCCCTCACCAGAACTCGGACTACCAATAACCCTTATTTTCCAATGCCTTTTCAGCATCATCTTGAGACTGCCGGGTGATTCACGCCTTTGGTGTGAATCGTGCTTGGCTTGGACTCACTCTGGTTTCTCACAGTCATGGGCCCACCGAGGCTTATTTATTAGTATTTATTAGTTAACTGGCATTAACTAGTTAATTAGTTAAGGCATTTATTAGTTAACTGGCATCTTCATTTTCTCTTAATGTTCATGTTTTGGCAGAGAAGACACACCATTTTAATTTGTGTGAATAGTTGTATTGATAGACACATGTTTAAGAATCAATGCTTGAATGAGCCAACAATGATTCCAATAACATGATTCAGAGAATGAGTTGAATTGCATGATAATGTTAACAAAAAAGCAAAGATTACATGACTGCACCTGATGTAAAATAAGTCTAAAAGATTTCAGAAACAACAAACAGGTATTGAAGTAAATAAAGTTTGTGGTGAAAACACTCAGAAAACCTTTCTGCTCTGAGAAAACTAATGGCCTAGTAAAGCCTAGAGAAATAAGTTGTTATTCTATCATTGAAACTCAGCATTTGAAGTTATTATTATTCCTTGCCCAGAGTGAAGTTGTTGGGAGTAAAGCAGGAAGCTTCCAGACATTAACAGTTTAACAAGAGCACAAGATATTTGATAACTTAGAAGTGGTACGATCAGTCGATTTACGCTAGTGGTGATGTTAAGGGGGGAGGGGGGGATTGAAGCAGGCATGGACCTGTCCACAGTGTGGTGAGCCTCAATAATCACGCCAAGAAAGTTGTTAAATGTCAGTCTGTATTGTTATTGCTTCAACAGACCTTACACCCTCACAATCAATGCTTTGTAATTAAATGTGCATGTATTTGTTAATTGTTTTCTTCCATACTAAATTACCTGTAGGATATGAGAAATTAACAATAAATATTGGCTGTATCATTTTAACTCTGAAAGTATTTAAATGATAACTATTATTAAACTAACAACAGGAAATAAAAAAAATAAATGCACATGATAAATAGAAATACAAATACAATGCAGCCTCAAAAGGAAAATAACAGTTTAACAGAACTACTGCAATAACTGTCAAGCAGTTCAGGAAAACGACCTGCAAAATCTCTACATAAATCATCCATGCGCAGGACTTCGGATGCTGGACTAGTCTGTACCTGAACTAACTGTGGTGCTGTGAATCAATCAAGAATGAAATATTACTGAAAACATTACTGTTAGACAACTAACAACACAACCTGCCTGGCAATGTGATACAAGCCGTGTCAGTTTTGTAAACATATATCTACATCTCAAAACAGGAATAAATGGAAAGCAGTTGCTGAAGTCCTATGTTCAACAGAAACACTTGACAGGGCAATAACTGAATGGATATAATATCAGTAGGAAAAAACAATGACTGGAAATGTATGGAAGTAAAACAGTGGACAGATAAAAACACAACTTTGATAAAGGACATGAGATTTCCCTAATGTTTAGTGCAGGATTTGTCTGTCTCATTGAGATTCAGGTTGAACCTTCAAGTTAACTCTCTCCACAATATTTTACTTTTGAAAACTATACTGATGTAATACATAGTTATAAAAAAGCATTTTTAAAAAGTATAACCATGGAAAAACAAAACAAAGAGGTTATAAAAGTTACTAGCCATGATTACTTGCATCCTCTTACTGGCTGTCAGCCCTGTAATAATTTTTTTTTTAAATAGTATGATGCAAAATAAATTCTGCTAAGCCATATGTAACATGAGGAAAGCAAAAGACTATAATATACTTATTTTTACTTAATATATATGAATAAAACAATTTGAACAAAGGAGACAGAAACACCAGACTGCACAATTTATTGCCAGACATATTTCACTGTATCTTACCAGATGCATACTACAAACTTAACTATTTGAATAATGAAGACACAAACAATAGATTGCACGATCTATTGCCTGGCATATTTTGCTGCATCTTGTCAGGTACATGCTGCAAAGAAAATGCATCTAAAGTGTTGCAGTACACAAACAATGAACTTCTGTTCAAACTGTTGAAGCTGCAGCCATACGCTGTCAAAAGCCACAACTGTGTAAGCAGAAAGATGTGATAGTGAATCTACAACTAGTTTCACAAAACATGCGCTTACATTCAAATAGTATCAGTGACTATGAGTGTGAAGTATTTCAGCCAAAAATTGATTCTTATATTTACTTCATAACACAGTTAAGTTTCAGAAAATCAAAACAATGATTTCCTGTAGTGAATTTGAATAATGAAGACACAAACAATAGATTGCATGATTTATTGCCTAGCATATTTTGCTGCATCTCGTCAGGTACATAGTGCAGAATTCACACAACATAAAGTAAAATAACTAGATAAATCCTTGAAATTGAAATATACACATGTTCGCACAGTAATGTCCATTGTCTATCATGGTAATTTTAAACTGACTATCATGTCTTTTTGTTTGCACAAAACTGGCCTATGTAGATTAATCATTTTGGCTTCTGCAAACTTTAACAAACGACTATTTTGTGTAGTAAACAACACACAAAACGCTCTGTCTCTATCAATCATGTGCCGTGCAATTGCAGGAAGTTTGTGGTGTGTTGGCTTTGCTAAGCTCCCATCGCTTGTGTGTAGTATCTTGTCAGTCCAATTAGGTATGTGTTCAACCACTATGATGTTTAAATGCCTTTCTGTTCTGCTGGTGTAGGTAGACTGTCACCTGCATGTGAGTTGGTAAATGCAATTGGATTTGGCGTACAGAGGGACAGATTATTTAATTGCTGGGATGGGGTGGGTGTGGTTCTATACCTAATAACTGGAGTTGCAGCAAAGAATGTTCAGCCGACAGCTGTAATGAGCCGGTCCTGTAGACGTTGCATTACATCATCCCCTTGAAAGGTTAGCTTGAGTTTAGGAACTGTAGTTTTGTCTGGTTTTGGTTTCGGCTGTTTGCAGTGGAGCTTTATAAATCCTGTGGAGTACCCATTCAGGTTTAAGACATTCTTCAGAAGTTCATTGTTTGTGTACTACAGCACGTTAGATGCATTTTCTTTGTTGATCACACAACCACAGTTCAACAGGGGGTGATTTGTGACTTTTATGACTCACCAGCTGTATAGGAATTCTGAATACTTTCTGTTCTACCCCTGCTAGAATGTGTTCCACTACTTGATTCCCTGTCTGTATGTTTTGTCTAAGTAGGTGTCTTTGCAGCCATATTGAAATTGATAGATGCAGTCTGATTTGGCATATGGTGACAGCAATTTTCTCGCTGATGAAATTGATATTAAATTAATAGTTCCTGGGCAACTGGTCCCTTCGGGGTCATGGCTAACGTAGTAGGATCGCTGATTCTTCCGAAGTCGGAGAGTATCTGCCTGCATAGCGAGGAACCACCAGTCTGCACAGCAATAAGCCAGACATGGGACAACGGATGCTCACACAAACCTCAGTCCGGTATGATATCACACCGATGTTGGACAACAGGATGTCTTCATCCAACATACAGGACTTCACAGCCAGCGAACGCAAGCAAGCAAGCAAAGCAAGTGGTTGTGAGTGTTTTTAAAAGCTTTGATGCTATTTAATAACAAGGCAACAACTGAATGAATAAAGTGCAAGTAGGAAAAGATGATGATCGGAAATGGATGAAAAGGTAAAAACAATCTGGGCAGAGTTTTCATAAGCAACAGTCTGGATACAATGTTGACAACTGTCTGTTACTATTGTGAGTGTCTCTAAAATATACTTTCCATGGCAGTAGTTGGGATATTCCTAAAATCTTTTATATTGTCCAATGCTGATAGTTGTAGGCATTGTTAAAGTCTTTGATGCCACCCAATGACAACTGCTGTGGGTGTTACATTTTTTATGTCATCCTGTGACAACATCTGTGTATGTTTTAGATGTCCCGTGACAACAGTTGAGTGTATTGTAGCTGTCCAATGGTAACAGATGTGGCTGCTGCAGAAGTCTTTAATGTTGTCCAATGACAATTGTTGTGAATGTTGCTGAAGTCTTTAATGTTGTCCAATGGTAACAGTTGTGGGTGCTGTTGAAGTCTGTAATGTTGTCCAATGGTAACAGTTGTGGGTGCTGTTCGAGTCTTTAATGTTGTCCAATGGTAACAGATGTGGCTGCTGTTGGAGTCTTTAATGTTGTTCAATGACAATATTTGTGGGTGCTGTTAAAGTCTTTAATGTTGTCCAATGGTAACAGTTGTGGCTGTTGTTGAAGTCTTTAATGTTGTCCAATGGTAACTGTTGTGGGTGCTGTTGAAGTCTTTAATGTTGTCCAATGGTAACAGATGTCTTTTATGTTATCCAATGACAATATTTGTGGATGCTGCTGAAGTCTTTAATGTTGTCCAATGGTAACAGATGTCTTTTATGTTATCCAATGACAATATTTGTGGATGCTGCTGAAGTCTTTAATGTTGTAAAATGGTAACTGTTGTGGGTGTTGTTGAAGTCTTTAATGTTGTCCAATGACAACAGTTGTGGCTGTTGTTGAAGTCTTTGATGTTGTCCTGTGACAATATTAGTGAGGGTTGCTGAAATCTAAGGGAGTAGATGTCAATGTACTAATTATTTTCTCTTCATGACGCTATACTTTCTAAGGAAGAAGAAACTATCTTCTTCTTCAGCGTTCCAAGCCATTGAGGTTCTTTGCTGCAGATACAATCCGTCTCCATTCGTCTCTCTGGTTGACCTTCTCTTGCCAGTCGTTGATTCCAAGTGCTTGTAGGTCTGTATATATATTATCTCTCCGTCTTCTTGGTCTACCTCGGGGTCTACGGTCATTTATTTCCTGAGTGTAAGCGAGTTTTGTTTCCCTATTATCTTCCATTCTTTCTATATGCCCCAGCCACTGTAGTCTATTAGCCTTCATGATACCAGTGATTAGCGGGGACTTAAACAGATCATAAATGTCTTTGTTACATTTTTCCACTCTCCACTTTGTGTATCCCTAATGGGTCCAAAGATGCGTCTTAAAACTATGGTAAGGCTATATGTTCTTAAAGGTTAAAACTAGATGATCAAATTCAATGCACAGGGTTTAACCCATCTGGCTTGATTACTCTTCGCTGAACAGCAGGCTGCCTATCCAGAGCATCAAACAAAGGACAAACTCTGCAGCTCCAGCGACTGACCCCCAGTGCGCTCTGGAAAAACTGCACTCATGATCTAAATGCTGCAGTCCAAAAATTAACCCAGGAGAAAGATGACTTGAGCACTGTGCTGATCTGTACATCCGAGCTCCACAATCTGAACAAACTGTTGACCAATTAATGTTCTAAGTCACATGCCAACTGAGCAGATACAGGAAAGTGTTTACTTTTATTTGGCATCATAACTAAACTCTTTGCACGCCAAATACAAATAATTTACCTATTATGTTGAAACCTTTCTCAACAGTTGTGTCTTCTTTGACGTCTGGTGAAATCTAGAAAATAAAGTAATGAGAAATCTCTTGGTATTATGAATTCTTGCATTTATATATTAATGTGTGCAGTCCATGATACAGTTTGTGGTGTCAAGTCAGGCCAGATTATTCAGTCCAAACACTAGCATGAAGTTCTCAACATGCCACTCTCTCTTCCCACATATGTGCACCTGCTCATGAACTTATTCTGGGAAGATTATTTGGTGGTTTCCTCCTGCATTCCATATACAAATGAATTTTCTTCTTCTTCTTCTTTGTTCACCATCAGATGTCAATGTGAATAAATTCAAAGAAAGAAGCAGTCAACTTAAATCTGTTGTCCTCAAATGGAGCGGGTGTAGGTCAAACTACTTTTCTGTTCTGCATATGCTGGACATTACTGCAACAAATGTTTAGCTGTCATTGTACCAGTTACATGGGTGATTTAGTACCTCATGCTTTTACATAGATTTACGGCTGTTAGGATAAGTGAGTGCCCTGCTCTGCTCAGGTGCAGAGATGTCCACTTATTTCAGTGGACTACTTGTGTCCCCTGAACTGTGTTTGCTGTGCTCTTGTCTATTGCCTGTCCTCTACCCCTAGAAGATGCACCTGGCAGTTCTCCTTCTTTGAGCTGAGACCAAGATGGCATGTTTGGTTTAGATACCTTTTATTCCCATTTTCACTTACAGATATTTGAAAACATCCTTTTCTTTTCACTTCTAATACAATTTTTAAAGTAAAATACAAATTCAACAATTTTATCAACCTTATTATAAAAAAGCAAAACAGTGTTTTAGAATACTACAACATATGATTAGCTACATGTGGAGCCTGAAAGAAAGAAATCATTTTCAAAATGAAACAGATCAAGAAACAAATAAGACAGCTTATCTAGATAGGGTATCCAATTTCCAACCATCAACACTACATTTTAAACTGCACAGATTTTCATTACATGGGCTATGACTAGGTACTTTGGTTCACGTTTTTTACCCAAATTTTTTTTCCGCTGTGATCTTCGGTTATTTGTTGTGTCTCTGATATGGGGATTGTAAGCATGATGTTAAATTCCACAATTATTTAAAGATCGAGTTAAAACAGATACTGATTACTTGATATAGTTTTTCCCACCACGTTTTGCCTTGTGCATTTCTGGCAAATCGGGAATCCTTGTTATACCGGAGAACCATGCTGCCTATTCTAAGTAGTAAGTAAACCCGTAAATACCGTTTTATAAGACATATTACATTGTTATACTATGTATTATTAAATTGAGCATCCATTTTTATGTGTATTTTGTAATTTTCAACCATTTAAGTTGGCAGTCAATCTCACACTGAAATTATGAAGATCGCATGCTGTAATGTGGTATTTCAATGGCGGCAGATAGCAGTTTTACTTGTCATACTCCAGCTGTGACCATTTAATATTGTTATGGAGTATTCAGAGCAATTAACATGAAATGAATGCATGTGTACATTCAACACCCATTATTGCATTTATCTGTAATTTTTTCATCACTCTACAAGGACAAGATCATTGATAATTTTGCAACTTTCCAACGGGACTTATTTTGTCAAAATGCATCTATGCTGGCGGTCTTGCGCTGACAGACCGTACGCGCTACTGCGCGCGCGGCCTAACATCATCACAGCATGACGTGGAGATGTATATATCTGTGTGTACGAGTGTATATACATAAATTGGCAGTAGTTATCTGTCCTTGAGTTAGACAGCGGCAGTGGCAATATCCCTTGGCGTCAGTGCAACCAACAGTTGTGTGAGTGTGTAGGTAGGTCACACTTTGTGAAAGGGTCAAAATCGTTTTTTTTCTATTTGCCTATATTAAATGATAAACTGCCACACAAACATTAATATCTCCCCTTAGAATTGACCTACAGACTTGAATAAGGTACTGTCGGATATGTTTTTTCAAGAGCTATCCAACTATGCAGGTTATGTAATTAAAAAGCAATTTAGAACAAGTTACTAAAGTGGCTAGCTATGACACTATATTAATTATGTGTAAACTTTGTGCTGACTACAGATATGAAGGAATACATATTAAATGAATTAACCCAACTGTCTATCAAGCTGGGTTAATTCATTTAATAGTGTTTACTATTTTTGTTACACACAGCACGGGGGCCGTCATTTTGGTCTTACATTTCAAAATTACAATTAGAAAAACATCGGAATCAGAGCAATAATTAAAACACATGTATTGTATTATGTTTATATCCAGGTGTACTCGGTATGCTGCTCCTTTTAGTCACCCTAATCTTCAATCGGAACATTTGCCTTATACCTGTCTATGTTGATTCATTTAATTAACATTCAGTCCTCATTTTGACTCAACTCACTAGGAGCATTTACACTGTCGGCTCGATCCAATGGCTGATTCTCAGATAAAGTGCTTATTTTATCTTGAATTACCCATGACGCTCGTTTGCTAATGTGTGAAGGCGAATTAACTCCATAAATTGTGGACTCCTGCAGGGATTCAGTACAATATCTATATTATAAACCCACCTCATCTTCAAATCAGAGGGAAGTGGTGAGAGCAAGCTTGCCAGAGAAAGAGAATGATTTCATGGAAGATAACAGCAAGAGATGGATCAGAAAGAGCATGCTAAATCGTACTTTCCAGATGGAAGTTCATGCAAGGAAGTACTGTAGACAACCTTCCAAATGAAGACACATGAACTGACAACTGTAACTAGATATTTGTGAAATAAGCTTGTCACATAAAAAGTTATCACTCCCCCAAAAATCAATCAATCAATCAATCAGGTGCCATCTCCACAATGAAGGTTGGCTACAATGGATCTCCAACACTGTCTCTCTCTCACCTTGACAGTACATTCTGTCAGGCTGATGTTCGTCCATCTCTTGATGTTATCTTCCCACTTGTATCGTTGTCTACCTCTTGCTCGCTTGCCCTCAACCTTGCCTTCCAGTATGGTTTTTATGAGAGTATCATGTCTTTTAACGTGGCCAAAATATTTCACTTGTCACCTCTTTATTTCTTTCATCAACTCTCTCTTCATTCCCAGTTTGTTTAGAACCTCTGCATTTGACTGTTTTTGTTTCCATGAAATAACACATATTTGTTTGTATATCCACATCTCCAGGGCCTCTATGTGACTTTCTAGTTGCTTGTTCAATGTCCAGGCTTCCGCGCCATACAGTAGTTTTGAATATACGTAGCATTTGGCAATTCTCATTTTTAATGTGTTATTAATCTCTCTAGATGTTAATACTGATTTCATGCCGTTGAAAGCATTTTTGGCCATTCCTATTCTCTTTTTGATTTCTATTTCACTTCAGCCATCATCTGTTATTATATGTCCAAGATAGGAGAAACTTGTTACTTGTTTTAGTATCTCCCCGTTTACTGTGATGTTCATTGATGACCTATTCTTTTCACTGTTAATTATCATAGTTTTTGTTTTTTGGATGTTAATATCTAAGCCACATTCTGTACTGTGCCCCAAAAAATGTGACCTTAAACATTGGCTTCTCGCTCAGAAATCAATGGCAAACTACTGCACGTAAAATTTTTGAGACAATCAACCTGGGGTTGATCGCAATGTCCGCCAAAAGGACATGTAACATTTTTAAAAATCCCAAAGCAAATGCTGACATAGAAATATTAAGTATTAGGATGCCTACCTCTAGGTCATGAGATTATGATATAAGCTCACTACCTTTCCATAATACTCATTTTGAAAAGTCAGAAATAAAAATGCTTCTTCAGCTAAAATTTGAATCTGCACTGCTGTGCTGAAAAACCAGCAGACTGGCCACCATGGCTCAAGATATTGTCACACCAGCAGACTGGCCACCATGGCTCATGATATTGTCACACCAGCAGACTGGCCACCATGGCTCATGATACTGTCACACCAGCAGACTGGCCACCATGGCTCATGATACTGTCACAACACCAGTCAATGGCAAATGTGTTCACAATATTAACAACAACATTAGATAAATATGAATATACCATTTTCAAACAACATAATACTTAAAATTCTTACAATGGGCATTGGCGTCCCTTCAAATGAAGCAGGTATTTCTGGTGTGTGTTTTCTGAAGAAAAACAAAGGTTTGTGTAAAACATTATAGTCATAAGCAAGATGTACGAAATATTCACTAAAACCGCCACTAATTACATTATCTTAATTAATAAAATTATATCAGATAAATAGTGTACATCCCACAGCAAATATGTCCATTACTGTGATATGTGTTTGACCTTAAAGTGACCAGCACCCTAGCTCACCGCCTTTACTGTCCCCAAATAAAAATAAATTATAATTGATGGAACCCATGTTCAATAACTGTCCATTTGACCCAACACTACAACCGTATTGATTTGAAGGCAAATCCAAGTCTGCCATGATGACCATTCGACCTGGCTCTAGAACTGTATTAAATTGAAAGCAAATCCAAGTCTGCCATGATGGAGATTGAACCCCAGATCAGTGCACTGGTCAGCAAGCATACTAATCAATATGTCACAGAGCTCAGTAAACTACAATAAGGTAAAGGCAATCTCTTACTATGTAAAATAATCAGGATTTCACACCCATATGGCCATGGAGTTATGAAGCCAGATAGCCAAAAACCTTTCTTGACATCTTTTTTCCAGCTGAACTCAAGGGTTCACTACTTTTGTCATTCTATGTCCACCTCATTGCAATGAATTGACTAGACTACAACCTAAATAGATTCAAATCCTAGAGTTGCAGGGCATTCCAAACATTAACTGATTCCAAAAAAAAACAGGATTAGAAGTTTGTAAAGGATGACTACGCACACAAAGACATCCATTAAGTGCTCCTCTCGTCTGCATTGATTATACAAGGAAGATCTCACTCAAATTAGCACAAAAACTCTGCAGCACTAGAGAGGATACCTTTGTATGCATACTAGAATGGAGACATACTTAGTTAGTTAGTTAGTTAGTCGACAGATCATCCTCGTTGCACATCGAACCATTCAGTCCATAAGTGCTCGGATCCCCTCCTCAGCAAATCCCGCAGCGTGTAGCGGCTAACGACGCCAGTTCTGTGTTGGTTTATCAATCTTCTTTGGCTTCCTGCGTAGTGTTCTTGTTTGGCCACCCCTCTTTTAATTTGCTGCTCTCGCAGTCTGGCCATTGTTGTAGATTCACAGTCATCACTTGGTTCTCGCAAAAGTCTCACTTCTCGTAGAGCATTCAGAATGTCAGCCTGGTCCATGGCGCGTCCGCCCTCCACAGTAGCCTCACCTGCGAGCTTGTCAGCCCGCTCATTCCCTTGTACTCCCGCATGCCCTGGCACGAAGATGAAACTAATCTTTGCCAGCCGAGACCGCTTCAGAGGCAGCAACCATTCTCTTCGGATCGACCCCTCCTCTATCCTCTTGATCATGTTCATTGAGTCGCTAAGGAAACAAGCCCTAGTGAATGTCTGTGTCTCGAGCCATGTTATTGCTTTACTTACTGCCATGACTTCCATGGTCAGGCTACTTGTGGTTTCAGTGAAAGCACCAGAGTCCTCCTTCACAATTCTCCCTCCGGCCCGAACTGTAAAGGCCCATGAGCTTCTCACATGTCGGACGACCGACCCATCTGTGTAGATGACCGCGTCACCGTCTAGCGAATTCTCGAAAATCAACGCTTGTACTTCAGCCTCAACAGCAGCCGGATTTTCTTGTCTGCATTTTCTATCTAGTTGGATTAACTCTGAGGTAGGCGCGAGCTCTGCAAACTTGTATTCTCTCTTCAATGGTTGGAAAATCAAGAAGGTAGCACATCGCCCTGCATGCTGTATCTCTTGTACATCCAAGAGTAATGCGCATAGCTTCATTCTGTATCCTTTCCATCCTTTCTATCTGCTTATGGCTGAGAGTCAGGATTGCCATTGCATACTCCAGAACAGACATGACCAGCCCCTCGTACAGAAGACATAGATGGCGCTGCTCACAGTTTGCTGCCGCCATTACCCGCATCGCTGCCAAACCCCGCTTGGCCTTTGTTATCACCTGGTCTATGTGCACATTATAAGCAAGGCTTCGATCAAACCGTATCCCCAGGTAATTCATTGCCTGCGTTCTTTCCACCGTCTCTGAACACAGCATTACAGTTGGTGTTGGATTGTTGACAATATGATTATTCAACGAGAACCAAGTCACTGTTGCCTTTGGATTGACCATTGCCCCAGCTTCATCACACCAAGTACTTATGCGATTGAGTTCGGTTTGTAGTTCCACAGCAACCTCCTCTCTATCCTTACCCTGACGATACACTAACACATCATCGGCATATGACAATGTCCTGCCAGGTCCAGTGATCTGCTCACTGGTGATTCTCACTGTGTAGGCGTTGAACAGTACCGGAGATAATGCTGATCCCTGTGGTAGGCCAGGATATATTGTTGTTGGTTCCGAAGTCCAACTGCCACATCTAAAAACTACTTTCCGTTGGAAGAGGGCTGCAGCGATCTAACTAAGGAGGAATGGACTTACGTTTAGTTCAAGAAGCTGAAACATTAAAAAATCCAGTGGTACTCTGTTGTATGCGTCCTCAAGATCAATCGCTGCAGCAACGGTTTCAGTGCCTGAGTGGAAACCTTCATAGACATCATGGGCAAAGACTGCTGCATTGGTCCAGGTTTCTCTTTTTGGACGGTACCCACCCAGGGTAGGTGGGAAAAGACCTTGCCTCTCTAGTTGGCTTGATATTTTCCTGGCAATTACCTTCTCCAGTAGCTTGCCTATTGTATTCTGCATGGTTATAATTCGATATCCCTGAATTTTTTTGTGGTCTTTGTCAGGCTTCGGCAAGGGAATAAGATAGCTGTGTAACCATTCCTCCTTGATGCTAGCACTCCCTATACTGTTGTTGTACATGTCTGCTAGTTTCTCTA
The DNA here is from genome assembly GCA_014155875.1 of Cepaea nemoralis. Taxonomy (NCBI): domain Eukaryota; kingdom Metazoa; phylum Mollusca; class Gastropoda; order Stylommatophora; family Helicidae; genus Cepaea; species Cepaea nemoralis. The sequence continues at coordinate 144,070 of JACEFZ010020732.1, read as the reverse complement.
GCTCATTGTCGGTACACCTATTTATGTCGTCGTATCTTATGCCATCAGGACCTGGAGCACTGTTTTTTTATCGTCGAAGCACAGCCTTGATTTCTTTCACTGTCACTGTGTCTTCATCCGAAGTGTTCTGGGCCTTGCATCTGTCTGAGGTGACCTCCTTGGCCAGATTTTGGCCTCCCATGTCTGTCTGGTTGCTCTGCTCAAGGTAGCGTTCAAAGAGGGCTTTGCCCTTGTCCTCGTCAGTCCTCTTCCAGATGAGGTCAGCACCTTGGAAGTCAGAAATGCTCTTATTCTTGACTACACCACTCATGCTTTTATGTAGTCGCCAGAACAATTTCAGTGACTTGTCTGTGCTTACTCTTTGACACACCTCTGCCCATTTTTCGCTTTTAACCACCTTGACCAGTTTTTTTAAATAGCTTACTTTTGTGTGCATCTCTCTTTCTAAGTGCAAGCTGGGACTAGGATGACCAGCTCTGTTCTTCTTGGCATTTTGCCATCTCCTTACAGCACTACGCTTATCCACCCAAGCCTTCTCCACCTCGAAACTCCACCACGGTGGCTGCTCCCAGCTTTTTTTCCTGCCCTGAAACGTTCTGCGCTTTTCACGTCTTATTTTACTCACCACATCTTGCCCTGTACTGTCATACTGGAACGTCTTTACCTTTAGCTTGTGCTGCCTGGTTCTCTCTTTCTCCACCAATATGCTGCAAGGGTGGTGGTCGCTGCCATGGTGTCCTAGGACACCCCATCTACACACTGTAGTGAGTGAAGGTGAAACTAGCGCCAGATCAATAGCACTGTCCTCATCGCCTGGACGGCTTGCTGTCCTGGTGACACAGCCACTGTTGATACAAACCAGGTCGATGGTTTCCAGTGCAGTCTCGAGCTCCTCCCCTTGTGTATTGGAGGAAGTGTTTCCCCATAATCTGCCTTTAGCGTTGAAGTCACCACAGAAAATAACATTTCTCTCGTGGCCTAATATGCCACTTAAGCACTGCCACTTCTGGGCGTACACACTCGCATTGCAGTCATAAACATTAACCAACACGAATAGTGTACTGGAATGAACTCTCAACGCCTGTATTTGTATATCGTCACTGTCCCAACTGGACATGTCTAGCTCTGACGCCACTATGCTGTCGCGAACGAGAATCGCCGTTCCCAGATGTCGTCTGTTGTAGAAACATTTGAAGCCGGCAATTCGGAGTAGCTGATCACCCAGTCTCGTCTCCTGGAGTGCTACAATGTCGTTCCTGTAAACTAGGGTTTCTAAAATAGAGCCCCGTTGTTTTACACTGGCACAGTTCCAATATAGAATACGGATGTTCCTGAGTCCTAGACGGTGACACTTGAGTCTAAAACGTCTCAAACCACCTTGTTTCTTTCTCCCTGCGCGGCTACCACGCCGCTTCGTTATGTTGACTGCTGACCGCTCGGAGAACACACGTTGTTCCGCCATGTTGAAAAAACGTAAACACACACTGCTGAGAACCTCACACGCTGCTGAAAATTCACTCAAGGATGAAGAAGGAGACATACTATAAATACTCAGTTGCAAGAAAGGATCCAAAAGTATGTATACAAGAAAGGAGACATATCAATATTCAATTGTGAGAGATCTTAATGTATGTATACAAGAAAGTAGACATTTCAATATTCAATTGTGAGAGAAGATCCTAATGTATGTATACAAGAAAGGAGACATATCAATATTCAATTGTGAGAGAAGATCCCAATGTATGTATACAAGAAAGGAGACATATCAATATTCAATTGTGAGAGAAGATCCCAAAGTATGTATACAAGAAAGGAGACATATCAATATTCAGTTGTGAGAGACGATTCCAAAGTATGTATACAAGAAAGGAGACATATCAATATTCAATTGTGAGAGAAGATCCCAATGTATGTATTCAAGAAAGGAGACATATCAATATTCAATTGTGAGAGAAGATCCCAAAGTATGTATACAAGAAAGGAGACATATCAATATTCAATTGTGAGAGAAGATCCCAATGTATGTATACAAGAAAGGAGACATGTCAATATTCAATTAAGTATGTATACAAGAAAGGAGACATATCAATATTCAATTGTGAGAGAAGATCCTAATGTATGTATACAAGAAAGGAGACATATCAATATTCAATTGTGAGAGAAGATCTTAATGTATGTATACAAGAAAGGAGACAGATCAATATTCAATTGTGAGAGAAGATCCTGATGTATGTATACAAGAATGGAGACATACTATATATATTCAGTTGTGAGTATGTTTTTCTCATGTCTATACAGCAAAATCTTTGACAAAGTCCAACTGCCAAGAAATTTTCATGTGTACATTGTGTACATTAAATCTGCTTTCCACACTTCTCTCGAAAGATTAAAATCGAATCTACTACCCAGATATCATCATTTTGGATCCTTGTTTGTAGAAATCTTTCACAGCAACATTCTGAGAGTTAGAAGAAGAGCAATACCTCTAATTTACCCTGACTCTAAATAACTAACACAAACGCTAACAGAAAAAAGTAACTAAACAACTAATGTAACATAGAAATAAACAATGAGTTCTTTCAATATAATTATTTGTTTTTAAATTGTAAACATACCTTGCTGGAGGAGTTGCAGTATCACTTTCTGGCAATATGCCTTCCAACAGTTCTTTAGCATAGGGTATATTAGCTTGTAGCTGCTGACGAAAGTTTGGATCATACCATGCATACCCCAAGAGACTGCCAGCAGCCGCTGGTAAACCAAATCCAAGAATTTTCAGATACCTCAAAGTATTTCTGTGGAAATATAAATACATGGTTATCAAAACTTGGAAACTGATCAGCTACCATAAACCACTGACTGCACAAAACTTCATGCAGATAGAAAAATTAATTTAAAATCATCATCATCATGTGGAATACCGATAAGCGAGGTTGGTCATGTTTCACCATCTCGCATGATCACCAGAGTCGTGGTGAGCTCCATGTTCCTCTCTTGACCATGCCACATGGCCAAGCCATCCAGATATTTACTTCACTGTCTTCCCCTTGTTCTTTTCCCCTCAATCTTGCAAGTTGTCACTAAGTTTTCTAATTTATTTCTTCTTATAATATGTCCAAAGAATGTTGACTGTCTACTTCTAATTTCTCTAATCAGTTTACAGTTCTCATTTGCTTCTTAAAAACAAATAATTTAAAATACAACTGAGTAAATCAACAAAGGTCAGTGGGACTGGTCACATTGACAAGAACACAATCACAAGTGACAGAATGGATCTTGTGGCTAGAAAGGCTTAGTCAGTGCACACAAATAACATGAACAAATAACTGTATACCCAGTATACTGTAGACCTAGTAATTATTGGATTAAGGGAAAAGTGACTGCATTAAATAAAATGAAATAAGTGTGTGAATTAATAATTAAGTAAGCAAACATCTATATGTCAAACAGACAGACGGAGAGAGATAGTGAGTGGGTGGGTGTGTGCACGTGTGTGTGCGTACAAGTGTGCCTGCTTTAAATGACAAATGTGTCTGCCACCCCAATTAATTTTTATGCAAATGCCACAGGAGATTGCGAACACTCCTTTGAGAAGCATTGGTCTAGGGGATTGATATAGTTTTATCAGATGTAGATAATATGCACATAAATAGCTTACGATTTGGCTGGAGACTTTGGCATTGGCAGCGGAGCAGATCCTGTTGCAAGCTGTTTCACTGCACTTAGGATGTACCATCCCTGTAAAAACATAGTTATGTTACCCAGGTCACATCTAGTAAGATACTTTAGCATTGCCACAATGTATCTATTAGTTTTAATTTCAGCATTCATAACTTCAATTCCCCACTGTCTTTCCTCTTCTACCCTGTGGAAAGGTGCACTAGTCTGATATACTTTTATTGGAGTTGTACTTGCATAGTGGTTAGTGCACTCGCTTACCTGTCAAATCTCTGGCAACGGCAAGATTCTTTCTTTTAGATCCTTAAGGCCTGAGGTATGGGTGTATTTTTAATGACGAGGTTTTTGAAAATATTGCCATTCCAAGTTTTGTATTTACCTTTTATGTTACATGAACTCCACAGTGGGTGAATATAAAACTTGGAATGGCAATAGTTTCAAAACCCTCAGTCATCAAAAATACACCCTGTATTAAACACCACAGTGGTTTGGACAGGACAGTGATAGAAGGATGGTTCCTGGAAGAAGAGGCTGGGGTGGCCAGCACAAAGATGGACACAGGACAGTGAAGACACCTTGGACATGTACCAGGCAGGTGGACTGACAAAGGATCCAGTATTGTTTGGGTGGGCCATGAAAACAGCTCAGAAAAGGTATCTTTTCTTCTTCTTCTTTCATTCACTTGAAATTTGCCTATAACTGCAATGTTGTCTCTTGTATGAATTAACTCTTGTTTAGTTCACTCAGTAGTCCATGGAGTTTATCTTCTAATGTTGTTTCTCTAGGTTAGAAGGTTTACCTAGATATGTCGTATCTTGGAAAATCTTGGAGTATGTGATCTGTTGTCTAATCTACATGTGCACATGGCTGATTCACCAATCTTGAATTTTTTATACATGTGGTTGCGTAATCTATTGTATCCCGTTCTGAGGTGCAGAACAATGATTTGTTCTGGTTTATCCAATAAGGAGGTAGTCATCTTGAGCAGGTTTTGGTGGCTTTCTATCTGATTTGATCAATCTTTTTGTTTGGTGGTATGTAACAAGTACATCAGGTTTTTGTTCTATTGTTCCTTCCTTAGCTAATCACCAGCTCTCTCATTTCCGGGTACCCCACAGTGAGATGGTATCCACTGTAGGGTGACCTTAAGCAAAGTTCAGAAAGTAGTGTCTGTAGTACTGGCAATTTCCTAGACACGAGCACCTCAAGCACTAATTTTGCATCTGTCAATAGCACCACAGGTTGAGTAACATGGCTGGTATTTAGTAATTTCTCTGTTGCTATCTTGATTGCCTGGATTTCTACTTTCCTGCTGACACTCTGGCCGTGTCCCTAGTATTATTTGGGTATTCTATGTACACTCCCGCTCCTCCATTTCGAACAGCATTTTGTGCCGACCCATCTGTGTAGACTCGGATCAAAAAGGCATCTCTGTCTCACACCCTTTATTTCAAATGCATTAGTAAAGAAAAGGCTTATTAAATACTGTATTTGACTAACAACAAACGCAAGTTCAAAAGGAGTGTCTATGTGTGTTATTATGTGGCCGGTCTCCCTGGTCTAGGCGTTACACGACTTTCTCCGTAATCCCGTATACTCTCGTGAGTAACATGACGTGCGCGAGAAATTGTAGCGATTCTCACCGCGTCAGTAACTTATGGGGTATGTGAGTCGGTCGCTCAGAAAGCAATTGGCAAACTACTGAGTGTAATCTTGCCAAGAAATCAACAATCAGCTGAAAGATGCTCATGTTGACAGCAATGTCCGGTAAAGGATATGCAAACAAAACAAACAAATGTGTATTATGTATGTCAAATAAAAAGGATTCATCTGGTCACTACGTTTTTACCTAACTCTGCAGTATGCACCACACAAGACATATCAAACTATGCCAGTCAATATATTTTGCATCTTATAGTTTGTGTCTTCTTTGTGCTAAATGCATTTATAGATATTCATGTTATTGTTTTATGCCTACATAATTGTAAACCATGAATGCCTGTTGTTTTATTTTGTGTTACTTTTAGTGATGACCTCTTCTAAGTTGTCTTTGTGTCCTGGCCACTTTCATAACATTTAAATTACTTATTTTGACAGTCCAAGAAATTTGCAGGCTTCTTCCGCAACACACATTTATAAGCCTGTAAGAAATATGTTTTACTTGTTTGCTAATTGTCCATAATTCAGTCACAAGTTAAAACTAGTTTTATGTTCAAATGTAGATGCCTGTCCTTCACAGGATGTTGCAATCTACACCAGCATTTTGTGGCTGTTTGTGATGTACAAGTCAAATTTATATTTAGTAGTTTGCCATTACTTTTTGAATGACCGAAGCTCATGCCATTGTTAAAAATCAACACATGGCGGTCTGCTTCCAAATCACTGCAGCTGATTTTAAAAGCAGTAAGTGGGATTGTGAATTGTGTTCGCTAGCCCTTTACCACAGACTAGTTCAAGGTAACATGCCCATATTCTTTTTCTTACTTCTGAAGACTGAGACTTGCAAAAGATGTGATTTATTTTATCAATTTTTTTTTCTATTTTGTTCTTTATGTCTGTGATTTATATGCCACCTAATATTATCCATATATTTACACTTGAATTTTTGGACCTGCTGTTAACTTCCACTCTCTTAGGGTTTCCAGATATGTTGGCACCAAAAGGAGGTCATAATAAGACCCAAAAAAAGAGGACAAAGGAGGACATATGAATGTTTCATTTGAATCGCTCCAGATTAAACCCACAATCAGTACAATTGTATTACAATAGCTGCCAATAAGTGTATCTTACTCTTAGTGAATCGACCAAGAAACAATCATGTTAAAAAACAAATATAAATTCAATGGAGGCCTTTTTCAAAATGCTAAAAACATTATTTAAACAGCCGATTGTACAATTATTACCTAATAATCTGTATTAATTACTCAACATATTTCTCGGAGGAGCCAACTTTTCATAGAAGATCCTTGCTAGCAATCACATATGCATAAACATAGACAGCAAAAATTACAAATTAAAAAACAATTTTAATTTGCGTCTTTGCTACCGGAAATAACATTAACATTTTGACCATAGAGACTACAACATAGAGCTAGATTGTTAGTGTTGCCGAATAGAGCAACAGTTAGATTCAAATTAAACAAATAATTGGTTTTTCACATTTGGTATAAATAGGAAAATTAAATAAATATTATTAAGCAATGGGTTTTAATACAGGAGGGAAAGTAAATATCAAAAAGAGTAATGAGCCAGATGACAGATAACAGAATTACTATAATCGACTAGTTCGCAGAAATGCATAGACTTTGTACATTTTAATAATGTAAACATACGGTAGAGTGGAGATACATTGTAAATTGTAACAACAATACATTAAAAATTATAACATAAAATATAAGAAAAGCCGGACATTTTAAAGGTTTTTAGCTATGCCTGCCGGACTGAGAATATTAGGCTAAATAGGAGGACATGTCCTATTTGTGTGTGTGTGTGTGTGTGTGTGGTGTGTGTGTGTGGTGTGTGTGTGTGTGAGAGAGAGAGAGAGAGAGAGAGAGAGAGAGAGAGAGAGAGAGAGAGAGAGAGAGAGAGAGAGAGAGAGAAAGGGGGGGGGGGGGGGGGGGGGGGGGGAAGTTCCACAATGGCAGTTATTAAAAATGCATATTTCCTGCAAAAGTTTGATGTTTGATAGCATAATCCATGCTTTACTTGCAAAATTTTATTTTTTTTTTTTCTTCTATGACCATGAGTACATTGATACCATAGACTTTAACTGTACATTTTTAGCAGGTTTGACCATACCGCAACCTGAAATGAAAACGGAAATGATATACTGCACCACCCCGGAATGATACATTGCGCCACCCAAAAATGGCTATGGAAAGACCATTCTTGCTGTCTACGTCACTCATTCAATCAAATATCGCATTACAATAACAAACGCCATCTCAGGTTTTGTAGAAAATGTTAGTCTAACATTGTATGCATTGCGATTGGTTGAAATTATCCTGACTTTTAAATAAATTTAATTATTTGGCAAAACTGTCATTAACTGTCACTGTCATTTACTACCAATATAGTACCTTGCGGTGTATGGCAGAGGGGTCTTTGAGCCTGAGGAATTAAGGCCGCCTGGCTAGTGCAGTAACCACGAACTGTGCAGGTTAGGATTTTCTTTTTTCCCCCAACAGAAAAAAATACCACACCTTACCAAGGGATCTCCCGAAGGAGAGTCCGGCATTCTAGCCACTCGGCCAGCCGCTCCTCTTTGGCAAAACATAAGTAATTTTATTTTCTAGAGCTTGTGTATTTAATTGAACGATAGTTTTAGATGTATATTCGAATTCTGCACACATTTTTATATATATGTGGAAAGTTTCATCGATAATGGTCAATCTTGGGGGTAGAAAAAATAATTGCTTGCTTGCTTGCTTGTGTTCGTTGGCTTGGGCTCCAGCGCGAAGTCCTGTATGTCGGATGAAGGCATCCTGTTGTCCAACATCAGTGTGATGTCATACAGGACCTGAAGTGTGCGTGAGTATCCGTTGTCCCATGTCTGGCTTATTGGTGTGCAGATTGGTGATTCCTCGCCGTACAGGCAGACACTCTCCGACTTCGGAGGAATCGGCGATCCTACAGACTTTAGCCAGGACCCCGAAGGGACCTGTTGCCCAGGACGCTAGACGAGGACGCGTCAATAGGTCTTGGCCAGTATATAACCCGGCCCTGGTGCCTTGGAAACACCTCTGCGTCCCGAAAAAATAATTATTTCTGCTGACATGTTTCGTCTTTGTGAATGGAAATTCAAGATGGCAGCCGATGCGAATATTGATCGGACTGAGCTGAAAACGTGCAATTTGAACTACTAAAGTTAGAATACAAGTTTAAAGATTATTAATAATATATTTGTATACTTTTACTATGTTTTTATCATTTAACATGACGGAACATATTTTTAAAGTCAGTTTTCATATCCGTCTATGACCCGTTTAAGACAATCTCGTACAGACTGGCAGTGTGGAGATAACTGGACACAATAAAGAGTTCCAAAGTCACGGCAATCATGAAAATTTTTTCCGCGGAGATACCTACACTCACATGTGAATACCTAAGCATAGAATTGACATCCATCCATCATGTGCCATGCCGGAAAACATGCGCGGTCATGACGCACCATTTCACTCGATTACCACAGTCGTGGATCAGCTCAGTGTTCCTGTCTTGACCATGCCATGTGGCCAAGCCATCCAGGTATTTACTTCTCAGTTTTCCCCTTGGTCTTTTTCCTTCGATCTTACCAGTTGTCACCAAGTTCTCCAGTTCATTTCTTCTCATAACATGCCAAAAAAATGTTGACTGTCTATGTCTAATTTCTCTAATCAATTTACAATTTTTATTTGTTTCCTGTAGTACTTGGTCACTGGTTTTTCTGTCTGTCCATGGTATTCTTTGCATTCTCCTCAGAAACCACATTTCTACAACTATCAGACGTTTTTCAGCATGACTGCACATTGTCCAAGCTTCACATCCATACAAAAGTACAGGCTCTATGTAGCACCTCAACACTTTTTCTCGTTTCAATTGACATCTTCTTATTGGTCAGTATGTTTTTCATCTTGCTAAAGGCTACTTTCACCATGGCGATTTTTATTCTAATCTCTTCAAGGTTATCTCCCATCAGATATTATGACTGTTCTGAGATAATTGTACCGATTCACTTGTTGAAGAATATTCCCATTTACTTGTATATTACATTGTGGTATTTCTTTCTTCCTAGTGATGACCATAATCTGTGTCTTTCTACAATTTAATTCTAACCCCAGTTGTTCATTGTGTGCAACAACTGCATCTACTAATTGTTGCAGATCCTGTTCATTGTCTGCAATCAATACTGTATCATCTGCATATCTAATGTTATTGAGGTTTTGTGCTCCAGTGATGATTCCATCTATATCTTCTACATTTCTGAAAATATTTTCACTGTATAGGGAAAAAAGATCTGGAGACATTACACATCCCTGTCTCACACCTCTCTTAATACGCTGATTCTGTACAACTTCATTATCAATCCTTATGGCAGCTTGTTGTTTCCAATATATGTTTTTTATAAGTCTAATGTCTTTCCCATCAATTTGTAGATCTGCAAGCATATCTACCATGCTGACATGTCTTACTCTATCAAAAGCCTTTGTGTAGTCAATAAAGCAAAGATGTATATCTTTGTTTACTTCTTTAGAGCATTCAATGACTGATCGCAGCATATACACAGCATTTACTGTACCCTTTCCTTCTACAAACCCACATTGTTCTTCCCCTATTTCAGGTTGTATTTTCTTCCTCACTCTTTGCATAATTTGTAGCAGAATCTTCGTGATGTGACTCATTATACTAACTGTTCTATGTTGATTACATTACATGGCTCCTGATTTCTTTGGGATTGCAATAAATACAGACTTACATAATTCAGAAGGTATATCTCCGGTATCATATAGTGTTTTCAGCAGTCTGGTGATTTGATCTAGTCCATATTATTCTAAAGCTTTAATCATTTCTGTTGTGATGTTATCTGTACCGGGGGTCTTGCCAGTATTCATATGTTTACGAACATTCCGAATCTCCATCTTCAAAACTGGCGGTCCTGCATTATTAAATCGAATATCATACTGTTCATCTGTTATCATCAAAAACATTTTTCACATAATCTGACCATACATGTAGAATCTGATCTTTTTCTAATATGAATTTTCCATCTTTAGTTTTTAGACAGCCTGCTGATGTACTTGTTCTTTTATTAGCAAGTTCCTTAATTCTTTTGTGCACTAATTTGGTATTTTGACTGTTGCATTGTTTTTCAGTTTCTATGCAATTTTTCTCAAGCCATGCTTCTTTTGCCTCCTTACATAATATTCTGACTTGTCTGTGATTTTCTTCATATTTGGCAGGATTATTTTTGTTGAGTCTTCTTGTTTCCATTAGTTGTAAAATTTCTTCAGTCATCCATTTCTTACGACCCACCTTCTTTAATTTTGGAATAGTTGTTTCTGCAGCCAAACTGATCTCTAGATCAGACAATATATCAAATCTGTTCTGTACTTTTATGTTGAATTTGTTTTGTATTTCCTTGTCATTTCTCAATGTACACAGATCATATTTAGTGTTTCCTGTTATATACTTGACTTTCTTTAACTTTACCCTCAATGTACCTATAAGTAATCTGTGGTCACTATAACAATCAGAATTGGAACTGTTTTTTGCAATTGTTAACACATTTCAAAACCTTCTGCTAATCAGAATGTAATCAATCTGGTTTCTAATCCTGCTATCAGGACTCCTCAATGTCCATACTCTTCTAGGGTGTTCAGGTGTTTACTACAATCATTTCTTGCTCTTTTGCCCATTCTACAAGTTTGTATCCTCTTTCGTTTCTCTCTCCCAAACCATGGTTTCCTACTGTGTATCCATCACCTTGATTTCCTACTTTTGCATGAAGTCACCTATTATGATGTTTATTTTTGAATTTTTACATTTCTTTAAAGCTGACTCTTTGTCATTATAAAATTCCTCTACACTATCTTCACTGGATTCTCCTGTTGGGGCATATATTTGAATAATGTTTATGCTAAAAGATCTGCCGCTTAATTTAACTAGTAGAACTCTGACACAGCCCAATATCCTTGAACAGATTTTGATGTTTGCCGATCCAAGATAATTGCTACCCCTCTTTGTTGATCTTCTCCTCCAGAATAAATAATCTTAAAATCTTCATCTCTATCTTAATGCCTGCTCCTGTCCATCTCGTTTTGCACATCCCTAATATATTAATTTTCTCTCTTTCCATTTCTTGTTTGATGTTATCTAATTTTTTGTCGTCGTTTAACGTCCTAACATTCCATGTTGCTAACTTTAATGTCTCTGTCCTTGTCTTGTGATCTGTAATTAGGCAAATCATAATGAACTAGGCATTTTAAAGAAGGTAGTTTGCCACTGCTTTCCTTCCTTGGCAATTACCATACTGGTCGGTGACGCCAGCCATTGTCCCGTGAAAGAGATCTTCTGCCTACCGTCGCGAAAATTGAGTCCATAACTAACAAATATCTGTTGGCTGGCCCTCAAAATTTCATCCACCACCTGCCTTCAGAATTGACATATAGGCATCATTCAGGTACCATTAGATGTAGTTTTTCAAGGCCTATCTATCTGTGGTGGTCTCATTTACTCAATTTGAAATTCATGATCGTACCCGCTAATTTCATTTAGGCATGATCCATTCCTGCACCACTGTGTATTATCACATTATTACTATTACATTATTATTCAAGCTGAGGCTGTATTATATTTAAAGATTGTTATAATGCAATCCTTGGCATGTTGTCTTGTTGTATGCTCATCGTATAACGAAACAAATCAAGGACATTACACATCCTTGTTTGTTTATCTATCTCCGTTTTGGTTTTGTTTAGAGTGGGCATAGCCATAGACTTGAATGGGGTAATTCAACTTTGAACTATGCAGGTTTTATAAATTACAAACAAATTACTATACCTATGAAGGGATTCTCTGGATATTCCTTGTGTAAATACACACTTTGTGGTTGGCTCGCAAATTAAATGAAACAAATAAAACTAGCAATGTCAGTTACCGAACTTGGTTAGTATGGGGGGGGGGGGGGGGGGGGGGGGGGGGCATATAAATCTTTTTTCCTGGGAGATTTTTAGCGATCCTCCAGTCACTTCCAGTTTTTAGCCATGTCTCGTTTGATTTGATGTATTCGAACCTAACATGGCATGACGTCGTGGGAAACAACTCTAATAATTGCAATAGTGGTCTGTCTGCTAAACTGCAAGTGTTTGCTGTTGAGAAACTGTCTTCTCTGGATTTCTTGAAGTTTATTTATCCACAGTAAGCTAATTTGTCTTATAACTCCTGTATTTTAAACCAACCTTGACTGGATTTGTGTTGTATTTTTGAATTCTCCGTACAATTTTACATGTATTGATTGATTGATTTTAGGAACCGACATCACAGCATTCGGGGCATTCCCATAAGTGCTCCGTCCCCATCCTCAGCAGCCAGCGAACAACACCAATAGTATCAGTAGCAATCTGATTATATGTCTGTCTTGCCTTTCCTCTGAGTGTCGAGCGTCGGCTAGATCCCCTCATCACTCCTCGCTGTCTCATTCTTGCCAGACCATGGTGATCCATTTGCTCCTCCAAGGTGTACACATGCTCGCACAAGGCCGCAACCATGTCTGCCTTGTCATGCATCAATATTCCACCAAGTTTTGCAGAGCCAGCCAATCTGTCCGCCTGTTCATTCCCCAGCACACCGGCATGCCCCGGAGAAAAGATCCAGGCGAAGCTTGCCACCCGTGACCTCCGAAGCGAAACAAGCCACTCTGCCCGAAGCTTGCCTGTCCTCACCTTCCTCAGCTAGCTTTCTGAGTCAGTTACAATCATGATGTGCATGTGTATCGTATTCTCCATCCAGCGAAAAGCTGCACTGACCGCCTCCACCTCCATTCTTAAGCTAGATGTTGTGGTATCATATGCCAGGCTCTCCTGCACCAAACATCGACCATTAGCTTTTGCTAAGAACCCCCAGGCACATCTCCTACCTCTCAACACCGACCCATCTGTGTAGATAATCACATCACCCGAGCGAGCATTATCCTGAATCAGTTGCTGGATTTCCACTTCCATGGCCCCTGCTGGCCACTCCCTGCACTCCTGGCTCAATGTGATTATAACTCTGCACAAGTCTGACTGCTCTGCTGGCACTCTGACCCATTCCTCTCCTAATGTTCTCCAAAAGGCACACCTGTCTGATCATATCCTCCGCCTGAGCCATCCATGATTTCCCTCTTATCAGTCGCTGACCATGTCTAGCGCCTCATGCAATGGGTGATCTATGTCTGCAGCTCATCTGAGGTATGCCTTTGCCTGCATCACCTTCAGCAACAGTCGGCAGACCAAGGATGTAACGCGCACACTACTGGGGTATCTCTAGTGCATCCCAGAATTACCCGCATAGCTTCGTTCTGTATGCGCTCTAATTTCACCAGCTGACTCTTTGAGACAGTGAGCAGTCCTAGTCCATAAACAATCACTGAGCGAATCAAGTGCTGGTACAGTGTGAAAAGCATTCTCTGTTCTGTGTCCATTGCAGCCTTAGTTTTAAGTGCATTGAGTCCCTTTTGAAATCTTGTCACAACCATCTCCACATGATCCTTGAAGGACAGGCTCCTGTCAAATGTGATTCCAAGATACTTCAGTTTGTTCTCTCTGTTGACGCTTCGGCCATCTATCGTGAGGCTTGGGACATCAGCTCTCTCAATCCTGTTGTCCAGAGAGCACCACAAAACAGCCGCCTTTTCCGGGTGGATGACAGCACTCATTTCAGTGCACCAGTCAATCACTTTGTCTACTGTCACCTGTAGCTCCTGGGCTGTTTGCTCCCTATCTCTCCCCTGCCTATATATGCAAGAATATCATTATCATCATCTGCAAATGTTAGTTAGTATCCTTCCAACCCCTGGTGCTTCTTTCTAGGTTTGCAATCTTGCTCGCATACACATTAAAGAGCACCGGTGAGATTGCAGATCCCTGTGGCAGTCCCGGGGTTAACATATGTGGCTCTGAGGTCCATGTACCCAGACGGAGAGCAACCTGACGAGAATACAGGGTGGATGCTATCCAGTTCACCAACAATATTTAACTATTTATTGAGGGTTTTTTTTTAAATGTAACATCAAAACAAAAACCAAATAACCAGCAAATCTTAAGTGCTTAACTGCACCTTTCTTGTAGGACGTGCTCTCCACATATTGACAGGTTAAACTCGACGAACTGAATGAGGGTTTGCTGTTGTCTGTCAAGTTACTGTCAACGTATAGCAGCACTAAGGCCTGTCTACACACAACAAAACACCGGCGTCCAACTTTCACATCCAAGGTGAATCCCTGCCACCACATGCGTTTTTACACGCATCGGCCAATACATTTTTCTCAGCGCAAATTCTATGGAATTCTTATTATTATTATGCTATTAATATTGAAACACTACTTTTAATATCTTTTTAGCCTATATAATATTTTTAGTCCTGATTCTTTCAATAAAATTATTAACTCCGTTAATAAAATGAGACATTCGCTCTTATTGCATCATATTATATTATATATTAGGGTGCATATAGAAATAGAATTAATGTAAAATACAGCGAAGGCCATTAAATAAAAGCATATAATTTAAAATACAATCATATAACATAAACAATTTCTGAAATGTTCTTTAAAAATGGATCTTATGGGCCGGTTTTTACTTTATAATAGAAATGAATCAAGTTAACGTATGAATTTAACAAACAGGCAATACGAAATGCTGGGATGAGTAAAAATAACACCAAAACAATATTCCTGGCTATAAATAAATGCATCATAAATACTTTAAACGTGGAATAATTGCATCGTCTAGCTATGTTTTTCTAGTCCTTTTAGAGCTCTGCTCGACTGTCCATTCATGCCTATTTTGATAGGCACATTAGAAGTAAAAATACTGTCAGTTCATTTTTATTATAATAATGTACCTCTACTGAGAAGAAATGGATTGGAGAACTTAGTGACAACTGGCAAGATCGAAGGGAACAGACCAAGGGGAAGACCGAGAAGTAAATACCTGAATGGCTTGACCACATGGCATGGACGAGACAGGAACACTGAGCTGATCCACGACACTGGTGATCGAGTGAAATGGCGAGTCATGACCGCCCACGCTTTCCTGCATGGCACATGATTGATTGATTGAACTCTAACTTGCACTTGCCCGTCCTTAAGGTCAAGTCTATGTCTTTTCCTTTGTTTCCCCGTGTCCTGAACTGAACTGAACTTTTTTTATTTTTTGCATATCCTTTTTACAGGACATCGCTGTCAACAACAGCATGTTACTGCTGTTGATGATGTCTTGGCAAGTTTACTTTATGTCAGTTTCCCATTGCTTTCTGAACGACCGGCTCCCATACCAATTCGTTAAAACCCAGTGCAACGCGGTCTCCTGCCAAATCGCGCGCAGTTGTGTTTCGAACGCGGGTAAGTGGGATTACGAACTGCGTCCATAACGAACTGAACATTAGACAGAGAAAATATCAGATTTACTGGTACATTTAGTACACTGGTAAGTTATAACAGAATCTTCCTACAAATCACCATCATGAAGAGGTTTGAATAGGGCTGCAATTCTCAAACTTAAAAAAAAACGTCGTTGCGCTAGGTTGTAACGTGCTGTTGTGTGAGCCGGTCGTTCAGAAAGCAATAGCAAACTACTGAACGTAAACTTGCCAAGACATCAACAATACTTAATGACAACTGACAAACTTTAAAGAAAAAGAGCAAGGGGAATGCAGAGGTTTAAATAGTTAGGTGGTTTGGTCAAATTGCATACTAGAGACAAGAACACAGACCTGACCCAAAACTGGTGATCGTGTGAGATGGCAAACCATGACTGCCCACTCTTATCGGCACATGATAATGTTGATGTATTATCCATTGAATCTGTGTCTTCTTGCGTCCAGCACACACACACACACACACACACACACACACACACACACACACACACACACACAACCAGCGCTATGGCTCAAGGGATAGCGAGACGCGCAGTTTCACAAATGCCCGACACACCGAGTCGAGGGTTCGAGATCAGCGGCTGCCGATTTTAAAGCAAACCGTTTTGCGTTGTTTTCTATGTTATGAGGCGTCGGCCGCTCAGAAAACAAACTACTGAACTAACATAGTTTTGTAAATCACAAAAGGCCAATAAATGCTGATGTTGATTTACAACTTCATGTGAAGACCGTGCTACTACCTTAACATATACACAAACAAACACACACAGAGGCGGACACACGCACATGCATCCATCCACATGAATATGCATCTAAGCACCAAATACACACCTGTTATATTAACAGATGACATATGTTGTTAATACATTGATGAGAGAGAAAAAAAGAGGTATCGAAATCAGAAGTCACGCGAGAAACCAAAACAACAGTTAAATAGAAGGTAACAGCCAAATATGACATTTGTATTTTCAAATGCTATGCAGCCGCTTTTTGCAGGGTTAATAGGTTCATAAACAATTGGATATTTCTTATACATAATACTAGCTGACCCGGCCCGGCTTCGCCCAGTCCCTCGCGGGAATCTATCTATCTATCTATCTATCTATCTATCTATCTATCTATCTATCTATCTATCTATCTATCTATCTATCTATCTATCTATCTATCTGTCTGTCTGTCTGTCTGTCTGTCTGTCTGTCTGTCTGTCTGTCTGTCTGTCTGTCGATCTATCTATCTATCTATCTATCTATCTATCTATCTATCTATCTATCTATCTGTCTGTCTGTCTGTCTGTCTGTCTGTCTGTCTGTCTATCTATCTATCTATCTATTTATCTATCTATCTATCTATCTATCTATCTACCTATCTATCTGCCTGCCTGCCTGCCTGCCCGTCCGTCCGTCTCTCCCTCCATCTATCCCTCCCTCCCTCCCTCCCTGTCTGTCTGTCTGTCTGTCTGTCTGCCTGTCTGTCTAAAAATTTATTGGTTGCAGTTAGAAAATTTCGCTTAATGCTAGGATTAGGAGGAGGGGAGGAGGAGGGGGAGAGGTGAAGAGAAGGGGGAGGAGGAGGATTATAACGCATATGCCTGTAGGTAACTGTAGCGAAAAGGTCCACCTATTTGAGAAATATGCAACAATTTTACACATATAGCAATGCTATTAAAAGTTATGTCCCCTCACTATATATAAATTATAATGTAAATTAAAATATTAAATAATATTAAGTAAATAACTGTTTGTACACTAACAAACTATGACAGTTGGCAGCACCGGAATGAGAAGAAGACGTGTAGAACGTTTTATCTCAATCGCATGGACCGTTCGCGAACGCATAAATAACATACAAACAGACATTGTATTTTATATATATAGATGGAACCAATATTGAAGATCGAAGTACAGCGTGTTCTCAATCAAATGAAAACTGGCAAGACCCCAGGTCCAGACAACATTACAACCGAAATGATTAATGCTTCAGAATAGTATGGTATATAACACGTTACCATATTGCTAAACTATATATATATATGAGAAATAATATATCGTGGATGCACCCTCGCTCGAAACACTGGCACCTTAGTCAACGCCGACCCATTCTTGAAAAACTACTCTACGGAAACGATATTGTAGTCTTGCAAGAAACACAGCTCACCGACGGAACAGTCAATGTTGCGGGATTTCAGGGTTTCTTTAACAGGCGGCACCTCGGACAGGCCACTCTGGTCCGCGACAACATACTAGTGTCTGAGATCGATATGGCCGCCTGGAACAGCGATGCCCTGCAAGTGCAGGCATTAAGAATAATGACACCAGTGCAGCTTGTAATCGTTAACGTCTATGCGCGAAATAGGAAGGTCGACGTGCGACAATGGCAGAGTTTGTTCGATATGGATGAAAGGCATATCGTCTACTGCGGGGACTTCAATGCCAGAGGCAGTCAATGGGGGAATTGCATCACCAATAGACAGGGAGAAGATTTGGAGGACGCCCTGGCATCTGCTGCCCTAATCTGTCTGAATGATGGGAAGGTCACTAGAATGGCCACTCGACCAGGCGACTCTGACAGCATCATTGACTTGGCTCTGGTGTCGCCCACCATCGCACCAAGGTGCCGGTGGGGCACACTGGGATACCACGATAGTGACCACTACCCTTGTGTCATCCTGATCAAGAAAGACGGGGCCATGTGTCAAAGAAACAAGACAAATGCCTTCCCGTACGACACCACTGGTCAAGACGCCATAAGCAAGATCAGAAGAAGGAAACTAACTTCCTCCCGTAGGAGACAAGAAAGATGGCTGCAGCCACCATGGTGGAATGGAGAGGTCGAGAAGGTGTGGCTGGGAAAGAGGCAGGCTGTCAAAGACTGGCAAAAGGCCAGAAAGGCTAACATGCCACAGGTTGAGTTGGCGAACCTGAAGACTGAGGTCGTTAGGACGACGACTTTATTCAAATCCTGCGCCAAACAGGCCAAGGCCGACAAATGGGACGAGTTCTGCAGGAAGGTGTGCTCCGAGCAATCTCTTACGACATTCTGGCGCCTCCACAAGAGCATGAACGGTGCTGCACAACGTAGGGGTATTCCAGACTTTCAAGGCACAGACCTCGCATGGAAAAAGTCGGATGCGGATAAAGGTAAGGCCCTTCTTGCACGCTACATAGAACAGACTGACCAGAAAGACGAGCCCGCCAGACAGAGGACCACAACAACACTCTCTCAGTTGTGCGAGGGGGTCGGGACAGACGAAGAATGGACAATTACAGTTGACATATTGCGTGCGATGCTCAAGAAATCACCTAACACCGCCCCAGGCCCAGACGGCATCCGATATGGTGACCTAATGGTGATATCAGATGATGACATGGAAGAACTGGCCAGAGAATTCAACACCAGTATCCAGAGGGGTCAGGTCAAAGAAGAATGGCTACACAGCTACTTGCTGCCGCTGCCAAAACCGAACAAAGACCACTCCAAGATAAGCGGCTACAGAATCATTACGATGCAGAACACTGCTGGCAAGCTACTGGAGAAAATTGTAGCACACAGACTTGCTTGGGACTTGGAACAGCTCGGCTGCTTCCCGCCCACACTTGGAGGATACAGACGCAACAAAGAGTCATGGCTGAATGCGGCGGTCTTTGCTCAAGATGTTTACGAAGGATTTCAGGTCAGAGAAGAGACATGTGCGGCTGCCATAGACTTAGAGGACGCATATAACAGAGTATCTTTCGAGCACTTGATGCAAACCCTCCTCAGACTGAAAGTGCACCCTCACCTTGTACGATGGATAGCTGCAGTTCTACTCCAAAGGAAGGTGGTGCTAAGATGCGGGAGTTGGTCTTCTGAGCCGATAACGATATGTCCAGGATTGCCGCAGGGTTCACCACTGTCACCAGTACTATTCAACGTGTATACGGTGCCGATCACTGAACAACAGTTGGATGGGAGGGGTAGGACTCTATCATTCGTTGACGACATCCTCGTGTATCGACAGGGTCGAGATAGACAGGCGGTTGCCAACTATATGCAGGGCGAACTAGATCGAATTTCCTCATGGTGTGCTGATGCCGATGCCCTTGTCAACCCTGCAAAGGCAACGGTTACATGGTTCTCACTAAACAACCATATTGTGAAAACAGACCTGCCGGCAGTAAGAATGGATGGGAGCATTCTGAGTAGAACCCAGTCAATGACATATCTTGGCGTGAGGCTTGATCGTAGCCTGTCCTTCAGAGATCATGTCGATTATGTCATAACGAAGGCTCGAAAAGGTTTGGCAGCAATGAGAGTCATGGCGACTGCCAATATCGAGCAAAGACTGCTATTACTTCTGTTCCAAGGACTTGTGCTTTCACGCATCGAGTATGCCCTGGCCATCCTCACTGTCAGCCCTACACAGATTGGAAGACTTGAAAAGGTACAAAACGAAACCATGCGCATCATTTTGGGCTGCACGAGAGACACCAGCTGTG
Organism: Cepaea nemoralis; assembly: GCA_014155875.1. Taxonomy (NCBI): domain Eukaryota; kingdom Metazoa; phylum Mollusca; class Gastropoda; order Stylommatophora; family Helicidae; genus Cepaea; species Cepaea nemoralis. Next base: position 123,800 of record JACEFZ010020732.1, on the reverse strand, counting down.
TAGCAATGAGATACCTCCTTGACTTCCCGACAATGGAACACAGGATCAAGATCTGGAGAGCTCGTGCATACTTAAAAATAAGTGCAGATGAGCAGCACCCTCTGCATGACGCTGTATTCAGAGAAAAGGGTGACAGGCTAAAGAGGGGCAAATCATGGATGGGTCGGGCGGAAGATGTCGTCGGACAGGTCTGCAGTCTTACCAGTATCAACCCCGGCAAGGAATGGGTGCCGGTGCCTCCAGCTTTTAAGTGTACCTTCTCCTGCATTATCACACTCGATAGACGGTGCAGAGAGCAGAACCCTGCCGTTGTCAATGCAGAGGTTAACGCGCTCATCTATGATCACTCAGATAGCCCCGAAGTGCTCATCTATACAGATGGATCTGTTGTAAAGCAGCAGAGAAGTGCGTGGGCATTTACAGCCCGTTCAGCGGGCCGAACCGTTCAAGAATCCAGTGGTGCCCACTCTATGACCACGAGCAGCATGACGATGGAGGTGATGGCAGTTACACAGGCTTTCATATGGCTGGAATCACAGCATTATACCAACGTGTGTGTACTAAGTGATTCAATGAGCATGATTCAGAAGGTCGAAGCTGGATCTGTACGTAGACAGTGGACTGAGTCGCTGCGGAAGTCTGTTGTCCGCAAAGTCACCTTCATCTTCGTCCCGGGACATGCGGGAGTCGAGGGAAATGAACGAGCTGATAAATTGGCTGGCTCTGCACCCCCTGTAGATGGCCAGCCCATGGATCGTGCCGATGTTATTAACGCCCTTAAAGATATGGCGAGAACAGAGGATTTTGACGCCAGTGATTCCACATCGCTTTCCAGGATGAAAGACCTGGGAGTAAGAATCGGCACAGCCAGACGCGAGAGGTACATCGGGAAAACAAAGCGCCTCGTCAACCAACACAGAACTGGCACTATTAGCCACCGGACGCTGATGCATATGCTGGGGGGAGGATCTGAGCACCTATGGACATGTCCGGGGTGCAACGAAGATACCCCAACTGATAACTAACTAACTAGCTGGCACCTCATTGACTATGTCATCGTCAGGAGGAGTGACAGACAAGACGTTCGAGTGACAAAATCCATGTGTGGTACCGATTGTTGGACAGACCATCGTCTCATTGTCTCGAAAATAAACATTCACATCAGGCCACCACGGCGCCCTCAAGGGGCGAAAATGCAAAAAAAAGCTGAATGTCACCCGCCTAATCAGCAAAAAAATGCAGCAGTCGTTTGAAAATATGCTGGAAGACCGCCTCAAGCCCAATGCTGCAGCTAAACAGGATACAGAAACAGAATGGAGAGCCCTAAAGGACATAATTTACAACACTGCTATGGAAATCCTGGGTCCAGCCCCCCGAAAGCATAAAGACTGGTTTGATGAAAATTCCGAAGACATCAACCAATTGCTGGCCGAGAAACATCTTCTCCTCAAGGCACATTTGTATGACCCAAAGTCAACATAAAAAAACAGATGCTTTCAAGAACATTCAGAGAGTAGTGCAGCAGAAACTTCGGCACATGCGGGACTCCTGGCTGAGCAGCAAAGCTGATGAAATTCAGGGCTTTGCTGACAGACATGATATGAAAAACTTCTACGACTCACTGAAAGCGGTCTATGGTCCTACATCACCAGGCATAGTTCCCCTCCTCAGTGCAGATGGGGGAACATTGGTCACCGATAAGAAAGAAATCCTTCAACGCTGGGCAGAGCATTTCAGCAAAATCTTAAATGCAACTTCCTTCTTCGATGATGAAACCATCAACTGCCTTCCTCAAGTTCCCACCAATGAGACACTTGATGACCTGCCAACCATAGTGGAAGTAAACAAAGCCATCCAGCAACTCTCCAGCGGCAAGGCACCTGGTCCTGACTCCATCCCAGCAGAGATATACAAGGCAGGTGGGCCGGTCCTACAGAGCAGCTTCACCAAGTCTTTACAAACATATGGGTGAACGAGACCATGCCACAAGATTTCAAGGACGCATCAATAGTCCACCTTTACAAACGTAAAGGAAACCGCCAATCCTGTGACAACCACCGATGCATCTCCTTGCTTTCAATTGCAGGGAAGATGCTCTCGAGAATTCTTCTCAATCGCCTCACAGCCCATCTCGATCAAGGTATTCTTTCTGAGAGTCAATGTGGCTTCAGAAAAAAAACGTGGAACTGTTGACATGATTTTCGCTGCAAGGCAGCTGCAAGAGAAATGTCAGGAACAGAACTGCGAAATGTTCTCCACTTTCATTGACCTTACCAAGGCTTTTGATACAGTCAGCAGAGAAGGACTGTGGAAGATTATGGCAAAATATGGCTGTCCACGAAAGTTTGTTCAAATAGTGCGGCTATTTCATGACGGCATGCAGGCAAGAGTACAGGAAAATGGTGAACTGTCTTAACCCTTTCCTGTCACCAATGGAGTGAAGCAAGGATGTGTCCTGGCACCAACACTGTTCAGCCTCATGTTTTCAGCCATGTTGATGAATGCCTTCGAGAATGACGACGTTGGAATAGACATCAACTACCGTATGGATGGAAAGTTATTCAATCTCAGAAGGCTGAAAGCTAAAACCAAAATTAACAGCGACACCGTCAGAGAGCTCCTGTTTGCTGATGATTGCGCTCTATACGCCAACTCAGAGGCGGACATGCAACATAATTTTTCAGCTTTCTCACATGCCTGTGACAACTTTGGGCTCAATATCAACTTGGAGAAGACTGTAGTTATGTACCAGCCAGCTCCAGGGAATAATCACACTGTGCCGAATATCAAAGTGAATGATCATAGACTAAGTGTTGTGGACAAATTCACCTATCTTGGCAGCACTGTGTCACAAGCTGCCACAATTGATGACGAAGTGAATGCAAGAATCTCCAAGGCCAGTGCGGCCTTTGGCAGACTGTACAAGAATGTATGGGACAGAACTGGAATAAGCCTGCAAACAAAGCTAAAAGTCTACAAAGCAGTTGTATTATCCACACTGCTATATGCTTGTGAAACCTGGACTGTTTATCAGCGACACGCTAGGAAATTAAACCACTTCCACACAATCTGCCTAAGGAAGCTACTGAAGATTAAATGGCAAGACAAGATCCCAGACACTGAAGTCTTAGAAAGAGCGTCCATGCCCAGTATCCACACTCTACTGATGAAGAATCAGATTCGCTGGGCTGGTCACTTGACTCGCATGTCAGATGACAGGCTCCCTAAACGAATATTATACAGCGAACTGCGTTGTGGTAAACGCTCCCAAGGTGGCCAGAGGAAACGCTTTAAAGACACTCTGAAAATTTCACTGAATGCTTTTGGAATTCATCATGACACCTGGGAGACTGCAGCCAGAGACCGAAATTCGTGGCGTGCATCATTACGCAAAGGTGCAGTCATATGTGAGGCAACCAGGACTGCAAGAGCTGTGAAGAAAAGGCAGGACAGAAAAAACACTGCAGGGAATCCTCCTCCAGAGACGTCAAGCATTCATTTCCCACATTGTCAAAGAACATTTCGAGCCAAAATAGGCCTTATCAGCCATTTTCACAGTGCTGTAGAGGAGAGTTGCAACTGAACTGAATGACACGAAGCCCGGCAGTTGTTGATATATGTCTTGCTTTATTCGAGATATTTCAAAAGGTATAATTTCGACATATAAGTCTGGATGATAAAAGACGTCCTGCCAACATGGCTTCGAGTTAGTAACTAATCTGTCTTCCGCCTCCACGTCAACGCGTGAGCGTCCCTAGCTACTTAGATACCGGGTGCTCACGCGTGCATTAGGTAGTCAACCCATTTCCCCTTTGCACGCCACCTAAACCCTACTCTGTTATACCATCTTAGAACCCACGGCTCCATACCTTCAACCCCACTGGATGAAATGATGGACAAACAACAACAACACCACCATCCATCCTGATCACGAAAGGCATATTTCAGTAGAAGTGAAAAGTATATTCCAAAGAGGGTGGGAGCTAGTATATATATATATATATATATATGTATATATATATATATATATATATATATATATATATATATATATATATATATATATATATATATATATATATATATATATATATATATATAATTAGAAGATATTATTATTAGATATGAGAAGGAAGTCATAATTAGAAGATATGAAAGGAGTTGTATTCGGAGGATAAAACGTGAATAATACATGTTATGCGGACGATACAATATTGATTGCTGACAAAGAGCAGGATCTACAACATTTGGTTGATGAGGTTATTATACACAGTGAGAAACTAGGTTTGGAATTGAATTGTTAGAAAACATAGTTCATGGTGGTCTCCAAGAAGAAAGAAATAGCACATTGTAACATTCAAGTGAATGGAAAAATTCTTAAACAAGTGTATCTGATGGAAGATGCCTTGCAGAGATTAGATCAATAATTGCCATGGTAAAGTTGGCCTTCTGCAACATGGAAAACATACTTTTTATGAATAAAATGTTTTAAATTACAGTGAGGAAACGAGTGTTAGTTAGTTAGTTAGTTAGCTTGTTAGTTAGTTAGTTAAGTTAGTTAGTTAGTTAGTTAGTTAGTTAGTTAGTTAGTCGAGGTTCCAATTTCACGGCAACGGGTTGTCCCCATTGTGCTCCGTTCCTGTGCCAGTAAAAATCACACAAAATGCTCCCCACTGTCCAATGCGAAAAGTGGAACAGACAGGAGTCTCTGCAAGCGAACAGCCAGCACAGGTACACTGTGCATAATGCCGCCGCCAGAATGCAACACAAAAGTCATCCACGAAAATTACAGTTCATCGTCGATGAATCGACAGTTACCAGAAAGACTTAATTGACCCGGGTTTTCTCACATAGCTCGGTCTCTTTCCGCAAGGCGACCCACCGAAAGCGCCGCACAAAGCACTAACTCCGTAGCTCCAACGTCGACTCCCAGGAGTCTCCTGAAAAATGCACTAGTGAACCGAAAAGGCAAATCAGTCAATTCAGCAACAGCCGGTAGCTTTTGTATTGAACAAGCTGTTCACTGTACAAACAAGCGCGGGCAGATGTAAAAGCATTCCACATGAACCTCACAGCTCACAGAGTCGCGCCACGCACTCACTCAGTAGCAGGGCGACGTAACCATAGAAAAAGCGTGGTGAAGTACTAACTGTATATACCATTATAACCCATATTGTTGTATGCGAGTGAAACATAGACAATTAACAGACAAGCTGAGAAACATCTAATAGCTGTGGAAATGAGGGTTTTGAGAAACATGCAAAGAATAGGCCTACCATGGACGGACAGAAATTCAAATGAGACAGTCCTTCAAGAGATAAATGAAAAATGGAGACTGATTGGAGAAATAAGACGTAGACAAAGGCAGTAAAGAATTTTTGGACATGTTATGAGGAGAAATTGACTTGAAAATTTAGTGACAACTGACAAGCTTGATCAGAAATGTGCAAGAGGAAGACAAAGAGATAAATACTTTGATGATTGGGCAGCATGGCATGGTCAGGATACACAGGACCTCATTCGAAGTGATTCGAGACTGGTAACAGGACCGTAACCGTGTGAGATGGCGAACCATGACAGCCCACGCCTATCGGCGTGGGACTTGATGACGATGAATAGGTTCATACTCTGCTATTATTATATCTAAGAGGTCTAATCCGAAAAGTAAGTTAATGACAGCTGCTTCTGGACCAAGAAGGAATTATTTGTTCTTGGATTACCATGTCATATTTATTGTCGTCAACATTTCCGAGACGATTTTTGAGTTTGTTTAGAAAATTGCTTAGTTACCAAATAAATAGTGTCAATACATGGCGGCATTTCGTTCTGTGCGCTGGCTGTGCTAAAAGCAATTATAATCCTTTATACTAATATACTATACTGTTTTATTTAGCAAAACTGATACATGTCTTATTGTTTTGTTTATGAACTTATTTGTTACTGATTTGAGAAATTAGACGTAGACAAAGACAGTAGTTTACATAAGTATTTAAAAAAAAAAAATAAATGATTTAAAAACCACATTAGTTTACTAATTAAGTATCTACGTCAATTAAAAAAATCTAAAAGCAGAGATAAATAATATTTTATCATATTAATTGTGTGTGTGAATGAATGAAACTTCAGTTATTCTGAGGTAGAGAGAGACAAATATTTAAAACTCATTTGAGATTGGCAGTGTGTTTGTTTTGGACCCCTGTTTTATTGTTTTAATTATTTACTATTTCAAATTTGTCCTGCATTTTGTGGCTGAACATTCGCACTACAACTCACCACTTAGACACCGATAATTAAACATTACTGTAACTGTAACTTATCAACTGTACCTGCTTGCTGCACAGATATATGTATTTACAAAATGAGATATAGAACAATTATCAAGAACTGCTAGAACAGACCATGAACGTAGATTATTGAGCCATGTTATATTATAGTATGCTATTCAGGGGCCAAAGAAGCATAATTAACCAACACAGAACTGGTGTCAAAAACCACTACATGCTAAGAGATATACTGAGGAGGGGATCTGAGCATTTATGACCTAAATGGTCCGATGTGCAGTGAGGATAATTTGACGACTGACTATGTTATTTTATGTTGAACGTTGTCTCTGTTCATTGGCATTCAAATGTGTGCTCAGCCCTCTGATGCATCAGCCATTCCAAAGTATTTCTGCTCACTGTTCCCATGAGCAGTTGGTTATGATATCTCCTCTCTTGACCTTGACGTGCTTGACCAGGCCTCACATCACGAGTTCGTGAAGTTGGGCTAGCTTGGTCGTCTCATCAGCACCTGCCAGTCAAGTCCATACTGCATTGATTATATCAGCCCTGTCCATGTTTTTTCCCGTTTATATTCGTGCATTATTTGCCAGCTGGTATGCACATTCATTACCATTTATTCTGGCATGTCCCGGAGCATACATCTACTTGAAGGACTAGAAGTGCGATTTCTGAATGCTGCCTATTAATCTGGAGCTGTCTGTTTCTCTAGCATATTCATTTAGACTGATATGTTTATTACACTGTGACTTCCTATTTTTATTACACTGTGACTTCCTGTTCTGTTTCTCTAGCATATTCATTTAGACTGATATGTTTATTACACTGTGACTTCCTATTTTTATTACACTGTGACTTCCTGTTCTGTTTCTCTAGCATATTCTTTTAGACTTATGTGTTTATTACACTGTGACTTTCTGTTCTGTTTCTCTAGCATATTCATTTAGACTGATATGTTTATTACACTGTGACTTCCTGTTCTGTTTCTCTAGCATATTCATTTAGACTGATATGTTTATTACACTGTGACTTCCTGTTCTGTTTCTCTAGCATATTCATTTAGACTGATATGTTTATTACACTGTGACTTCCTGTTCTGTTTCTCTAGCATATTCATTTAGACTGATATGTTTATTACACTGTGACTTCCTATTTTTATTACACTGTGACTTCCTGTTCTGTTTCTCTAGCATATTCTTTTAGACTTATGTGTTTATTACACTGTGACTTCCTGTTCTGTTTCTCTAGCATATTCATTTAGACTGATATGTTTATTACACTGTGACTTCCTGTTCTGTTTCTCTAGCATATTCATTTAGACTGATATGTTTATTACACTGTGACTTCCTGTTCTGTTTCTCTAGCATATTCATTTAGACTGATATGTTTATTACACTGTGACTTCCTATTTTATTACACTGTGACTTCCTGTTCTGTTTCTCTAGCATATTCATTTAGACTGATATGTTTATTACACTGTGACTTCCTGTTCTGTTTCTCTAGCATATTCTTTTAGACATGTGTTTATTACACTGTGACTTCCTGTTCTGTTTCTCTAGCATATTCTTTTAGACTTATGTGTTTATTACACTGTGACTTCCTGTTCTGTTTCTCTAGCATATTCTTTTAGACATGTGTTTATTACACTGTGACTTCCTGTTCTGTTTCTCTAGCATATTCTTTTAGACTTATGTGTTTATTACACTGTGACTTCCTGTTCTGTTTCTCTAGCATATTCTTTTAGACTTATGTGTTTATTACACTGTGACTTCCTGTTCTGTTTCTCTAGCATATTCTTTTAGACATGTGTTTATTACACTGTGACTTCCTGTTCTGTTTCTCTAGCATATTCTTTTAGACATGTGTTTATTACACTGTGACTTCCTGTTCTGTTTCTCTAGCATATTCTTTTAGACTTATGTGTTTATTACACTGTGACTTCCTGTTCTGTTTCTCTAGCATATTCTTTTAGACATGTGTTTATTACACTGTGACTTCCTGTTCTGTTTCTCTAGCATATTCTTTTAGACATGTGTTTATTACACTGTGACTTCCTGTTCTGTTTCTCTAGCATATTCTTTTAGACATGTGTTTATTACACTGTGACTTCCTGTTCTGTTTCTCTAGCATATTCTTTTAGACATGTGTTTATTACACTGTGACTTCCTGTTCTGTTTCTCTAGCATATTCTTTTAGACTTATGTGTTTATTACACTGTGACTTCCTGTTCTGTTTCTCTAGCATATTCTTTTAGACATGTGTTTATTACACTGTGACTTCCTGTTCTGTTTCTCTAGCATATTCTTTTAGACATGTGTTTATTACACTGTGACTTCCTGTTCTGTTTCTCTAGCATATTCTTTTAGACATGTGTTTATTACACTGTGACTTCCTGTTCTGTTTCTCTAGCATATTCTTTTAGACATGTGTTTATTACACTGTGACTTCCTGTTCTGTTTCTCTAGCATATTCTTTTAGACTTATGTGTTTATTACACTGTGACTTCCTGTTCTGTTTCTCTAGCATATTCTTTTAGACATGTGTTTATTACACTGTGACTTCCTGTTCTGTTTCTCTAGCATATTCTTTAGACATGTGTTTATTACACTGTGACTTCCTGTTCTGTTTCTCTAGCATATTCTTTTAGACTTATGTGTTTATTACACTGTGACTTCCTGTTCTGTTTCTCTAGCATATTCTTTTAGACATGTGTTTATTACACTGTGACTTCCTGTTCTGTTTCTCTAGCATATTCTTTTAGACTTATGTGTTTATTACACTGTGACTTTCTGTTCTGTTTCTCTAGCATATTCTTTTAGACTTATGTGTTATTACACTGTGACTTTCTGTTCTGTTTCTCTAGCATATTCTTTTAGACATGTGTTTATTACACTGTGACTTCCTGTTCTGTTTCTCTAGCATATTCTTTTAGACTTATGTGTTTATTACACTGTGACTTTCTGTTCTGTTTCTCTAGCATATTCTTTTAGACTTATGTGTTTATTACACTGTGACTTTCTGTTCTGTTTCTCTAGCATATTCATTTAGACTGATATGTTTATTACACTGTGACTTCCTGTTCTGCTGCCCATGCAAGTGCTCTGCTGGCAGTGGTGATCTTCATATTCAGGCTTGGTGTAAGTGTCTTGAATATGCCTCTTTCCTCTTTGATTGTTCCCCCATCTCTTGTACTATGTATGTGCACACATTGGTGTAAGTGTCTTGAATGTGCCTCTTTCCTCTTTGATTGTTCCCCCATCTCTTGTACTATGTATGTGCACACATTGGTGTGTCTTGAATGTGCCTCTTTCCTCTTTGATTGTTCCCCCATCTCTTGTACTATGTATGTGCACACCTTGGTGTAAGTGTCTTGAATGTGCCTCTTTCCTCTTTGATTGTTCCCCCATCTCTTGTACTATGTATGTGCACACCTTGGTGTGTCTTGAATGTGTCTCTTTCCTCTTTGATTGTTTCCCCATCTCTTGTACTATGTATGTGCACACCTTGGTGTAAGTGTCTTAAATGTGCCTCTTTCCTCTTTGATTGTTTCCTCATTTCTTGTACTATGTATGTGCACACCTTGAACCATGCTTCTAGGACCCATCTGTGGGGGACATGGTAGTGCAATGACTAACGTGCTTGTCGGTAGGATTGGTGATCATGTGTTTAAATTCCCTTTAATGCTAGGATTACAAAAATCAACCTGGTCTTCCAGGCTAATCTCCACCTAAAATGGGTAAGAGGAGATGTTCCAGGAAGAAAGAGGGGCTGGTGTGATATTGACCATACTGCTCCTCAAGTGCCCAGGGACCCATAAATATATGGGCCTAGCTCAATTTACCCAATGTGGCTACATACTCGTCAAAAGTGTCCTTTTCTGTTAGCATAATTTGTTTCAAGAAGTTCACCAGGTTTGAACAAAGAATTTTGTGTATAGTAAACAAATGACAGTAAAATAATCACAATATGCCTAAAGAATCTCTTGTTCATGAATAACCATTCTACATTGATGCAGCAAACATACAATGCCAAAACTCTGACAGTCTTTATGAATGATTCACAGACAAGTATAGAAAACATTAGGCACCAGCAAAGACAATGCAGTGTGATTATTTTTGTCAAATAAGCGAGGGCTGATCTTTGTTTCTGTGTGATACTTAGGAATTGCCAAACTGATCGTTATTGCCGTCATTAGTGGTTAGTGTGGCTAATTGAATTCAACTGAGTTACTTAGTATAATGGTAGCTGCAGTTGCGCAGTGACTAGCTTGTGTTCCAATTGTCTTTGAGGCACAGGATTTCAACCCATCCTAAAATGGGTGCCATGATGTTTCCTGGGAAGTAAAGGCTGGTGTAATATTGACCACATCAAATGCTGATTGGTCTGCATATATGAGGATAGCACCACAAACCCAATACACCTCATATATAACATGTGTGCCTATAATTGTTCACTGTTACTTAGTTTAATAGTACTTACTAACTAGTAGTTAGTTAATCACAAGAGAGATTTATTTCCAGTTTTGAGTTGAGTATCAAAGATTTCTCTAGAGTAAAAACTAGTGAGGTATGAAGCTGTTCACCCCACCTCATAGTTTTGTAACTTGGTACATAGGTAGTTCTTTGACTTCAGACTCCATGTTGTAGTATGTGCCATTCAGTGGCCATTACCTCATCCTAGTTAATAGAATATATTAACCACTCCAGAAACTAGATACTTTAGTTAATAGAATATATTAACCACCCCAGAAACTAGATACTTTAGTTAATAGAATAAATTAACCACTTCAGAAACCAGATACTTTAGTTAATATAATATATTAACCACTTCAGAAACCAGATAATTTAGCTATTATAATATATTAACCCACTTCAGAAACCAGATATTTTAATTAATAAAATATATTAACCACTTCAGAAACCAGATACTTTAAATCTTTCAGTCCCTAAAAGTTTCACTGCAGACGCTTAAGAAGGGAAACAGTCACTATGAACGTGTGACTTTCAAAGAGGTTAAATGCACAGTTAGTAGACTCTTGATGAAATGTACAAGTGTGAGTACACACCATATGATGCAGGAAAAGAGCCAATCACGTTGCTTGGGACTAAAAGAGTTAATGCTTTATAATTCTTTCAGATATAATCAAAATTGTGTTTCATTAAAGCTGTGACTGTTTGGAGCAATTAAAAAAAAGTCAAGACATTGTGTTATTTGTGTATGTGAACACACAAAATGAATGTACCAACAAATCGAGATAATCTAAATCTGCCAGAAACGCCTATGCACTACATGCCACCTTCAGCTGCTCATTCACAAGATGTTCGTCATGTACTTGCTAGGTCATTTAGAGATCTGTATACTCGTGAAGCTATTAGGCCAGACATGATCAACAATCTGAGAATTTCTAAAGAAAGTAATGACGCATACCATCAGCACTATGTGAAAAACTTGTTAAAGGTTGGTACGTGGAATATAGGAAACCCTTGTCAATTATATAACTATAGAGCATATAAGAACAGAGAGAGAGAGAGAGGGAGGGAGAGAGAGAGAGAGAGAGAGAGAGAGAGAGAGAGAAAGAAAGAGAGAGAGGCAGATAGGCAGTCAGTCAGGCACTCAGACAAAAAAAGAAAGAAACTTTTATCTAGAATATGCATATATTCATTACTCACTTTGGCTGTCCATAGTATTTGTACAATTCAGACAATTTCTATAAAATGTTCTATGGTCTCAGTTGATTTCTTTTACCTGTACAACTAATGATTCACTTCCATGAAATTAAGCTGGTGCTACTTCTCCAGCACCACCACAATTTCTTCATTCTAATTCTTCTTATATCCTTTTTTCCCCAAATGTCTAATTCTATACAAATATGTCCATAGCAATACCATCTTGTGGTGACCCATTTCTAAGTTTGCTATGAGTGCATCTGAGTGCCTGGTGCTCTAGGTTGGGAGCAGTTTGGGGCCACCTAAGGTATAGGTTCAATATCCATCAGTTAGTAGAATATGCTCTGGCCTGCACCAACCAAACCCCACTCGTGAGTTGAATGTTTCCTTTAACTTTATGCCATTTTACCATCTGTTATTGTCTATTCCTCATGATACAAAAAGATTGCCTAAAAGGCATTGGTAATACTCATGACTATCTCCAAACTTGAGAAGGATCTGGGCCACACCCAACAACCAGCAGAAGTGAGGACAAATTGTGACTTGACATTGCACTTACCATTGAACCTTGTTCAACTTTTGACTTCTGGATTGGTGGTGAAACAACAGAAAACTTCTCAGAATATCATGAACTAAGAAGAAGAAAAATACTGGTATTCTACAAGATCTGAAATTCTAAGAATTCTGGCTCAAAAACAGTATTATTTCTTGGAATCATGAATACTTTAGCCATATTAAACATCACAATGGCTTGAAAAGAACAGTGATGGGAGGTATGGTTTCTGAGAGAACAATGATGGGAGGCATAATTTCTGAGAGATGAGGCTGGGTCAACCAGCACGAAGATGGACACAGGACATTGCAGACACCTTGGGCATGAGTGTGCATGAGGGTGCATGAGGGTGCATGAGTGTGCATGAGGGGACATTCTGTGTCATGAGGGTACATAAGGGGGCGTGAGGTGGCATGAGGGTGTATGCGGGTGCATGCGGGTGCTTGAGGGAGCATGAGGGTGCATGAGGCAGGCAAAATGACCAGACATTGAGAAACTATTAGACCAGCAGTGATGAGAGCGATGTTCTGCAAAAAACCTGCTACATGATGATGAATAATTGACATTCCATATACAAGTTGTTAGTGATCCATTAAGTTGCAAGATAATGATCAGGTTATCTCCTATAGCACAAGATGATCCATACAGGATGACTTGAGTTTTTTTTACAGAATTCCCAACAATGTTATTCACTTTTGCTGAGTTGATGTGAGGCATGGTGGTACTAGCAATAAATACACTGATACATTTTCCATCAACTGGCTTGTGTGCAGTGAAATTCTCAACTAGATTTTGACTTATAGGAATTCCACAAACAGATGCTTCATGAATACTTTCTCACAACATGGCGGTTAGGCATTTAAACCGTTAAGGCCTCTGGGGTGTTTATGCTTGTGGCTACAGTTTGCATTTGCATTTTCCTCATGTTGGTCTGGTAGTGCATGGCTCCGTCATCCTGCTACTGTGTGGGTGTATGGCATGACACTGTGAGCTATGAATTTCATGTGAAATGATTTTACATCTGTCCATGGTTGTTTGCGTGAACTGCATGTTCAGAACGATCGTGGCTGGCTGTTACTGAATTGACTGGTTTGCCTTTTCCGTTCACGAGTGCATGTTTTCTCTGAGACTTTGGGGGTCATCGCTGGAGCTACAGAGTTCGTGCTTTGTGCAGTGCTTTTGGTGGGTCGCCCTGCGGAAAGAGACCGAGCCATATGGGATAAAACCCGGGTCAATGATGTCCTTTTGGTGACTGCTGATTCTGTCGATGGTGAACTGTATTTTTCATGGAGGTCTTTTGTGTTGGCATTCTGGCAGCGGCTTTATGCACGGTGTACCTGTGCAGGCTGTTGGCTTGCTGAAACTCCTGTCTTTTCCACTTTTCACATTGGGCAGTGAGGGGCATTTTGTATGATATTCACTGGCACAGGAACGGAACGTAATAGGGATGACCCGTTGCTGTGAAGTTAGAACCACGACTAACTAACTCTTTTTGATGATCATGTTTATATAATGAGTTGTTTCTTAATCATTGATTATCTTATTTTAAATTACTACTCCCATAGGTTACCACTGAGTGGCAGCAGCGCATGAATGAGATTGCCATGTTAGAACGACATATCATGCAAGCTCAAGCTAAAGCTATGACAGCTGATGAGCGTGAGCTAAATAGGGCATCCATGTCATGTGAAAACTATAAACATCTAGGGTTGCCACCAGGTAAAATTATGTACGAAAGGAATGGTTCAATACTGAATCTATGGGAATAGAACTCCTCACCAGTTTTTCATGTTACTTTCCATGTTGGCTGGCTTAGCATAATTTCATGCACAAATTCCTAAAGCTACTTCTTTACTGAGCTTACTTTCTTTCTACACCATCATGTGATACCTGTCGCAGTCTCTTTGGAAGTTAGCGTGGCCAAATGGATCAGAGCTCTCGCTCTTGGACTTCCGGTGTGCTGATGCCGAGGTAGTGGGTTCAGCTCCTACATCAGTCCATTGTCCTTGACTTGGGGATGTAAATTACAAGTAACTCTATTTCATAGTGGTTTTGCCTGATGGTGAATAGGGAATACTAATCCACACACAAAAATCAGTCCGGTGTACTAGAAATAGCAGTGAGCAGCATGTGTGTGAACTATGCTTGAGGTCAAATCCAGCGGGGAAACAAATAGTTTCTTTGTTATTATTATTTTAATCTAAAATTTAATTACAGATAACATCATTAACTGCAAAAGTGAAACATTTGAAACTGGTAATTGTTACTGTTACATGGAGTAAGAGATAGTCATGAAGCAGGCCAACACTGTAGCAAACGTGAAACATTTGAAACTGGTAATTGTTACTGTTACATGGAGTAAGAGATAGTCATGAAGCAGGCCAACACTGTAGCAAACATGAAACATTTGAAACTGGTAATTGTTACTGTTACATGGAGTAAGAGATAGTCATGAAGCAGGCCAACACTGTAGCAAACATGAAACATTTGAAACTGGTAATTGTTACTGTTACATGGAGTAAGAGATAGTCATGAAGCAGGCCAACACTCTACACATCTAGGATCATTAAATTTTTTTTTGGCACTTGCTCGCTTTGAACTCAGGCGTAGTCCATATACACTACTTCTAGTAATGCTGAACAGAATTTTGCATGTGGATTAGCTTTCCCTATTAGCAGTGTCCCTCGCCATCAGGCGAACCCACTGCAAGTTGTAATTTACACCCCCAAGTCAAGGACGATACGTCAACATTTTAATCCAACTGTCCGGTGTAGGGATTGAACATGTGTTCTTAGCCATTAAGCCATGCTGACCTGGATAATTAGATATCATATACACAGAAATCAGTTTCCCATCAAAACCATTTAAACATCCTTAATATTGCAAATCAGAGGTATAATGTGATATTTAAACAAAGCAAAAGAAGAAACAGTGAAAGTTAGTGAACAATAAAATTCCTTCATAGTCAAGTAGACCACACAAGTCTTTGCAAAGTCAAGTAGTTAAAATTTCTTGTATACAAAAGAATACCATGTACATTCACAGATAATGGGAAAATGAACAGTGAAATAAAAATAGGATTTCAAAATGCAAATACGGGTAATGTACCAACTGCTTTAATTGTACAATGTCAAAGCAGATACAATGACAAATACTTTGGAAACCAGAGAAACTAAAAATGAATGCCTGGAATAGGCTAATGAAAGTAGAAAAACATTCACAAGTGTAAAAAAGAGACAGTGAATGTTCTTTGGTCACATAAAGAGAAGATGGCACTGGAGAACAATGTGATGACAGGAAAGATCAGTGGTAGAAGAGGCAGAGCCAGACTGTGAGAAATGAGGCTTGATGGTCACAGATGGTGACATGGAGGCAATGTCAACAGTAGAATTGATCTAGGACACCAAAGTCTGAGATTTGTAGAGAGGCATGAGCCCCATGCCATTTGGACAGAACATGATGATGATGATGATGATGATAGCACAACACAAAGAAAGCATTCACGAGGAAGGAAATCAATACTTGAAATAATATTTAATAATTAATATTAATACTTGTAAAAAAAAGAGGTTTTGCATTGCATATAACAATTACATCTTTTAGATTCAAATAAAACTAAATGAGGATGAAGTTTTTTTAATATATCAGAGTGTTATAAATGAAATTATTTTCTTGTAACTTTCAGTGAAGACACATTTCCCATCATGCATTGACACCAAACTGCTGCGTGATCATTATTTATTGACACCAAGTGATTATTTGCTTCAAGATCCTTTACCAGCACCAGCTCCTGTTGGTAAGAAAATTATTCCGTTCAGGCAATCATCTCACTTTGGCATGAGTTGTGTATGAGTTAGTGGCAACAGCTCAGGCACAACCATATACACAATTTTCATGGCACATACTACACAGATTTATGAGGTGCTGTAACAACAGCTTTTATTCTTCCACAACAGATGATAGTTTAAGATAATGTATATATATGTCTAAGTCAGGTCTTAGTCAGATATGACTGAGCTACCGTACTGACAGTAGACGGTACTACCTGCTTTCTGTCAGCGCCGAATGTTGGGCGGCGCTTACCAAACCCGACACCCCACATTGTGCCAACGGCTTCGGGCGGAAGAGCGCAATTGGGAGGGTACTAGCCTTATCCTGGTGCGAGGAAATGCAACCCAAAGACAAAATACGTCATGGCAGGGCAGACCAGGCCCTAAGCCTTGGTTGGCAGCTGGTCTAGGATCGAAGCTCCGACAGGCGGACAGTTAGAGCATTGCTTTGCTGATCCGGCAGCTTCTGCAGCTTGTCTTGTTCCAGATTATAGGTGTCAACTTTCCTCTGGAGTGAACTAGGCAGGCCTGAGAGAGGGATCATGCTGCATGGGCAACACATGGTTTCTTTATTTTAGCCCAGGCTTTGTGCTATGGAGAGGCAATAACTCCATCCCTGGTCTTAACCGGTCTCGGAATCAAAGCGAGAGGCAACTGTTACGGGTTATAAGTCCTTGTCAGTTGGCGTAGACATGGGGCGCCACGCGTTGCCTCTGACGGTGGGAGACACCTACAGGTGTCACTGATCAGCTACCGCCCGCCTCAAGCTGGGCAGCCCCCAGCCAATTGGGTGCTGATCCGCCACAGCCTGCCTGCTTCAATGGGTGCTTGGGGCTAGGACAAAATCTGAATCGCAGGCTGTAAAACCAATGCACCAGGTACTAATAAAAAGAATAGAAACCTCAAGCTACGGCTTGCAACCTGGAACGTGAGAACCATGTGTCCAGGATTTTCCACTGACTTGACAAATATTGACGATGTGAGAAAAACGGCTGTGATTGATGCTGAACTCAATCGTCTTAACATTGATATTGCTGGCCTGCAGGAGACTCGCCTCGCTGAGGAAGGGTCACTCAGGGAAAACAATTACACCTTTTTTTGGAAGGGAAGAGGGCAGGCAGAAAAAAGGCAACATGGTGTGGGCTTTGCAGTGAAGAATTCGCTACTGGGAATGATTGATATCCCAGCTGGAGGTAATGAAAGATTATTATCACTGCGCTTGGCAACCTCTTGTGGATTTGCCACCATTCTCACTGCATATGCACCGACACTCGCTTCCTCTGATGATGTGAAGGATACGTTCTATGAGCAGCTAGACTCTGCGATCAAGGCAGTTCCAAAATCCGACTACATTTATATGCTCGGTGATTTCAATGCTCGTGTGGGCAAGGACTCGAGTTCATGGCCAGTGTGCCTTGGAAAATACAACATCGGTCGCATGAATGATAATGGGCAAAGGCTGCTGGAGCATTGCACTAGAAATGACCTATGTATTACAAACTCCTTTTTTAAAACAAAAGAGATGCATAAGGTCACATGGAAACATCCAAGATCCAGCCATTGGCATCAGCTGGACTTCATTATCACACGGAGACAACATCTGAACCATACATCATTAACTCGAAGTTACCACAGTGCTGACTGTGATACAGATCATTCTTTGGTTGTTGCAAGGGTTAGACTGAGACCAAAGAGAATCTACACAGCTAAACACAAGTCTAGCCCCAGGATTAATATTACTAACACTCACGATCCTGGAAAGTGCTTTGAATTTCAACAGCAACTTGAAGACGCTTTCAATGATACATCAGAAAATTGTATAGTAAATGATAAATGGAGTAAACTTAAGGAAACTATTTATAAAACAGCGGTAGGGGTTTACGGCACTGTGGATCATAAGAGGCAGGACTGGTTTGCGGCAAACAGCCAGATACTGCAGCCCTTGATTGATAAAAAGAAGATAGCTCTCTTAAGAAACAAGGAAAGACCAACGCGTAACACTCTGAGTGAGCTGAAGCAAGCGAGGAAGGATGTACAAAAGGCTGCCAGGCAGTGTGCGAATGACTATTGGATCAAGTTATGTGAGTCCATTCAAATCGCAAGTGATAAGGGAAACATCAGAAGCATGTATGAAGGGATAAAGAAAGCCTGTGGTCCAATGATCAAAAGAAGTGCACCGCTGAAAACCTTGACTGGAGAAATCATAACTGATAAGAAACAGCAGATGGATAGATGGGTCGAGCACTATTTAGAGCTTTACTCAAGTGAGACCAAGCTAGCGGATGATGCCCTCAACGCCATAGAGGCCCTGCCAACTCTTGACCACCTGGACACACTTCCCACTATAACAGAAGTTAAGTGTGCTATAAATGAGCTTGCATCTGGCAAGGCTCCAGGTAAGGATGGGATTCCAATAGAGGTAATCAGGAGTGGGCAAGACACACTCGCTCTACAGATCCACCAGCTAATAGAGCTATGCTGGCGAGAAGGACAAGTCCCACAGGATTTCAAAGATTCAAGCATCATAACGCTGTACAAGAACAAGGGAGATCGGAGCGACTGTAACAACTATAGGGGTATCTCACTTCTGTGTATTGTTGGGAAAGTATTTGCCAGAATTGTCCTGCACAGACTTCAAGTCCTGGGAGATCAAGTCTACCCCGAATCACAGTGTGGCTTCCGTCAGAACCGGTCTACCATTGATATGATATTCTCATTGCGACAGATGCAAGAAAAATGCCGGGAACAAAATCAGCCACTGTTTATTGCCTTCATCGACCTCACAAAGGCATTCGATTTGGTCAGTCGTGAGGGTCTGTTCAAAGCTCTAAAGAAGATTGGCTGCCCACCAACTCTTCTGTCCATTGTGGAATCGTTCCACACAGGCATGAAGGGTATAATCAAGTTTGATGGCTCAACTTCAGAAGAGTTTGAAATCAAGAGTGGAGTTAAGCAAGGTTGTGTACTAGCCCCCACCCTCTTTGGGATATACTTTTCACTTCTACTGAAATATGCCTTTCGTGATCAGGATGACGGTATATACATTCACTCACGCTCAGATGGTGGCCTCTATAATGCTCAGAGATTGAAGGCCAAGACCAAAATTAGCAGGGTACTAATCAGAGAGTTGCTTTTTGCGGATGATGCTGCGATTACGACCCACTCTGAGGAAGAATTACAACATCTACTATCTGCATTCTCCAATGCTTGTTCTGAATTTGGTTTAACAATTAACAAAAAGAAGACACAGATTATGTCACAAGGTGCACATGGTGTACCATCAATCTTTATTGACGACGCTGAACTGGAGATAGTAGACCATTTTACATATCTAGGATCAGAGGTAAATAGCAAATTATCCCTCGATCAGGAAATCAACATCAGGATTGGCAAGGCAGCAACAACAATGAACATGTTAGCAAAAAGAGTCTGGGAGAACAGGAAGCTTACTGCCAAAACAAAAGTCCTCGTCTACCAAGCCTGTGTCCTTAGTACTCTTCTTTATGGCAGTGAAACCTGGACAACTTACTCACGCCAAGAGAAACGTTTAAACAGCTTTCATATGCGGTGTCTGCGAAGAATACTTGGTATTAAGTGGCAAGACAAAATCACAAATACTGAAGTATTGGAAAGATCAGGTTGTGTGACGGTGTATTCCATGCTCAGTCTTCGTAGACTTAGATGGATAGGACACGTTAGGAGGATGGATGATGGTAGAATACCAAAGGACATCTTTTTTGGTGAATTACAGACGGGTAGGAGATCTCAGGGTCGGCCTCTACTACGATACAAAGATGTGTGTAAGCGGGACATGATTGATACAGGCATTGATAATGCACATTGGGAGCATGTCGCCACTGAACGTGTTGCATGGAGGGCAACTATCAGAAATGGAATAAAGACAAAGGAGAAAATGATTGCAGATAAAGCACACACACAGCGTGAGAGACGTAAGATGGTGCAAAATGGATGGAAATGACCATGTTTTCACATGCACCTACTGTGGGCAAACATTTGCAACAAGAATTGGCCTTACCAGCCACACTCGCCACCGCCATGGATCGTAGTTATTAAGCCTTTTTGAAGCACAATGTACCAAACTATCATCTGTCAAGACGGAAAGGTGCCAATGATATATTTGTGTAGGTATTCAGATGTTTCCTGTCTTAGATAAAGCAATGATCATTACACTAGACTCTTACCTTGTCTACAGTTATATTCTGAACAGCATGATGTACAGAATTTAAAGAGTAGAACCATCATTATCATGGCTGACAAATATGTTTCTCTCCATAGATCTTGGTCCTTGGTGTTCTGGATCAATTCTACTGATAATATTCCTCCATGACCACCACTGCAGACCATCAGACAGCGTTTGTTCTCTGTCTCCTCTTCTCTCACTGATCTTGTCAGTCGTTATGATGTCTTCCAACGCCCCTCTTCTCATTATATGACCAATGAAGTCAGTCGTTATGATGTCTCCCAACGCCCCTCTTCTCATTATATGACCAATGAAGTCAGTCGTTATGATGTTTTCCAATGCACCTCTTCTCATTATATGACCAATGAAGTCAGTCGTTATGATGTTTTCCAACGCCTCTCTTCTTATTATATGACCAATGAAGTCAGTCGTTATGATGTCTTCCAACGCCCCTCTTCTCATTATATGACCAATGAAGTCAGTCGTTATGATGTCTTCCAATGCCCCTCTTCTCATTATATGACCAATGAAGTCAGTTGTTATGATGTTTTCCAACGCCCCTCTTCTCATTATATGACCAATGAAGTCAGTCGTTATGATGTCTTCCAACGCTTATCTTCTCATTATATGACCAATGAAGTCAGTTGTTATGATGTCTTCCAATGCCCCTCTTCTCATTATATGATCAATGAAGTCAGTCGTTATGATGTCTCCCAACGCCCCTCTTCTCATTATATGACCAATGAAGTCAGTCGTTATGATGTCTTCCAACGCCCCTCTTCTCATTATATGACCAATGAAGTCAGTCGTTATGATGTCTTCCAACGCTTATCTTCTCATTATATGACCAATGAAGTCAGTCGTTATGATGTCTCCCAACGCCCCTCTTCTCATTATATGACCAATGAAGTCAGTCGTTATGATGTTTTCCAGTGCACCTCTTCTCATTATATGACCAATGAAGTCAGTCGTTATGATGTTTTCCAACGCCTCTCTTCTTATTATATGACCAATGAAGTCAGTCGTTATGATGTCTTCCAACGCCCCTCTTCTCATTATATGACCAATGAAGTCAGTCGTTATGATGTCTTCCAATGCCCCTCTTCTCATTATATGACCAATGAAGTCAGTTGTTATGATGTTTTCCAACGCCCCTCTTCTCATTATATGACCAATGAAGTCAGTCGTTATGATGTCTTCCAACGCTTATCTTCTCATTATATGACCAATGAAGTCAGTTGTTATGATGTCTTCCAATGCCCCTCTTCTCATTATATGATCAATGAAGTCAGTCGTTATGATGTCTCCCAACGCCCCTCTTCTCATTATATGACCAATGAAGTCAGTCGTTATGATGTCTTCCAACGCCCCTCTTCTCATTATATGACCAATGAAGTCAGTCGTTATGATGTCTTCCAACGCTTATCTTCTCATTATATGACCAATGAAGTCAGTCGTTATGATGTCTCCCAACGCCCCTCTTCTCATTATATGACCAATGAAGTCAGTCGTTATGATGTCTTCCAACACCCCTCTTCTCATTATATGACCAATGAAGTCAGTCGTTATGATGTTTTCCAACGCCCCTCTTCTCATTATATGACCAATGAAGTCAGTCGTTATGATGTCTTCCAACGCTTATCTTCTCATTATATGACCAATGAAGTCAGTCGTTACGATGTCTTCCAACGCCCCTCTTCTCATTATATGACCAATGAAGTCAGTCGTTATGATGTTTTCCAACGCCCCTCTTCTTATTATATGACCAATGAAGTCAGTCATTATGATGTCTTCCAACCTTATCTTCTCATTATATGACCAATGAAGTCAGTCGTTATGATGTCTTCCAACGCCTCTCTTCTCATTATATGACCAATGAAGTTAGTCGTTATGATGTTTCCCAACGCTTATCTTCTCATTATATGACCAATGAAGTCAGTCGTTATGATGTCTTTCAACGCCCCTCTTCTCATTATATGACCAATGAAGTCAGTCGTTATGATGTCTTCCAACGCCCCTCTTCTCATTATATGACCAATGAAGTCAGTCGTTATGATGTCTTCCAACGCTTATCTTGTCATTATATGACCAATGAAGTCAGTCGTTATGATGTCTTCCAACGCTTATCTTCTCATTATATGACCAATGAAGTCAGTCGTTATGATGTCTTCCAACGCCCCTCTTCTCATTATATGACCAATGAAGTCAGTCGTTATGATGTCTTCCAACGCCCCTCTTCTCATTATATGACCAATGAAGTCAGTTGTTATGATGTTTTCCAACGCCCCTCTTCTCATTATATGACCAATGAAGTCAGTCGTTATGATGTCTTCCAACACTTATCTTCTCATTATATGACCAATGAAGTCAGTCGTTATGATGTCTTCCAATGCCCCTCTTCTCATTATATGACCAATGAAGTCAGTCGTTATGATGTCTCCCAACGCCCCTCTTCTCATTATATGACCAATGAAGTCAGTCGTTATGATGTCTTCCAACGCCCCTCTTCTCATTATATGACCAATGAAGTCAGTCGTTATGATGTCTTCCAACGCTTATCTTCTCATTATATGACCAATGAAGTCGTAATGATGTTTTCCAAGCCCCTCTTCTTATTATATGACCAATGAAGTCAGTCATTATGATGTCTTCCAACCTTATCTTCTCATTATATGACCAATGAAGTCAGTCGTTATGATGTCTTCCAACGCCCCTCTTCTCATTATATGACCAATGAAGTCAGTCGTTATGATGTCTTCCAACGCTTATCTTCTCATTATATGACCAATGAAGTCAGTCGTTATGATGTCTCCCAACGCCCCTCTTCTCATTATATGACCAATGAAGTCAGTCGTTATGATGTCTTCCAACACCCCTCTTCTCATTATATGACCAATGAAGTCAGTCGTTATGATGTTTTCCAACGCCCCTCTTCTTATTATATGACCAATGAAGTCAGTCGTTATGATGTCTTCCAACGCTTATCTTCTCATTATATGACCAATGAAGTCAGTCGTTATGATGTCTTCCAACGCCCCTCTTCTCATTATATGACCAATGAAGTCAGTCGTTATGATGTTTTCCAACGCCCCTCTTCTTATTATATGACCAATGAAGTCAGTCATTATGATGTCTTCCAACCTTATCTTCTCATTATATGACCAATGAAGTCAGTCGTTATGATGTCTTCCAACGCCTCTCTTCTCATTATATGACCAATGAAGTCAGTCGTTATGATGTTTCCCAACGCTTATCTTCTCATTATATGACCAATGAAGTCAGTCGTTATGATGTCTTTCAACGCCCCTCTTCTCATTATATGACCAATGAAGTCAGTCGTTATGATGTCTTCCAACGCCCCTCTTCTCATTATATGACCAATGAAGTCAGTCGTTATGTTGTCTTCCAACGCTTATCTTCTCATTATATGACCAATGAAGTCAGTCGTTATGATGTCTTCCAACGCTTATCTTCTCATTATATGACCAATGAAGTCAGTCGTTATGATGTCTTCCAACGCCCCTCTTCTCATTATATGACCAATGAAGTCAGTCGTTATGATGTCTTCCAACGCCCCTCTTCTCATTATATGACCAATGAAGTCAGTTGTTATGATGTTTTCCAACGCCCCTCTTCTCATTATATGACCAATGAAGTCAGTCGTTATGATGTCTTCCAACGCTGTGGTATAATAAAAACGTCCCTACCCTTTCCTATTTATGGACTCCCTTAATAATACACAAACCCTTACAATTACTGTTTAAGTAACTTACTTAATGTAGGAGAAAATAAAACAGCGATAGACGGACCGTGGCAGCTTAATTAATTTGGCCTTATTTTGGCCTACATACCTGGCCAACGGTCGTCGACTGATTGTAAAACAAAGGCCAGTGTAGCCATTTTGGTCAGTACGACACAAAGAACAGACATGTAAAAGTTTTCCTTTCGGGGAGAAGGCATGTTGCCTTTTAAAACCATGATTCTCTTCAAGCTATTGGTATGTTATCTACATCATTAACATATATTTATGTATTACCTAGACAAGTATGTTTAATTAAGAATTAGTTACAATTCTCTTAAACCAGGCTGGATGATGTTTACTAAGGAAACACAGGTGGGCGCCACGCTGTAATTTTTCCTATGTCTTACAATTTCAAATCCATAGGTTAATATCTTGTATAGGCATTATGAACTTATATCTCACTAGTAGTGCTATAATCTATGAATATTATGTGTACTGTAAAGTATCAACTCTCATGTCTGAAACACATTCTAGAGATTTTCTCAATGTAGGAGCAGACCCCTGATTCATGCTTCAAAGTAAAGAACTAGTGTCTGTCAATTTCATATTCCTATGTTAAAACTTCTAGGCACTGAACAATATCTCACTATTTATGCTTAGAAATCTGCAAATAATCTATGTACTATAGAAAGGTGTTTTATCCATGCGGGGACATACAAATGATTACGCATATTCCTGACTCTTACTTAGTCAGGGGATAAAATATTTTGCCACATTATAATCTGTAACTTAGAAATATAGTGCTAAATTTTAGTACCATTCTTTTGTTAACAGATTAGTAACCACTCCATATGAGGGTGAACATATAATCATTTCATAAAATAGTGGTAGGGACAGGCCATGTTTGAATATAAATTCATGAAGAATTAAAGTAAACGCGTGATGTAAATGCATGTTCGGATAGGATTCACTCCGCATCACCTCACCGTAGTAGAAACAGAAGCGAAGATTGATGTGAATAAATTGCTTGCAATATTCAGAAGACTGGACCATGCGGCATAAGTTATTCTTATAAATACCCTCCGAATAATAGCAGTCATTGGCAAAACATATCACAGCGATTACTATCCTCATGTGCTGTACGCAATGGGGGAAAACAATGGATGTTTTAGTTCATGAAGATAATTCAAAAACCTAGGCTCCCTGCATCATCATTATGATTATTATGTATGATTATCATGTACTTAATATCAGAGAAATGTACATGTATGTTTTTTTTTGGTATGAGAATTTTCTCTGTTCTGATTGTTACTTTTTACTGTGGGAATATACATTTTAATGTTGCACCTTGGGACATGAGGATGTTGATAGAAGAATTCATGTGTATGTCAGTACTTAAAAAGCCAATGGTGAATAGTCTTGACCTAGTGATGATTATAGTGCCGAAATGAAGACGCGGCATTAGAAACCACAGGGATTCTGTATAGGCTATTCTCTTCAAGTAATGAGAGAGACAATGTCAACATGTTGGATGGACAGAATGACTTCACCCATCCAATAGTCCCAGTAACAACAGAACAAAATATAAGTGAGAAAATACCTTACTCACTATGAAGAGTCAGAATGGCTCTACTCAGCAATGAGGGACAGTGGAACATGGACACCTACTCCTTTCCCCTTCTCCCCTTGTGTTGTTTTGTATTTGTGTTTGTAATTGTGTTGTAAACCTTTTATCATAACACAGTAGGTTAATGCTAGTGTTGTATTCTTTGTCATCCCTTTTCTATAGAAGAGAAGCAGGTGGTGGTTGAATTTGGTGGGACTATATCACTAACACTGGATCCTGGGTAAACAGCCATAAAGTGAATGTCCAAACCATAGTCTGGATCTAGCCATACCTCAATGTTTACTGTGGCGCTCAATAGCTCCATAGCGAGCAACAGATAAATTAGAAGACAACTGACGGGGTGAGTGATTAAGTCCTATTTTAGTAGGAACATCCCACATGTGGACTTCAAGATCTAATAATCTACAAAGATGAAGATCAACAGAGTAACGGACAACAGTGTATCGTCTGCTTTACGTCTGAGAAGTATCACCTATAAGCCTTATCACTCAGCAAAATCAGTGAAACTATGGGACAATCCTACAAGTTACTAAAACTAGCAACAGTGAAAGCCCTTCAACTGTTGGTTGGGTTACCAAGTTAATATCCAATAATGGATAAGTCTTCGAAACAATGTCTCACAGCTGCAACAGTCAAACATGGAATTCAGCTATTCAACACTAAGTTCTGGCTCAATCAAATGGGGAGAAGACACTGAACCACATAAGCCAATACAACCAAGGTACAAACTGAATATCATCTGAAACATAACTACGAAACCAGATTACCTCAAGGTTCCAAACCCTGAACACCATCAGATAAAAGACCATATGAAAGCAGCTAAATGTCTCTATATCTGCAACAAGAGGAATCATCCAATTGTTTGCAAACCTGTTACTGTGCTGGATTTATTCATCTGCGGATATATGTAGGTATAGATCAAGTGTGGCCATAGTCACAGATACTACCATGAGATGCCTCTCAGTCAATTAAAGTTCTACACTGGACTAGATAACGACTAATTCCTTGCCGGTCCAATGTCAGCCTAAATGCCATGGGTTATAGACTCGCGACTAGGTGGGTGAAACCTTTGTGTAAGCCAATTTGGTAGTCGGATATTATAAGCCGAGAAGCTGAATGGACGTCAACTTTTCATCAGACCTGATGATAAAGGGAATTACCTTCTGCAAAGCTTAAGTGGAACTCCTGAAGTATGACCAACCGGAGGCACCAAATTTCACAAACAGGACACCGAGCCTAAGGCAACAGAATATTCGTGATTCTAGCCCCAAACGGAGGGGATATATGGTGTGTGATTTTTCAATTCCTGGGTTATGGAGTATAAAATAGTCACCAGCCAATTACCAGTGGATAAATATTAGGAACATAACTGAGTGCATTAATTCGGTACCCAGATAATGGGAAAAGGATCTAATCGACAGCAAAGGTGAACCCTTAACCGCACACCAGGAGAAAATTGACTCTATTAATTAATTTAATTAGTAGTACAAAATGCTGTTTATATGTTGGTATTTTTTTTCTGAAGGTAACAGGTCAGTAGTTTTTTTCCAATGGTATATAGATGGTATAGTATTTTGACACCAACTCATTATTTTTAACAATGAGAGAATGGTAAAAGGTGTCAGAAACATGTTATTTTGGGTTCTATTTAATATCTTTATTTGCCTTAATCATGAGGGAAAATGAACGTAGACCCAATTTGTGGTTGTTATGTTGTTTGTAATAACCTTGTTTTTTTCTGGGGTCACTGGGTACTATGTTGTAATACTGCATATCATTCCCATGCCTGTCTGAAAATGCATAGTGTTTATTACACCTATATATATATATGTAACTGCAGATCTTGAGTTACTACCTGAACTGTTTGTCCAAAAGTGTTGTGTACATCAAGTAAATGTGGTGTCCAACAAGTGGTTGCTTATATGTTGTGAGCAATCAATATCCTTCTAGCATCTATAGTTAATCTAAGGGTGATGAAGTGGGAAGGGAAACCTACACACAGATGCCATTGTTTCAAGGATGGAACTCTTTCCTCCTGGGATTTGTGGTAAATATCCCGGATCACCCTGCATTCTTACCAGTGACAGAGAATCAATAAAACCCCCTAGACATTTTAACGAATTATTCTCAGGAATTAAAATCCACATCCCACAAACGCTTATCTTCTCATTATATGACCAATGAAGTCAGTCGTTATGATGTCTTCCAATGCCCCTCTTCTCATTATATGACCAATGAAGTCAGTCGTTATGATGTCTCCCAACGCCCCTCTTCTCATTATATGACCAATGAAGTCAGTCGTTATGATGTCTTCCAACGCCCCTCTTCTCATTATATGACCAATGAAGTCAGTCGTTATGATGTCTTCCAACGCTTATCTTCTCATTATATGACCAATGAAGTCGTAATGATGTTTTTCAACGCCCCTCTTCTTATTATATGACCAATGAAGTCAGTCATTATGATGTCTTCCAACCTTATCTTCTCATTATATGACCAATGAAGTCAGTCGTTATGATGTCTTCCAACGCCTCTCTTCTCATTATATGACCAATGAAGTCAGTCGTTATGATGTATCCCAACGCTTATCTTCTCATTATATGACCAATGAAGTCAGTCGTTATGATGTCTTTCAACGCCCCTCTTCTCATTATATGACCAATGAAGTCAGTCGTTATGATGTCTTCCAACGCCCCTCTTCTCATTATATGACCAATGAAGTCAGTCGTTATGATGTCTTCCAACGCTTATCTTCTCATTATATGACCAATGAAGTCAGTCGTTATGATGTCTTCCAACGCCCCTCTTCTCATTATATGACCAATGAAATCAGTCGTTATGATGTCTTCCAACGCTTATCTTCTCATTATATGACCAATGAAGTCAGTCGTTATGATGTCTTCCAATGCCCCTCTTCTCATTATATGACCAATGAAGTCAGTCGTTATGATGTCTCCCAACGCCCCTCTTCTCATTATATGACCAATGAAGTCAGTCGTTATGATGTCTTCCAACGCCCCTCTTCTCATTATATGACCAATGAAGTCAGTCGTTATGATGTCTTCCAACGCTTATCTTCTCATTATATGACCAATGAAGTCGTTATGATGTCTCCCAACGCCCCTCTTCTCATTATATGACCAATGAAGTCAGTCGTTATGATGTCTTCCAACGCCCCTCTTCTCATTATATGACCAATGAAGTCAGTCGTTATGATGTTTTCCAACGCCCCTCTTCTTATTATATGACCAATGAAGTCAGTCGTTATGATGTCTTCCAACGCTTATCTTCTCATTATATGACCAATGAAGTCAGTCGTTATGATGTCTTCCAACGCCCCTCTTCTCATTATATGACCAATGAAGTCAGTTGTTATGATGTCTTCCAACGCCCCTCTTCTTATTATATGACCAATGAAGTCAGTCATTATGATGTCTTCCAACGCTTATCTTCTCATTATATGACCAATGAAGTCAGTCGTTATGATGTTTTCCAACGCCCCTCTTCTCATTATATGACCAATGAAGTTAGTCGTTATTATGTCTTCCAACGTTTATCTTCTCATTATATGACCAATGAAGTCAGTCGTTATGATGTCTTCCAACGCCTCTCTTCTCATTATATGACCAATGAAGTCAGTCGTTATGATGTCTTCCAACGCCTCTCTTCTCATTATATGACCAATGAAGTCAGTCGTTATGATGTCTTCCAACGCCCCTCTTCTCATTATATGACCAATGAAGTCAGTCGTTATGATGTCTCTCCAACGCCTTCTCTTCTCATTATATGACCAATGAAGTCAGTCGTTATGATGTTTTCCAACACCCCTCTTCTCATTATATGACCAATGAAGTCAGTCGTTATGATGTCTTCCAACGCCCTTCTTCTCATTATATGACCAATGAAGTCAGTCGTTATGATGTCTTCCAACGTTTATCTTCTCATTATATGACCAATGAAGTCAGTCGTTATGATGTCTTCCAACGCCTCTCTTCTCATTATATGACCAATGAAAGTCAGTCGTTATGATGTCTTCCCAACGCTTATCTTCTCATTATATGACCAATGAAGTCAGTCGTTATGATGTCTTCCAACGCCCCTCTTCTCATTATATGACCAATGAAGTCAGTCGTTATGATGTCTTCCAACGCCCTATCTTCTCATTATATGACCAATGAAGTCAGTCGTTATGATGTCTTCCAACGCCCCTCTTCTCATTATATGACCAATGAAGTCAGTCGTTATGATGTCTTCCAACGCCTCTCTTCTCATTATATGACCAGTGAAGTCAGTCGTTATGATGTCTTCCACCGCCCCTCTTCTCATTATATGACCAATGAAGTCAGTCGTTATGATGTCTTCCAACGCCCCTCTTCTCATTATATGACCAATGAAGTCAGTCGTTATGATGTCTTCCAACGCCCCTCTTCTCATTATATGACCAATGAAGTCAGTCGTTATGATGTCTTCCAACGCCCTATCTTCTCATTATATGACCAATGAAGTCAGTCGTTATGATGTCTTCCAACGCTATCTTCTCATTATATGACCAATGAAGTCAGTCGTTATGATGTCTTCCCAACGCTTATCTTCTCATTATATGACCAATGAAGTCAGTCGTTATGATGTCTTCCAACGCCCCTCTTCTCATTATATGACCAATGAAGTCAGTCGTTATGATGTCTTCCAACGCTCCTCTTCTCATTATATGACCAATGAAGTCAGTCGTTATGATGTCTTCCAACGCCCCTCTTCTCATTATATGACCAATGAAGTCAGTCGTTATGATGTCTTCCAACGCTTATCTTCTCATTATATGACCAATGAAGTCAGTCGTTATGATGTCTTCCAACGCCCCTCTTCTCATTATATGACCAATGAAGTCAGTCGTTATGATGTCTTCCAACGCCTTATCTTCTCATTATATGACCAATGAAGTCAGTCGTTATGATGTCTTCCAACGCCTTCTCTTCTCATTATATGACCAATGAAGTCAGTCGTTATGATGTCTTCCAACGCCTATCTTCTCATTATATGACCAATGAAGTCAGTCGTTATGATGTCTTCCCAACGCTTCCCTCTTCTCATTATATGACCAATGAAGTCAGTCGTTATGATGTCTTCCAACGCCCCTCTTCTCATTATATGACCAATGAAGTCAGTCGTTATGATGTCTTCCAACGCCTTATCTTCTCATTATATGACCAATGAAGTCAGTCGTTATGATGTCTTCCAACGCCTTATCTTCTCATTATATGACCAATGAAGTCAGTCGTTATGATGTCTTCCAACGCCTCCTCTTCTCATTATATGACCAATGAAGTCAGTCGTTATGATGTCTCCAACGCTTATCTTCTCATTATATGACCAATGAAGTCAGTCGTTATGATGTCTTCCAACGCTTATCTTCTCATTATATGACCAATGAAGTCAGTCGTTATGATGTCTTCCAACGCCCCTCTTCTCATTATATGACCAATGAAGTCAGTCGTTATGATGTCTTCCAACGCCCCTCTTCTCATTATATGACCAATGAAGTCAGTCGTTATGATGTCTCCAACGCCCTCTTCTCATTATATGACCAATGAAGTCAGTCGTTATGATGTCTCCCAACGCCCCTCTTCTCATTATTGACCAATGAAGTCAGTCGTTATGATGTCTTCCATCGCCCCTCTTCTCATTATATGACCAATGAAGTCAGTCGTTATGATGTCTTCCAATGCCCTCTCTTCTCATTATATGACCAATGAAGTCAGTCGTTATGATGTCTTCCCAACGCTTATCTTCTCATTATATGACCAATGAAGTCAGTCGTTATGATGTCTTCCAATGCTTATCTTCTCATTATATGACCAATGAAGTCAGTCGTTATGATGTCTCCCAACGCCCCTCTTCTCATTATATGACCAATGAAGTCAGTCGTTATGATGTCTTCCAACGCCCCTCTTCTCATTATATGACCAATGAAGTCAGTCGTTATGATGTCTTCCCAACGCCCCTCTTCTCATTATATGACCAATGAAGTCAGTCGTTATGATGTCTTCCCAACGCCCCTCTTCTCATTATTATGACCAATGAAGTCAGTCGTTATGATGTCTTCCAACGCCCCTCTTCTCATTATATGACCAATGAAGTCAGGCGTTATGATGTCTTCCAACGCCCCTCTTCTCATTATATGACCAATGAAGTCAGTCGTTATGATGTCTTCCAACGCCCCTCTTCTCATTATATGACCAATGAAGTCAGTTGTTATGATGTCTTCCAACGCCTCTCTTCTCATTATATGACCAATGAAGTCAGTCGTTATGATGTCTTCCAACGCCTCTCTTCTCATTATATGACCAATGAAGTCAGTCGTTATGATGTTTTCCAACGCACCTCTTCTCATTATATGACCAATGAAGTCAGTCGTTATGATGTTTTCCAACGCCCCTCTTCTCATTATATGACCAATGAAGTCAGTCGTTATGATGTCTTCCAACGCCTCTCTTCTCATTATATGACCAATGAAGTCAGTCGTTATGATGTCTTCCAACGCCTCTCTTCTCATTATATGACCAATGAAGTCAGTCGTTATGATGTCTTCCAACGCCTCTCTTCTCATTATATGACCAATGAAGTCAGTCGTTATGATGTTTTCCAACGCACCTCTTCTCATTATATGACCAATGAAGTCAGTCGTTATGATGTCTTTCAACGCCCCTCTTCTCATTATATGACCAATGAAGTCAGTCGTTATGATGTCTTCCAACGCCCCTCTTCTCATTATATGACCAATGAAGTCAGTCGTTATGATGTCTTCCAACGCTTATCTTCTCATTATATGACCAATGAAGTCAGTCGTTATGATGTCTTCCAACGCCCTCTGTCTATAAGAGACAGCATTATATGACCAATGAAGTCAGTCGTTATGATGTCTTCCAACGCTTATCTTCTCATTATATGACCAATGAAGTCAGTCGTTATGATGTCTTCCAACGCCCCTCTTCTCATTATATGACCAATGAAGTCAGTCGTTATGATGTCTTCCCAACGCCCCTCTTCTCATTATATGACCAATGAAGTCAGTCGTTATGATGTCTTCCAACGCTTATCTTCTCATTATATGACCAATGAAGTCAGTCGTTATGATGTCTCCAACGCCCCTCTTCTCATTATATGACCAATGAAGTCAGTCGTTATGATGTCTTCCAACACCCCTCTTCTTCATTATATGACCAATGAAGTCAGTCGTTATGATGTCTTCCAACGCTTATCTTCTCATTATATGACCAATGAAGTCAGTCGTTATGATGTCTCCCAACGCCCCTCTTCTCATTATATGACCAATGAAGTCAGTCGTTATGATGTCTTCCAACGCTTATCTTCTCATTATATGACCAATGAAGTCAGTCGTTATGATGTCTCCCAACGCCCCTCTTCTCATTATATGACCAATGAAGTCAGTTGTTATGATGTCTTCCAACGCTTATCTTCTCTTTATATGACCAATGAAGTCAGTTGTTATGATGTCTTCCAACGCCCCTCTTCTCATTATATGACCAATGAAGTCAGTCGTTATGATGTCTTCCAACGCTTATCTTCTCATTATATGACCAATGAAGTCAGTTGTTATGATGTCTTCCAACGCCCCTCTTCTCATTATATGACCAATGAAGTCAGTCGTTATGATGTCTTCCAACGCTTATCTTCTCATTATATGACCAATGAACACTGTTTGTCTCTTTCTTATAGTTGTATGTAATCTTCTACTTTCATTAACCTCTTCCTGGCAATCATTGTTAGTTGCTCTGGCAGTCTAATGTATTCACAGCCGTCACCTCAGGAACTACATCTCTGCTGCTTCCAAGCTCTTTCTGATTTGTTTATCCACGTTTCATGAGGTTGAGGCTGGGGCAATGGTCAACCCAACAAAGGCAACAGTGACTTGGTTCTCGTTGAATAATCATATTGTCAACACTCCAACACCAACTGTAAATCTGTGCTCAGAGACGGTGGAAAGAATGCAGGCAATGAATTACCTGGGGATATGGTTTGATCGAAGCCTTGCTTATAATGAGCACATAGACCAGGTGATAACAAAGGCCAAGCGGGGGTTGGCTGCGATGCGGGTGATGGCGGCAGCAAACTGTGAGCAGCGCCATCTATGTCTTCTATAAGAAGGGCTGGTCATGTCTGTTTTTGAATATGCGATGGCAATCCTGACTCTCAGCCATAAGCAGATAAAAATAATGGAAACGATACAGGATGAAGCTATGCACATTATTCTTGGATGTACAAGAGATACAGCATGCAGGGCGATGCGCTACCTTCTTGATTTTCCAACCATTGAAGACAGAATACAAGTCTGCAGAGCTCGCGCCTACCTCAGAGTTAACACAGTCACACAACATCCACTGCATAGTGAAATTATGAAGGAGAAGAGCAGCAGGTTAAAAAGAGGACGGTCATGGATGGGTCAAGCCGAAGACATTCTTCAACAAGTGTGTTCACTTGAGGACTTAGAACCTGGCGAGGAGTGGGTACAAGTGCCAACTGATTTCTGCACATCTTTTTCAGTTTGCATCCAACTAGACAGAAAATACAGACAAGAAAACCCGGCAGCTGTGGAGGCGGAAGTACAAGCATTAATTTTTGAGAATTCCCTAGACGGTGATGCTGTCATTTACATAGATGGGTCGGTTGTCCGACATGTGAGAAGTTCATGGGCCTTTACGGCTTAGGCCGGAGGGAGAATTGAGAAGGAGGACTCTGGTGCTTTTGCTGAGGCCACAAGTAGCCTGACTATGGAAATCATGGCAGTAAGTAAAGCAATAACATGGCTCGAGACACAGACATTCACTAGGGCATGTTTGCTAAGCGACTCCATGAACATGCTCAAGAGGATAGAGATGGGGGGGATCCGAAGAGACTGGTTGCTGTCTCTGGAGCGGTCTCGGCTGGCAAAGATTAGTTTCATCTTTGTGCCAGGGCATGCGGGAGTACAAGGGAATGAGCGGTCTGACAAGTTCGCAGGTAATGCTACTGTGGAGGGCGGACGCGCCATGGACCAGGCTGACATTCTGAGTGCTCTATGAGATGTAAGACTTTTGCGAGAACCAAGTGATGACTGTGAATCTACAACCATGGCCAGACTGCGAGAACAGCAAATTAAAAGAGAACACTACACAGGAAGCCAAAGAAGACTGATAAACCAACACAGAACTGGTGTCATTAGCCGCTACATGCTGCAGGATTTGCTGAGGAGGGGATCCGAGCACTTATGGACTGAATGGTTCAATGTGCAATGAGGATGATCTGTCGACTAACTAACTAACTAAAGTTTCATGATTCACTGCCATACAGCAAAACAGGTTTTATATAACATTTCAGTGCAAATAGTGATCATTCATTCATTGGCACCTTGCCATCTTGACAGACGATAGTTTGTTACATTGTGCTTCAAAGAGGCAAAGTAACTACAACCCATGGCAGGTAGCGAATGTGACTGATAAGGCCAATTCACGCTGTAAATGTTCGTCCACAGTGGATGTGTGTGAACACATGGTCATTTCCACCATCATGGACCATCTTACGTCGCGCACGATCAGTGTGTGACTTATCTGCAATCATTTTCTCCTTTGTCTTTATTCCATTTCTGATATGTGCTCCCCATGCAACACGTTCAGTGACGACTTGCTCCCAATGTTCATTATCAATGCCTGTATCAATCATGTCCCGCTTACACACATCTTTATATCATAGTAGAGATCGACAGTGAGATCTCTTACCCATCTGTAATTCACCAAAAAAGATGTCCTTTGGTATTCTACCATCATCCATCCTCCTAACGTGTCCTATCCATCTAAGTCTACGATGACTGAGCATGGAACAAACCGTCACACAACCTGATCTTTCCAATACTTCAGTATTTGTGATTTTGTCTTGCCACTTAATACCAAGTATTCTTTGCAGACACCGCTTATGAAAACTGTTTAAACTTTTTTCTTGGTTTGAGTAAGTTGACCAGGCTTCACTGCCATAAAGAAGAGTACTAAGAACACAGGCTTGATAGACAAGGACTTTTGTCTTGGCAGTAAGCCAATCTGTTAGATTCATACAAGAGACAATATTGCAGTTATAAACATATTTCAAGCGAACGAAAGAAGAAGAAGGCAGTAAGCTTCCTGTTCTCCCAGACTCTTTTTGTTAACCTGTTTATTGTTGTTGCTGCCATACCAATCCTAATTTTGATTTCCTGATCTAGCGATAATTTGCTATTTACCTCTGATCCTAGATATGTAAAATGGTCTACTATCTCCAGTTCGGCGTCGTCAATAAATATTGATGGTACCCCATGTGCATCTTGTGACATAATCTGTGTCTTCTTTTTGCTAATTGTTAAACCAAATTCAGAACAAGCATTGGAGAAATGCGAACAGTAGACGTTGTAATTCTTCCTCAGAGTGGGTCGTAATCGCAGCATCATCTGCAAAAAGCAACATCTCTGATCAGTACCCTCCTAATTTTGGTCTTGGCCTTCAATCTCTGAGCATTGATAGAGGCCGCCATCTGAGCGTGAGTGAATGTATATACCACCATCCTGATCACAAAAGGCATATTTCAGTAGAAGTGAAAAGTATATTCCAAAGAGGGTGGGAGCTAGTACACAACAATGCAACAACTCCACTCTTGATTTCAAACTCTTCTGAAGTTGCACCATCAAACTTGATTATACCCTTTATGCCTGTATGGAACTATTCCACAATGGACAGAAGAGTTGGTGGGCAGCCAGTCTTCTTTAGTGCCTTGAACAGACCCTCATGGCTGACCAAATCAAATGCTTTTGTAACGTCGATGAAGGCAATGAACAGTGGCTAATTCTGTTCACAGCATTTTTGTCTCATTTGTGGCAGTGAGAATATCATATCAATGGTAGACCGGTTCTGTCGGAAGCCAAACTGTGATTCGAGGTAGACTTCATCACCCAGGACTTGAAGTCTGCGCAGAAAAATTCTGGCAAATACTTTCCCAACAATACACAGAAGTGAGATACCCCTATAGTTGTTACAGTCACTCCAATTGCCCTTGTTCTTGTACAGTGTTATGATGCTTGAATATTTGAAATCCTGTGGGACTTGTCCTTCTCGCCAGCATAGCTCTATTAGCTGGTGGATCTGTAGAGTGAATGTGTCTTGCCCACTCCTGATAACCTCTATTGGAATCCCATCCTTCCCTGGAGCCTTGCCAGATGCAAGTTCATTTATAGCACACTTAACTTCTGTTATGGTGGGAAGTGTGTCCAGGTGGTCAAGAGTTGGTAGAGCCTCTATGGCGTTGAGGGCATCATCCACCATTCTGGTCTCACTTGTGTAAAGCTCCATATAGTGCTCTACCCATCTATCCATCTGCTGTTCCTTATCAGTGATGATTTCTCCAGTCAAGGTTTTCAGTGGTGCACTTCTTTTGATCATTGGACCACAGGCTTTCTTTGTCCCTTCATACACGCTTCTGATGTTTCCCTTATCACTTGCATTTTGAATGGACTCACATAAACTTGATCCAATAGTCATTTGCACACTGCCTGGCAGCCTTTTGCACATCCTTCCTAGCTTGCTTCAGCTCTTTGAGAGTGTTACGCGTTGTTCTTTCCTTGTTTCTTAAGAGAGCTATCTTCTTTTTATCAATCAATGGCTGAAGTGTCTGGCTGTTTGCCGCAAACCAGTCCTGCCTCTTATGATCCACAGTGTCGTAAACCCCTGCTGGTGTTTTATAAATAGTTTTCTTAAGTTTACCCCACTTTTCACTTGCTGTACAATTATCTGATGTATCAGTGAAAGTTGCTGTTGGAACTTAAAGCATTTATCAGGATCGCGGGTGTTAATAATATTAATTCTGGGGCTAGATTTGTGTTTAGCTGTGTATATTCTCTTTGGTCTCAGTCTAACCCTTGCGACCCGTAACTGCTACCTCTCACTTTGATTCTGAAAAGGTCTGTTAAGACCAGGGATGGAGTTATACCTGTCCATAGCACAAAGCCTGGGTTAAAATATAGAGACCATGTGTTGCTTATGCAGCATGATCCTCTCTCGGTTTGCCTAGTTAAATAGTGACTCAATGAATAAGATACTTGTTATTTTCTGCAATGCAACTTTTGCTTGACCTATTGTGATCTTAACCTATGTTATGCATCTTCCATCTAAAAAACAGTCACTAAAGAACAGAATAGGTGTTTGAAATGTTTTATTTCTACTGGTATAAGCAATGCTGCTGTGAGGGTGTTGAGTAACTATCACATATACTAAATCATGGCTTCATGAGATTGGGTAACCAGCCTCTTCTTCACTGCCCATCTTTCCTACATACTGAATCTACAGTACCCATTTGAGATTGAGTTGCTTCACAATTGTTTGTTCTCAGAAAACAATCCTAACTTGACTGACACTGGAGACCAGACTTTGGTGATTAAAAATAAGTACACTACTCTTTATGATACCTTCATGCAAATGGTGCATAACTGATAAAACCACGAAATCTGGCAGTTGCTGCAAACAGAATCCCTTAACCATATAGGTATAAGGGCTTACTAGAATTTGACAACATGCTTCACAAACAGTGAATAAATTCATGAATGATCCTTTAACAAGTCAACCTACATCTAGACACAGACACCTTTAAACCACACCTTTAAAAACCTTACAATAAAAAAACATATTTGGTTCTTTAATTTTTCACGAGCTATTCAAGAGGTTAGTAAAGCCTTTGCCACTGTTGACATATCAATAGATGGCTTGCCGCACATATGGGGTCCATAATGGAAGCAAAGAATAGTAACACTACCATACTAGTAA
This sequence comes from Cepaea nemoralis, assembly GCA_014155875.1. Taxonomy (NCBI): domain Eukaryota; kingdom Metazoa; phylum Mollusca; class Gastropoda; order Stylommatophora; family Helicidae; genus Cepaea; species Cepaea nemoralis. Next base: position 85,070 of record JACEFZ010020732.1, on the reverse strand, counting down.
GAGTCAACTGAGAAGTTTTGAGATGAGACCTCATCCAATATAAAACTTTAGATGCAGAATCCAACCGATCATGAACATGCCTACAAAGGGCATGGTGTGATTTGGTTGCGGGCCCAAGTGCCATTGCCAGATGAAAGCAGAAGAAGAGGAGGAAGAAGAAAAAAGATGGTGTACAGTCTATGCAGTGTCTATATATATTTTACATTGCAAAATCCTGTTAGAGTATTAGAATTCATTACTTGTGTACAGTTTGAATTCATTTTCTAATTGGACAGAAAATACCAAACCTTCCCAGGATACAACACTGTGTCCCAGAAACCTGCTGTGGATATGTGAAGTATTAGGACCATCACATGTTGTAGGCCTGAGTGTTAGGACCATCACATGTTGTAGGCCTGAGTGTTAGGACCATCACATGTTGTAGGCCTGAGTGTTAGGACCATTACATGTTGTAGGCCTGAGTGTTAGGATCATCACATGTTGTAGGCCTGAGTGTTAGGATCATCACATGTTGTAGGCCTGAGTGTTAGGACCATCACATGTTGTAGGCCTGAGTGTTAGGACCATTACATGTTGTAGGCCTGAGTGTTAGGACCATCACATGTTGTAGGCCTGAGTGTTAGGACCATCACATGTTGTAGGTCTGAGTGTTATGATCATCACATGTTGTAGGCCTGAGTGTTAGGACCATCACATGTTGTAGGTCTGAGTGTTAGGACCATCACATGTTGTAGGTCTGAGTGTTAGGACCATCACATGTTGTAGGCCTGAGTGTTAGGACCATCACATGTTGTAGGTCTGAGTGTTAGGACCATTACATGTTGTAGGCCTGAGTGTTAGGACCATCACATGTTGTAGGCCTGAGTGTTAGGACCATCACATGTTGTAGGTCCTGAGTGTTAGGACCATCACATGCTGTAGGTCCTGAGTGTTAGGACCATCACATGTTGTAGGTCTGAGTGTTAGGACCATCACATGTTGTAGGTCTGAGTGTTAGGACCAGCACATGTTGTAGGCCTGAGTGTTAGGATCATCACATGTTGTAGGCCTGAGTGTTAGGACCAGCACATGTTGTAGGCCTGAGTGTTAGGATCATCACATGCTGTAGGCCTGAGTGTTAGGACCAGCACATGTTGTAGGCCTGAGTGTTAGGACCATCACATGTTGTAGGCCTGAGTGTTAGGACCATCACATGTTGTAGGTCTGAGTGTTAGGACCAGCACATGTTGTAGGCCTGAGTGTTAGGATCATCACATGTTGTAGGCCTGAGTGTTAGGACCAGCACATGTTGTAGGCCTGAGTGTTAGGATCATCACATGCTGTAGGTCCTGAGTGTTAGAACCATCAAATGTTGTAGGTCTGAGTGTTAGGACCATCACATGTTGTAGGTCCTGAGTGTTAGGACCATCACATGTTGTAGGCCTGAGTGTTAGGACCATCACATGTTGTAGGCTCTGAGTGTTAGGACCATCACATGTTGTAGGCCTGAGTGTTAGGACCATCACATGTTATAGGTCTGAGTGTTAGGACCATCACATGTTGTAGGCCTGAGTGTTAGGACCATCACATGTTATAGGTCTAAGTATTAGGACCATCACATGTTGTAGGCCTGAGTGTTAGGACCATCACATCTTGTAGGCCTGAGTGTTAGGACCATCACATGATGTAGGCTTGAGTGTTAGGACCATCACTTGTTGTAGGTCTGAGTGTTAGGACCATCACATGTTGTAGGTCTGAGTGTTAGGACCATCACATGTTGTAGGCCTGAGTGTTAGGACCATCACATGTTGTAGGTCTGAGTGTTAGGACCATCACATGTTGTAGGTCTGAGTGTTAGGACCATCACATTTTGTAGGTCTGAGTGTTAGGACCATCACATGTTGTAGGTCCTGAGTGTTAGGACCATCACATGCTGTAGGTCCTGAGTGTTAGGACCATCACATGTTGTAGGTCTGAGTGTTAGGACCATCACATTTTGTAGGTCTGAGTGTTAGGACCATCACATGTTGTAGGTCCTGAGTGTTAGGACCATCACATGTTGTAGGCCTGAGTGTTAGGACCATCACATGTTATAGGTCTGAGTGTTAGGACCATCACATGTTGTAGGCCTGAGTGTTAGGACCATCACATGATGTAGGCTTGAGTGTTAGGACCATCACATGTTGTAGGCCTGGCCTGGCAGCACAGAGGAATAGATGACCAATCTTTCCCTTCCATAGCAAATGAGAGCTACAATGAACCCTTGTCTGACTTTGTTCATGCCATTTTCAGTGTAGCTTCCAAACCATACACAACTTTCCCAATATTAAAATTCTGAACATGATTGGACATGTGCATGAAACATCTGCATGTCAACTTAGGCATGCTCGTCTGTCGTGTCGTCACCTTACAGTGGTAGAGGGGATGTGCTTGTTCCAATCACTTAAGAGTTAGGACGATAGTAACACTTCTACTGATAGGGTTTCCCATGTAAGACAGATCAAGAGAGAAAAACCAGACAAATAGAGCCACAATTGAGAAAAAAAAATGCTTGTCAAAGTCACATGTACTGAGCCACATGCTTGATGGAACAGTGCAAGGCAATACATTTTATGATGTCATACATTAAGCACTAGTGAAACATAATTTGTTCTCATTAAATGGAAAAAAGAGCTTATAATGTTATGATAAAAGGATTTAAATAGAGAGTAATAAACATTTGTGTTTTAGTAAAAGCCTTACAAACTTCATTTAAGGGCCTAGATTAGAGATTATTTTAAAAAGATCTTACAATTTGGCCTGTAGGTTTTAGCAGCATGGGTAAATGTGCGCCCATATAAATAAGAACTATGCAACGTGGTAACCTGGAACATTAGCAGAGCTAAATCTTTATATTGCAGGAGATATTTGCTGAAAGAAATGTTTTCTCTCATTGTCTCAAAGATTATAATTGTTGCAAATGCTGGCATGAGATACAATACCATAGGAACAGGGTTGATCTAGAAGTCCAGGCCAATGAAACACATCTGCCTCTGTGTGAATGCAATAGACAGATTCAAATGTGAATGCATGACCACTGGCCAGGAGGCAAGAATCTAGCCACTATGCTACCACAGCTGCCTCTATTTCCTCCCCAAATTATTCCATCTCCAGTGTTCCTCTCCTTATGTTGTTTAGGTCTCCCCCTCTATTATTTCAAGGCCAGCCCTGTGCAAAGGGGTTATGAATGCAATTCGCAATCCCGCATACCACATTCAAAACATAGCTGTGGGCGATTTGGAAGCAGACTGCCTTGTGTTGGTTTCCATACTGCTATGTCCTGTAACAGATATGCAACTGACTTATACATTTCATTTTCCCTGTGGGTTCCAAGAGAAAGGACTTTTATCAGGTTTTCTCAATGTGTGCTCCATCCAGTCATGGTTTTCTCAATGTGTGCTCCATCCAGTCATGGTTTTCTCAATGTGTGCTCCATCCAGTCATGGCTTTCTCAATGTGTGTTCCATCCAGTCATGGTTTTCTCAATGTGTGTTCCATCCAGTCATGGTTTTCTCAATGTGTGCTCCATCCAGTCATGGTTTTCTCAATGTGTGCTCCATCCAGTCATGGTTTTCTCAATGTGTGCTCCATCCAGTCATGGTTTTCTCAATGTGTGTTCCATCCAGTCATGGTTTTCTCAATGTGTGTTCCATCCAGTCATGGTTTTCTCAATGTGTGTTCCATCCAGTCATGGTTTTCTCATTTTGTATTCCATCCAGTCATGGTTTTCTCAATGTGTGCTCCATCCAGTCATGGTTTTCTCATTGTGTGTTCCATCCAGTCATGGTTGGCTCAATGTTATCGGGTTTTCTCAATGTGCGCTCGATCCAGTCATGGCTGGCTGAATATTATCAGGTTTTCTCAGTGTGTGACCCATTCAAACATGGTTGGCTGAATGTTATCAGATTTTCTCAATGTATGCTCCATCCATTCATGGTTTTCTCAATGTGTGCTCCATCCAGTCATGGTTTTCTCTATGTTATCAGGTTTTTTCAATGTGTGCTCCATCCAGTCATCGTTTTCTCAATGTGTGTTCCATCCAGTCATGGTTTTCTCAATGTTATCAGGTTTTCTCAATGTATGCTCCATCCAGTCATGGTTTTCGCAATGTGTGCTCCATCCAGTCATGGGTTTCTCAACGTGTGCTGCATCCAGTTGTGGTTTTCTCAATGTGTGCTTCATTCAGTCATGGTTGGCTCAATGTTATCAGGTTTTCTCAATGTGTGCTCCATCCAGTCATGGTTTTATCAATGTGTGCTCCATCCAATCATGGTTTTCTCAATATGTGCTCTATCCAGTCATGGTTTTCTCAATGTGTGCTCTATCCAGTCATGGTTTTCTCAATGTGTGTTCCATCCAGTCATGGTTTTCTCAATGTGTGCTCCATCCAATTATGGTTTTCTCAATGTGTGCTCCATCCAGTCATGGTTGGCTCAATGTTATCAGGTTTTCTCAATGTGTGCTCCATCCAGCCATCGTTGGCTGAATATTATCAGGTATTCTCAATGTATGCTCCATCTAGTCATGGTTTTCTCAATGTATGCTCCATCCAGTCATGGATTTCACAATGTTGTGTCCCATCCAATCATGGTTTTCTCAATGTATACTCCATCCAATCATGGTTTTCTCAATGTGTACTCCATCCAGTCATGGTTTTCTCAATGTGTGCTCCATCCAGTCATGGTTTTCTCAATGTGTGCTGCATCCAGTCATGGTTTTCTCAATGTGTGTTCCATCCAGTCATGGTTGGCTAAATGTTATCAGGTTTTCTCAATGTGTGCTGAAGTTTTTTGTGGTATGGGATAGCTAGTCTCATGCCAACCCTCCTGCATTAACTCTTACATCCTGCATGGAAGGATGAAGTGTAAATATTCTTTGCTTTGCTTATGGATCTCAGTAACACATGCGTGTTAGGGTGTACCACAGTTGGACAGTAAATATCATGATTATTATAGTATTTGAATATTTTGAATTTAAATTATTGTATTTCCTGTATCAGAACCTGCAACTCCTGCTTATGCTAAAGTGACAGCATCATCTCACCTGCACAGTCGACAAAGCAATAATCTCAGTGAGATGTCCACATGTCAAGTGACAGATACAAATGTGAAGTTTCAGACATTATTATCAGATGAAGAGACACAGGATGACTCTAAAAAATTGGACAAGAAAAAGGAAAAACAGGTTAGTAATCACAAATGATACTCTTAGTAGTGATAGAACTGTTTGCTTTCTTTGTTAAACTAATGAAGGCATGTTTCCATTTAGTGTTTTGAACACTTCTTTTTCAAATTAACCATAATTATTTGGTCTTCATAGAAAATCTTGAGAAACGGCAGCTGGAATGTTAAAACAAATTATGAATTGAGAAAGACAGGACAGATGGTAGAAGAATTTAAATATTATAGTTTTTAGGATTATGTGAAAAATAGAACGGAGCCCACACACAGCTCCAAAATACAGTTGAAACTGTAGTTCTCAGCCATACAGAGGAAAATTTCCACACAGTGAAGGAGTGGGGAAAATCAGAGCTACTAAAGTCAGAGCCCAAGGAAAATATTCAGAAGCTAATAAAGAAGTTAAGAAGCACATAAGGACATATAAAAGACAATAATTAGATGCCCTAGCAAGAGAACCAGAGGATGCAGCAGTGAAGGGAAACCTCACAGACCCTTACAGCACCACAATACAATTCATAAGAAAATCAATCAATCAGGTGCTGTCTCCGCAATGAAGGTTGGCTGCAATGGATCTCCAACACTGTCTGTCGCCCTGACTATACATTCTGTCAGGCTGATATTCGTCCATCTCTTGATGTTATCCTCCCACTTGTATCGTTGTCTACCTCTTGCTCGCTTGCCCTCAACCTTGCCTTCCAGTTTGGTTTTTATAAGAGTATTGTCAGAGCCTAAGTGTGCAGCAACATCGTTACGGCACCCGGCGGACAAGAGTTGTCGGCTGGCGAGATTCTTACCTGACACGCGACCAGCGCTGACGACAGACGCACGCAAAGCCACGTGACCCCACGAGAGGCAGTGGACAGTGTGTGTGTTAATCTCAGACCAAGCTGGGACTGGACATCTGAACGGACGTGTGTGTCGAGAGCAAGGCGTTTGTGTGAATCTCCGTGGTTGTGAGCTGAACGACTGATATCGTGAGCGTCAGACCTATGAGCTGTATTGTGGTTGTGAGTTATATGTTGTACATTGCTGTAACTATTGTTATGTATTTAATGTGGTAATAAATCCATTGAACTTGTGTTGCTATGTCTTACGTCGAATTACGTTGTACTTGTACTGTCTCACATGTGTTAGCCAACGAGCCTAATAGAAGATCCTGACATGTGTGGACGTGGGTTGCTCGTCTTTGTTTAAGAACCCAATATATTTAGACGTGTGTTGCTCGTCTTTGTTATGTAAAACTATAATTCTTGTACTTGTAAAATTTGTCAAGGTTATAGTGATGTACATGTGATCGGAAAAGTCTCAGTGTGATCCATTACTACATTGTCTAAATATGTTTAAGATCATTAGTAAATGTACAGTACATATTGTTTGATCCTGTAAACGTGTTAAACATTTGTGATTTGTGAAAATTGTCATCGTTTGACCTTGTCAACATTGTGATTTTGCCGCCATTTTGACCTTGTCGCCATCTTGTAAACTTGATGTCTTTGTCCTTACTGAATGTCATCTTGATGTAAGTGATGTGTCATCAATGTTATTGAGTGTTCAAATACAGATAGATTGTTTTTGTGTATTGAGTTTGTGGAACGCAAAGAGTTTTGGAAAGAGTGTAACTTCTGTTGAAAGAAACACTGTTGACGACAAATTTACGACATACAATTATACTCAACGCCATCCAAACCTAATCAATACTTAGTGACTTACAGGCACACACCAACAAACACACGCTAACTTATTTCTCTCCAAAAACAAAGCAGGGTTTTTGCGTACCATCCATAACCCTGCCGTAGAGGTCATTAGTGGTTCTGAAGTACGACCCTACAGTTTTCTAGCCCGATTGCCCAACCTTTCGTCACCATATCCAAGGGCACTTGAGTATATTTTTCTTCACTTTAACTTTACGTATGCATTAGTGGGCACGCATCGTATAGTCAAATCAATTGTAAGTTATTTTTCTACTAATCATTTACAACATATTGTGTGTGATTGATTTTCATTGACATATTTTCTCCATCATGTCGTCATTATTTGACTTCATCGATATGGGCTTGAAATTAAAGTTACAAGGTGATGAGTTAACAAAGTGGAGTGAGAACAAATACGCAGAATACCTCCTTGTTCAGGAAAAAGCTGCCGAACGCGATGAAAGAGCAGCTGAAAGAGCTCTAAAACAAGCAGAAATGGCTGCAAAACAAGCTGAGGCAGAAACATCCTTGAAACAAGCAGAGATTGAAACAGCATTAAAGCAAGCCGAAGTAGAAATGGCTGCAAAGACAAAGCAAGCCGAGATAGATAGTGCATTAAAAAGGGCCGAGATTGAGAATGAAACAGAGCTGAAAAAGGCAGAAATAGCAGCTCAGAGTAAGAGAGAAGAACTTGAATTACAGTTGAAAATGAAACAACTCGACACTGAGACTGCAATGAGTAAAGAGTCAAAGAAATCTGAAAGACTGGAAAAAGAAAACCAGTATAAGAAGTACCAAGGTATCGTTCGTAACTATACCTCGGGTGACTGCATAGCAGCCTTTACCCAAAATTTTGAGACTTTAATGGAACATTACCAAGTTCCACTTTCGGAATGGAATATTTTATATATGAGGAGTCTATCTGGGGAACCTCTGAAAGTCATTGAAACCATCCCCAAAGACCTCAGAAAAGAGTACCATTACATTAAATCTAAAATAATGGCACATTTCATGTTAGATGAAGCAGGGTACAGAGAACAATTCAGTAAACTGAGTCCAAAATCAACTCAAACGTTCTCTGACTACCTCTGTTTAGTCCGAGACATTTTCAGCAAATGGACTTCATCAGCCAAAATTAACAAAAATTATGATAAATTAGAAGATCTCATCATTCGAGATAAAGTTATTTCTTCTATCCCATCATCTTTTTCTAAGTTCTTACAAGAGAATGAATGCACAAGTGTGGAAGAAATGGAAAGACGTGGGTCGGCCTATTATACGGCAAATAAACAGTGTTTTGCCACTGAAGCTACTGACAGTAACTGGGTAGCAGCAGCCAACTATGAGAAAAACTATAGTAGGCAAAAACCAAACAGGCCTACCTCTGAAAAATTTAGACATTGTGTTCATTGTAAAATGTCTCATTATTTGAACGAGATGTGCGATAAAAACCCAGGGTACCAAACATACTTGCAAAATATGGTAAACAGACAAGACAGAGAACGTAAATCGTTCAAAAGCTTACGTAAATGTTTTCTCTGCAAGGCTTACGGTCACCATCGCATGGATTGTAAAGGCAGGCATATGACCAACAAAGCCAATGCCGCCTTGTTCGATAGTTCAGCGTCAGAAGACGAAAATACAGAAAAACATCCTGTACATGCAGCACAAGCTTGTGATGCATTTAGTTCCAACACATGCACTGTCTGTAATACCTTCTTTGAAAATGGTATCTTAACATGCGGACACGCCATCCCTATTGCTAATGAGGAAGGTAACTTAGTAATAGACTCAAAAGGCAAGTTAGACATCTATCACGGGTATGTTAATGGCAAGTTCGCTACAGTACTTCGCGACACCGGGAGTACACTTATTGGCCTGAAAACAACATTCATAACACCTACAGACTACACAGGTAGACACATCACATGTAGAACATTTTCAGGCAATATTGAAAAGTATCCATTAGCTTGGGCATACATCGAAACACCATTCCTCACCGGGAAAGTAAAGGTCGCAGCACTTACAAACCCAGTGTGCGATATAATCATCGGAAATTTACCTGAGGTGAATGACAAACATCATAACCATGACATAACATCACTATGTATTATTGATAACACATCACCACCAAATGTCATTGAAAATGTCATATCACCAGTTGAATGTATGTTAGCTAATGCAGCACTAAGTTCTCATCACATCATTGACGATATCATTCCATCATCATCTGATGTCATTGAGTGTGTGAACGCAGTAACAAGAGCTACTGCTAGAGTGCAAGATGAAAATAACCAAACTGAGGCTATTCAAATGCTTAGCCCAGAAGTACCACCTAGTGACTCGATGAAGGAAACATTCATAACAGCTCAAAAAGCTGATCCTTCACTGTCAAAGTATTTTGACCTGATCGGCAAAAAGCCAAGAGTAACGAAAAATGCTAAATGGCATTTTGCTTTATACAATGATATACTCACCAGGTACTACACCAAAGGTGACGTTACAACAAAGCAAACTGTGTTACCAATTACTTATCGCAAGCAAGCTTTACATCTTGCTCACGATATACCTTTTGCAGGTCATATGGCATATGTTAAAACCAGGTCAAGACTATTGACACAGTTTCATTGGCCAAAATTCTGTAATGACATAAAAACATATTGCAGAACTTGTGATACATGCCAGAAACTGGTAAAGAAAGGTAAACACCCACAGGCAAAGTTACAAGTCACTGACTTAGCCAGTCGACCTTTTGAGAAATTATCAGTTGACATTGTGGGCCCTCTTAGTCATACAACTACTAGAGGGAATAAATACATTCTAACAATTATTGATCAATGTAGCCGCTGGCCGGAAGCTATTCCGTTAAAGAACATTACTGCCAACGATATCATGGAAGTGTTCTTCCATATTTTCTCCCGAATTGGGTTTCCAGATACTATCCAGTCTGATAGAGGCACTCAGTTTATCGCCGCATCCACTCAAGCTTTCACTAAAATGTTAGGAGTGAAGCAAGTCTTCAATAGCCCCTATCATCCTCACTCGAGCGGGATTATAGAAAAGCTTAATGGGGATCTGAAGCACATGCTAGCCAAAGTAACTCAAGATCACCCCAATAACTGGGATCTATACTTACCAGCTGTCCTTTTTGCTTATCGCGAGGTACCACATTCTAGTACCGGTTTCTCTCCTTTTGAACTCATCTATGGTGCCAAACCACGCGGCCCATTAACAATTTATCACCAAATGTTAACTGATTCCACTCCAGTATTAAAACCCATATCATCATTTGTGTATGTAACATCATTGCGTGAAAGGATAATGAAATCATGTGAAATTGCTAAAAGTGCACTAAAACTATCTGGTGCTACTTACAGACAATACGCAGACAAAGGTAACAGGACTATAACATTGACAGCTGGACAGGACGTTCTACTACTACTACCTAGTGACAGACAGCTACTAACAGATTCTTGGCAGGGACCTTTTAAAGTGACAAGACAAATCTCACCTGTTGACTACGAAATCCTGATAAAAGACAAACACAAAATATTTCACATCAATATGCTAAGACCATACTTCAACAGAGACAACGAACAAGACGATACGACAGCTTGCACCGTGATAATAGATCACGAAGATGACGACTCTAGCGACGAGATTCCAACACCTACATTAGACACGACAAACTGCTTGAAGGAGATCAAGATCAATCCAAACATAAGTCAAGCAGAGACAAACAGGTGCAAACAGTTGATACAAGAGTACAACACCATCTTTTCAGACAACCCAGGACAAACAGAATTAGTACAGCATCACATCACACTCACATCAAACACACCCATAAGATGCAGACCATACACTATACCATTACATTACAAGGAACAACTACATCAGGAAATCATCAACTTAGAAAAACACAACATCATCAGACGATCCCTATCAGACTTCTCTTCACCCATGGTCATTGTACGTAAAAAGGACAACACAATACGACTTTGCATAGATTACAGAAAACTGAACAAAATAACTGTTTTAGATCTTGAACCAATGGCAAATACGGACGATCTTCTGACAGAACTGACTGACGCTAAGTTCTTCACGACCCTTGACATGGCTAAAGGTTACTGGCAGATTGCTGTACATGAAGACAGCAAACATCTAACAGCTTTCGCCACGCCTTGGGGACTGTACGAATGGTGCAAACTTCCATTTGGGCTAGTCAATGCCCCAGCCACATTTGTACGCATGACACGACTCCTCCTATCTGACATTCCTAACATAGTTTCCTATATTGACGACATCTGTGTCCATACAGAGACAATGACGGAACATATAAAGATACTGGAACAGACACTAGAACGTATCAGACAGCACGGACTGACAGTGAAGCCTTCAAAGGTGAGCATGGCTTACCAAGAGATATCATTTTTGGGGTACAGAATATCCAATGGCTTTGTCATGACAGACAACAAAATTGTCTCGAAAATTCTAAAACTGTCACTTCCAACAAATAAGAAACAAGTCCGCAGTTTATTGGGACTTATTAATTATTATAGAAACTTTATTCCTGATTTTTCAGAACTGACTGAGGTTTTTTCTAACTTACTAACCAAGAATAAACCCGAAAAAGTTGTAAACGATGAATGCCTACGAAATGCATTTGATAAAGTTTTGGCACACTTTTCTGATAAGAATACACCTAATCTCATCCTTAAATTGCCCAACATTCGTTTACCTTTCAGATTGAGAACAGATGCTAGCTCCATTGCGATCGGTGCAGTCCTATTGCAGGAATACAACGATATCCTGCATCCCGTTTGTTTTCTATCAAGAAAACTAAGACCCCGAGAGCGGGCCTGGTCCATTCCGCAGTTAGAGGCATTGGCCTTAGTAGAAAGTGTAACAAAGCTGTCCAGATATCTTCTAGGACGTCACTTTATCATCGAAACTGACAACAGTCCATTAAGGTATATCAATTCCACAGTACCATCAAATAACATGATTGCTCGCTGGTCCTTGAAGCTTCAGAATTTCAGTTTTGAAGTTCGCCATATTCCCGGCAGAATGAATACAATCGCCGACCTTTTGTCCCGTTGTCCGACAGACCCAGTAAGCAATGTCTGAGTGCACTGTGTAATATTACACTCAGCCCAACACAGCCACCAATGAGTGAATTTTTTTTCCATTCACCTACTGTGTAAGGTCAATAATCAAAATTGTGATACGGTTTGGAGACCGACATGTATAATATACTTATTTTAATCAAGTCATGTAATGAGTGTAGTATAATTGTGTAGTGTGTGTTAGAATGAGAACGATATTAATTGTATATAGACACCAACAACAGTGTCACAAACGCTTAACCAATTATCAAAAGCGAACTTTACCATTGTGACATTTGTGGGTGATTTTTTTTCACCGTGATATTTTAACATGTGCAAATGTGGACCGAACATTGACTCCTACATCACCTCTACAGCGAATGTGATCCAAATCGTTCGACGTGTGAACACATCGGAAATAAGAACATTCCATCATAATCCGTTGTCATACTATAACATCAGACACGAACTGTGAGAACATTCTACTATCCGTTCCGAAATAAAACCGGATCATTTGTGTTCAGAAAATGTAACATCAACCAAATTTTTCGTTTCGTGTGCATTTCCGGTATAATTTAAAAAGTATAACATAATTAGCAGACTATGTACAAATTTCCAAAAATTTATGACACTTGTAAAATCCTTTCGAATCTATAAAATATAATATACCAATTGGGTACTTATTTATTTTGATTAGTGTAATCTTAGAATTATATCTTGATTAATGTATTCATATTACCGACTTTTTCTCGTTAATATGAAGAAACGTCAAGCAATGACGCTAAGAAATTAAATAATTATTGTAATGTATGGAATTTCTTAAATGTCAAAATTACTTCCCTTGCATTTGTGAATTACATCAAGGGCCATAATTTGAAACATATTCATTAATGTGTATTGTATAGATAGACATTTTGTTGCTCAAAGGTTTGGCACAGCAGGTAGGCGTCCACCAAGCATGTCATAGAGCTGCCAACATTGCAAACCAACATAAGAGCTCCTGACCAAATGAGGGCAGAGTTTAAGTGTTTAATACGACTAATACAAAGCCGTATTTCAGTCTGGCTAGATGGTTGTTGCAAAACAATCATATTATTACTTTTTTTTCAAATAGCTGGGAGGTAGATGCGTGAAGCTGGTGCTACTGATCTGACTGGGTATTATTGCAATGAAGGTAACCAGGCATCAGGGGGATGAAACCTGAATTGTGTTAAAAATTGTACTTCATTTGTCATGTCAGTACAACTTACATTTTTTGTGTATATATTTCTATGCCTTATATGTATTTTCATGCATAACACTGGGAAAGAGTAGTCTCTGACATGAAATTAACACTACCCCAGTATATACATACATCATGAATGAAAGATGGCATCTTTCATTGAAGTACCCGGGGAGAATGTCAGAGCCTAAGTGTGCAGCAACATCGTTACGGCACCCGGCGGACAAGAGTTGTCGGCTGGCGAGATTCTTACCTGACACGCGACCAGCGCTGACGACAGACGCACGCAAAGCCACGTGACCCCACGAGAGGCAGTGGACAGTGTGTGTGTTAATCTCAGACCAAGCTGGGACTGGACATCTGAACGGACGTGTGTGTCGAGAGCAAGGCGTTTGTGTGAATCTCCGTGGTTGTGAGCTGAACGACTGATATCGTGAGCGTCAGACCTATGAGCTGTATTGTGGTTGTGAGTTATATGTTGTACATTGCTGTAACTATTGTTATGTATTTAATGTGGTAATAAATCCATTGAACTTGTGTTGCTATGTCTTACGTCGAATTACGTTGTACTTGTACTGTCTCACATGTGTTAGCCAACGAGCCTAATAGAAGATCCTGACATGTGTCATGTCTTTTAACATGGCCAAAATATTTCACTTTCTCCTCTTTATTTCTTTCATCAACTCTCTCTTCATTCCCAGTTTTTCTAGGACCTCTGCATTTGATTGTTTTTGTTTCCATGAAATACGACCTATTCGTCTGTATATCCACATCTCCAGGGCTTATATATGACTTTCTAGTTGCTTGTTCAATGTCCAGGAAAATATAGGTCATAAGAAAATATAGTCAACCAAACGAACTTATCAAAAATAGTAAAGGGAAAGTTCTCACCAACATTAAATGAACAGATTGGTTGAATATTTTAAGGATCATCTGAATAGACCAGTTCCAAATGACCCTCCCGATATTAAGTTGGCAAAAGTGAAATTGGATATTAACTGTGAAAAATCATCTAAAGAAATTAGAAAAGCTATCAAACTACTGGAAGATGGGAAAGCTGCTAGCCCTGATGGTATTCCAGCAGAAGCTATTAAATCCACTATAGACACTTCAACTGAATTGCTGCACAAATTATTTGTTAGAGTCTGGCGACCGAAGAAATACCAACAGACTGCAGAAAAATATATCTGGTGAAGTTACCTAAGAAAGGAGATTTGCAGGAATCGTGTCTCTGAAAATATTATGCAGGATTATTTTGGAGAGATTAAGAGATGCTATAACATCAGCTAATGGATGAACAGGCAGACTTTTAACCAAACAGATCCCACACAGACCAGATTGTCACATTATGCATAGCAATAGAGCAAAGTACAGAACTGCATTCAGCACTTTATATTGGATTTGTGGATTATGAAAAGGCCTTTGACAGCGTTGATAGAGAATCCCTGTGGAGGCTGATGCAACATTATGGGATCCCGCCAAAAATCATTAACTTAATAATAGCAACATATACAGTTATGTAAACAATATAAAATGACACAAAGTAGTGCAGCTTTGCATAACAGAATTATGACACATATAGGACATTATGGCGATTAGCTTTCATCGGCAAACAAACACATACACAAAACACAACATATAGTCACGAAGAAGATCTCCTGTGACTACATTAAGACGTGACGACATGACGAGAAGAATAAAAGATGAAAAAAATGAAAGCAATGAAGAGAAAATGAAAATTGGAAAAAAATGTTCGTACTTACCTCAGAATTCCGAGCTGTGTATAGCCCTGAATGTCACTGTTGTCTTCTTTTATACCCAATCGAGGGAATGGGATGTAGGATGATGACGGGGTGGTGGGTGTAGCGGTTCAGTGAGCATCCCAGGTACTTGAGTGGAAGTGATACATTGAAAGAAGGGGGTGGGGGCGGAGGCAGGAAGGTAGGTCGGGAACCTGTGATAGTTGTCTGAGAATGGAATCTGAGGAATCCCAGTGGATGTACTTACAAAGCATGAGTGGGTGCCAGTGAATGGGTTGGCCCTAGTGGACGAATATTGAAGAGCAATGAAGTGTGCACCCAAGTATGATGGTGATACTAACAAACTCACATTATGTACTCCTTTATGTTATTGTGAGGCGAGTCCTAAAGTCTGGGTGGACTGATATGTGTGAGGGCACATACATACATCTACACCACTCAACTGATATTAATACAATAGTGTACATACACATGTGCAAGGTATATGTGAGAAGAGAGAGAGAGAGAGAGAGAGAGAGAGAGAGAGAGAGAGAGAGAGAGAGAGAGAGAGAGAGAGAGAGAGAGAGAGAGAGAGAGAGAGAGAGAGAGAGAGAGAGAGAGGCTGGTATAGTTCCTGTGATATGCCACATGGGGTATGCGGAGTAGGTCGGTCTATAAATACGAGGCTTCACTCATACTGTTCCCTATGAAATAGGGTCAGTAAAGTTGATTGTTATACCACATATTTTAGGATCAAATCACCCAAAGCTAATTACAGCAACGTGCTGTATGTGTCATAATTCTGTTATGTAAAGCTGCACTACTTTGTGTCATTTTATATTGTTTACATTTTCACAGCTTTACCACAGTTCCACCAAATTTTATTCATATACAGATGTGAAGTGTAGAGTTCTCCATGAGGGAAAACTGACATATGTATCTGATATAAAAACAGAAATGTGACAGGGATGTCTATTGTCACCATTGTTATTTTTACTGACTATCCACTAGGCTATCAAGACAACAGCTACTGCCAGAAATGGAATTCAATGGTTTCTAGACAAGCAACTTTATTAATTAGACTTGGCCGATGATACTGCACTCCTGTCACACACGTAATCAAATGCAGAATAAACTAATCACATTTGTAGAGATATCACAACAATTAGATCTAAAAATTCATAGAGACAAAGATAATGAGGTTAAACCAAGTAAATAACAACATAATTTCTCTTGGCAAAACCCCACTGCATCACCTATTTGGGAAGCAATGTAGACAAAAATGGAGGAACAGACAAAGAAACTAAAATAAGAACACTCAAGGCAAGAGAATCTTTTAAAGCACTAGGACATTTGTGGAAGACAAAAGAGCTTAGCACCAAACTTAGAATTTGTAGCTCTAATGATAAATCAGTACTACTGGATGGGTCAGAAATATGGAGAACAACTACAAGAATTACGAATAAACTACACACATTCACTAATTGGTATCTGTGCAAAACAGTGGAAGTAAAATGGTATGTTAGAATCACCAATGTAGAGCTCATGGAGAGAACTAGACGAATTATAGTGAACGAAGAGGTGAGGAAAAGATGCTGGTGCTGGATAGGACAAACACTGAGAAAATCTCAGGACAATATAACTAGACACAAAATAGAGGGATACCTAAAACACTTGGAAAAGAGATTGGGAGGACACGGAGCCCCAGGAGGTGGCAACAGATAGAATGGCTTAGCATTGTTAGGTTGAGGGCCTTTATCCCAGTTGTGGATAAAAGGCAGAAGAAAAAGAATAAGTATAAGAAAGAGTGGACCTAATGTTATCTAAAGATGCAGAGTAAGTATGATTAATATGTAAAGTGCTGAGTCTAGAATAACCACAAAAGAGAAAATAAACATGAATGTGATACAGTATTATGCACCAACAAACGATAAGGATGAATCAGTTAAAGAGGATTCTTACATGAAACTTCAAAGTGCTGTTGGTAATTAAAGAAAGGACAATATCAACATTTTAATGGAAGACGTAAATGCCAAGATAGGATCGGATAACACAGGTTATGAAGAGACAATGGGAAAACACAGACTAGGAGTTATGAACATAAATTAAGAATTGTTCACTAGTTTGTTTGCAATCGGTGTTACAAATGGAAGTGTTTTTCTACATAATAGATTTCATAAAGCAACATGGGTATCACCAAGCCACAAAACAGAAAGCCAAATTGGCCATATCTGTATTAATAAGCAATTTAGATAACCTCTACATGAACATTGTTAGAGATATAGATGTGGATTCAGATTCTCATCAGCTGATAAGTAAAATTAAATTGAAACTCAAGAGATTTGAAACTCAAGAGATTCAAAGCATCTTATAAGCATGGAAATCTGTATAATGTAGGAAGCTTCAGAAATCAAGAAACTAAGGAGCAATTTATTGTCGCTATCTCTAAAAAAAATGCCAGGTCTTACGACAGTTAGTAGACTGAACAAGAACCGAAGAATGCTGGAATTTGGAATGGATCGTGTACAGAAGTCCTTGGAAAAAGGGAATGAAAAAAAAAATAGCATGGATTATGCAGGGAAACCTTGAGAAAAAAAGAGGAAAGAATAAATTAAAAAGGCAGATTTAAATAAAAGTGAAATCAGAGTTGCTAGTGGTAGGAGAATTTAATCAACCTAGGGTATTTATCATAAATAGTAAAAGTTCCCTCCAAAATTAAAGATCAAGTGAACATAATTCAACGATGGTTGAATTGAAGCCTGCCACTCTGCCTGAAGTATGCCTGTCTTCATCTTTCTAATCATACTTTGTGAGTCTGTTACAATCACCGGCATGGTGTGCTGTTTGTCCTTCAGCCAGTGGAACGCCGCCGTTGGCTTCCCCCATCTTCATTCTCAGACTAGTTGTTGTGATATCATATGCCAGGCTCGCATGCACCAAACACTATCCACCAACCTTCACCACACACCCCCAGCCACTTATTTCATCTGATAACATAGAAAGAGAGAATGGGAGAGTGAGATAGCAAGAGAGAAAGAGAAAATGAAAGAAAGACACACAGGCACGCTTACAGAGAAAGAGCAGAGTCATGCTCCTACAGTTCAAATTAGTTCTCATTTGGTGTGGTTTTCAGTTTCCTGATATTCTCAGTGCCTTTGTTTTTGACATGACAGTAAATAATAGAATTACCTCTTACATATTTAGTGAAAAACAGCATGTTCATTAATACTCAATTATCCACTCTCATAAAGTGTTTATATTGTTGTTCAGGTTCCATTTCTAAAGAAGAACAGATGGAAAGAGTTTTTATCTGAAGATCAAAGAGAAGCGGACAGAAAGTATTTAGAAAATCTTCAGGCAAAAGCAAACTTTATGCAAAATCCACGGTACCTTCCCGGTCCACTTGCATCGAATGGGAGATCATTAATAAAGGCAGTAAATAAACAGTTGAAAGCAAAGAACACTGGGAAAAAATTCACATGTGTAAGTTGATTGTCATATTATATGATTTAAACACTTCTATTTCCAAGTTAGTCTCATGGGGTTTTAGCAGCAAAAGCCAACCTGTGACAATAAAAAACACAAAGCAAAAGTACATTACTTGTGCGTGCGTGTACACACAACATACAGACATATATTTACACAACTAAAGAAAAACAACAGACACACAAACATCTTTAAAGCATATACTTAGTTATATGCTAAAAATTAAATAATAAAGTTTAAGTTTTTTAACAACTTTGTAAATTATTTGGTTAGTAATTTTAAAACTATTTGTACATTGGCTTTACTTATTACAAATATTATTGTCAGAATGGACTTCTTTGAGAAAGTTTTGCTAATATGAGTATAAGGGAAATGTTTAGCACATTGAAGTTTCAGGCAATTAATAATGAAGCTGCTTGGTGTGGCACTTAAGTTTTATTGCTGGAGATAGTAAGATCATAATTGCTACACACTACTGCAAAAACTGCTTGTTGCCATTAAGATTTAGAAAACTCAGTGTTATTACTTTCCTGATCTAAAAAAACTATATTTTAATTATTTTGATCAACCCATCTTTATTCAAATTACAGTTTGTTAGACTCCACCTTTTTTCATGAAAAATGCTACAAACTTATGGAATGTCATATTGGTGAACAAAAACCTATCATCTAGGTCTAGCACAAAAATGTATATGTTCAAAAATATTTTAACTAAAATGAAACAAATGAATACATACTGAATCATTGTATGATTCATATGTGTTGTAGAATAAAAATATAATTCTCTGACTACATATGAAGCTTAAAGAATCTCACATTTCAGAAGATTCACAAAGATTTGTGTTTCCAATGAGTACAAGCTCTAGAATTGATCCAGCCTCATTAAATCTCTGGACATTATGTGAGGCAGAAATGTTGTTAGAAAGAGAACTGGTCACCCACATCCTCATTATGTCATTACAGTAGCTGGACTTTTCCTGGTTCACGTTAATCCACTCATGCCCTACGTGAATAAGCTCAATGCTGGCAACCTGTGCCAGTGTTTTCTCAGCTTATGCTATTCAAGACATGCCCTGTATAATTCTAGCATCTTTTCTGTCAGCTGTAATCCAGTGTTAAAAAAAAAGTTAGTTGCATGTCTTTCACAGGACGTAGCAGTCAACTCCAGCATTTTTTGGCTGTTTGTGATTCCTGGGCAAGTTTACATTCAGTAGTTTGCCATTGCTTTCTGAATGACCAGCACCCATACCATTTCATAAAAAACCAGCATAGCTGTGTTTTGAACGTGGGTATGTGTCACCAACTGGCTGGGGTTAGATCCCAGATGGGCAACCACTCAGCCAAAATCATTTTCTTCTACTGGTGTTTAGTTCTGGATGCAGTTTAAGATCCCCTAACTCTGTCAGAAGGGACTAATTAACACCCCAGATCCCAGAGAGAAAACGTGGAACAAATGTCTGTTATGCTGATTTAAGACACTGTCCCTTATACTCAAGAAAACAGCGAAGAAGTGGCTCGTTGAAGATAGAATATATCTATATATATATAGATGTGGCTGTACTTGGTATCACCAGAAGTGAGAAAGGAGGAGTTAAGACATGCACCGTAATCTGGTTACTTATGACTGCATAGGCAAGATACCTCCCGGACATAGATTCCCACTTCTGGACAATATGTGCGAACCCCCACTAAATGATATAATGTGTGTACTTGATTACGCTACACAAACATTTATAAACATTTAGAATTATACAGACAACTGAGTTTAAAATACAACAACTGTGTTTATTATTGCTATTGATGATCATATGATGATGATGATTATATTATGGTATACGTAACTTAAGAGGTCACATAGGTCATGCTTCCCCCAGTGAGACGCAGTTCACTGTCAGATTGAAGGAGTCCAAAGTGGTCCCTTCACAAGGCTAAGTCACTTCCGGATATGGATTGTTGACTGCCCATTGCTCCTAAGAGATCTGGAATGAAACGAACGGAGATGGGTAGTATCTACGTCTACACATCTCAAACACATATGTCTATACATTCATATAAACATACATTCAAGTCATAATATATGATGGTATGATGATAGATGATGGCATGTTACATAAACATATATCAGTTCTAAATAAATAAATATATATGTATATATTCATAAAACCATTTAGAACATCTATAGCTCAAAACATACATCATCACATACATTTATGTAATGGGGTGTTTCCCATATAAGTTCACCTCACTTACTCTTTCCCTTTCTGATTCATTCATACTGTCTTGTCGGAAGGGCTGGTCGCACAGTCCTGTCGAACATTAAATGCCTTCCCTGAATCTGTCTGGGATATTGAATGTCCTAAGTCATGTCTGTCCTCATGCAGACATCATGCAGACAAGGTGAACTGGTGCCATTCCTCAAACCAAGTGGTTTCACCACAATCTTGGTAGGCACTCAAAGTGTTGGTCCAAATAATCAATGTTAATTGGATCGCTATCAAGAGACTGGTAGCTATCAGGAATTTCTCCTAAGTAGTCAGTCTCCCCAATGTTTAACATCATACAGGATGAATCTAAATGTATCTCCTGTACATGCATAAGCCACACGCTCATGTAGCTTGGATAATGGATTTCTCCAAATTATCACATACAACAAATCAGACAACCAAGTAGGTGAATGAAAGAAGAAGATAGTTCTCAGTGTAATAGTAAATCTAGAAACTGGAACATTAAGTACAAAGAAAATCCACGAGTGTAAAGTTTGGGAGAATATGTAGAAACAGGAAACTACACAAGCCTTCAGACTAGCAGACAAACTAATCAGAGTAATGGTATTACCTGGGTTATAGCTAGGAAATCCTGTCATACGACTTCGTACAGAAGTCCAACAGAACGAAATGTTAATATTTCTCCAGTAAGTATCCTAAGAATGCTATTGTAAATTTGCGTCTGAAGTCTTGCTGGCCATGCATGTAGTTTTATTCTCTTCAGCCCTGGCTAGTTTTCACGTTGGCTAATTAATATCTCCCCTATTAATTAACTCCACCTATTTTTCCATGTACGATGACGGGATGGATTAAGTCCCAAACTCTTCTCACCCCTCCTCCTTTCCTGTGAAGGGTAGTTTCATCTGTCAATCAAATTGACCGATGTCCCCCACGCCTGAAACAATGAAACATGCTTTGGCGGCAATGCAGTTGCGTCATTACCTTCCAATCTGCTGTTACCACCCGCCTTCCTGGGTTGCTGGAAAAAAGGTGTCAGCCATGTGTTCCTACTTTGCCGCTGTATTGCAGTGAGGTGTTAGACATCTGGTTCTAATTTCTCCCTTGTGGTGGCAATTACAGACGTTGTCCTGGCTCCACAAAGTCTGGACTTTTAGATAAGGTGTTAGGCCTGCATTATATTGCCGTCTTTGGATCACACGGGTTTTCCCCTGAGTAGCATGTCCATGTATCAATTCATCTCCAGCCCAGATTTCACACTTTTCGGTCTTTCTCTCCCCTGGTACTGAAAACAATGAGTTGTCAACCTTTGATAGCGGACTGGTGCCGTGATGTCTGAGTTTTACGTTTGATCTGGACATCAAAGCTTTCTCAGACCTAGCATTACAGAAATGATGGGGCGTGCGTGGTCAAAATGTAATTTTCTCTTGTTTGCAATCTCTGTTAGTTTTTCCTTATTCCTTGGTTGGGGACTAGATTATTTTCTGGTGGATAATTATTCTTTTACATAGAGAATGATAGAATAATTCTTGTGGGCTCTTTAATTCCTTTCAAACTTGTGTCATTCGGATGCTGCCGGGGCTGTCCCGCCACAGTATGCGGGATTACAAACTACATCCGTAACCCCTTTGCCACAGAGTGTAGGGGATACTTATGGTTATTAGTCACTCCCATGCAGTCTTTAAACAAGGCAAGAACACATTTGAACTCTACTGAGAGATATCCTGGCATGTAATGCATTGTCTTAATAGGATCATCCCTAGTACAGCCCAGGCCAATTTTCATGCCTTTATTCTGGATACATTCTAATCTGTCACATTGCAATTGAAATACTCATAGTATGAGCACTCCGGATCACAGAGGGTCATAGATAGGACCAAGTGATCATAGTACAGAACAAGAAGCCTCTCTTCTGTGTGCATGGATGCCATTGTTTCTCAGTGCAGCTAAGGCATCCGGACACATCTGTGGAAGTCAAGGTGTCTGGTGTGATACTAACCACACCACCCACTGAGTGCCATTTAGTTGATGAAAAATATGGGTCTAGCACCATATACCAAACACACCCCAAAGCATGTGAAAGTGTCCTTCAAGTGATACTAACCACACCACCCACTGAGTGCCATTTAGTTGATGAAAATATAGGTCTAGCACCATATACCAAACACACCCCAAAGCATGTGAAAGTGTCCTTCAAGTGATACTAACCACACCACCCACTGAGTGCCATTTAGTTGATGAAAATATGGGTCTAGCACCATATACCAAACACACCCCAAAGCATGTGAAAGTGTCCTTCAAGTGATACTAACCACACCACCCACTGAGTGCCATTTAGTTGATGAAAGTATGGGTCTAGCACCATATACCAAACACACCCCAAAGCATGTGGAAGTGTCCTTCAAGGCACTTTTTCCTTTATGAATAATGCGGTCAAACCTGATACTTGAATGAGACACTGTAAACAAATGTCACACTGAAGTATTTTAACCGGTCTTGCTGGTCCATGATATGTTTATTCAGTGTATCATTGGATAGGTCTGCTTTATTGGTGGCATCATTCATAGAACAATTCACCACAAACATGTTTCTGAGGTGAACCTTAGAACCACTTTCTGCACCCCACTGAGAAACAGTATTTATCATCTCTTGCATAACTATGACATATTGCAACGACTGCACTGTCCTCATTACTCTTGGCATGGTAAAACAAAAACAAGTGCACAACTGATACGCAATAACTCTGGAGAGAATGACATCACTATATATATATATACCAATGACTTTTTTCCTTTGTATTAAGAGATCAGGACAGAGGTTCTCGATTAGATACAAAGACAGATCATTGCAGTTCACAGTAGTGCATATGGAACAACTACATTGAATATACAAATGGAAACAGAAACACTTCATTGGTTACTGTTGTGTCTAATTCTTAGTCTGTGATTTAAAAGGTCCAGTAAGGGTGGCAGTATGGGTGTATGGCAGGGGAATCTTGAGCGTGAGGAATTAAGGCAGCCTGGCTAGTGCAGTCACAGTGCACTGTGCAGGTTAGAGTTTTCTTTCTGTCAGGGAAAAAAAAGAAAACTCTAACCTGCACAGTTTGTGGTGACTGCACTAGCCAGGCGGCCTTAATTCCTCAGGTTCAAGACCCCCCTGCCATACACTGCAAGGTACTATATTGGCACAGTATTGGTGGCTCTGGTTTGAATATTTAAGGTATATAGACATACCTCTTCAAGACTTTAAAAGGATACTCTGATGAGATCATACGGAAGCCTAATACTATAAGTGATCTGATCTTTCAGCCCAAGCACACAGTCGTGGCGAACAGAGGACATTTGTGTATACACACACACATAGGCACACACGCACACACACATGTGCACGCATGCGCGCGCGCACACACACACACACACACACGCACGCACGTACGCACACACACACACACACTTTGTAGATTAATTTAATAAACCCGTTTGTAACATTGCATCTGTAAATCTGAATTTTTGTCTTTGTTTTCTACTAGCAGTGGAGCCGACTTAATTGTGTTTGTGCCAGAGCCACCTATTGTTGAGTTCAGCAACTATAAAGTTGGAGAAGTGTATGAGGTATATTAAATATATATAACATTATCGTGTAGTCTGTTCTTTGCAGAATGTCACTTTCATCACAGGCTGTCTGAAAAACTCTTGATCCTGCATCTCATCAAGGCTTTGCTTTGCCTTGTCCCTCATTGTCTTGGTTGGCCAAAATACATTCTTGCAGGTTGTTATTAAAGGCCACCAAGGAGGGTTAATGTAAGCTGAAACCTACCATGATTGTTGTAACAGGTCACCTAGGAGGGTTGGCGTGACCTGTAACCTAGCATGATTGTTTGTAAAAGGTCACCAAGGAGGGTTGGCGTGACCTGTAACCTATCATGATTGTTGTGAAAGGTCACAAGGAGGGTTGGCGTGACCTGTAACCTATCATGATTGTTGTAAAAGGTCACCAAGGAGGGCTGGAGTGAGCTGTAACCTATACCTATCATAATTGTAAAAGGCCACCAAGGAACGAACGAACAAACTTTATTTTCAAAGGGTAACAAATTGGGCACGCAGGCCCGTCTTACATTCGGCCCTTCCAATCACTCATCTTTCGTTCATCAGTGCATAGTGCATTCACATAGGAAAAAAAACATTGTCAAATGAATGTTGTAAACATAAACAATGCATGTTACCATGTTATGAGACAAATCCCCACCCACCCACCCATCCCCTATCCATCCGCGTGTCCCCCACACACACATCCACCACCCAACCACACACATACCCACAGGCACATACATGCCCCCATCCATCCACCCATCCCCCAACCCACACATCCCACACACACCCCCACATACACCATCTCCCCACCCACACACACACATCTCCCACCCACCACACATCCCTCCACACACATCCCCCACCCACCCACACACAAACCCAGGCACACATGCATGCATCCACCCATCCATCACCCACCCACACATCCCCCACCTTCACACATCTCCCCACCCACATGCACACATCCTCCAGCCCATCCATAACCTGCCAACACTCACCCACCTACATATCCTCCACCACACACACATACCCCAACCACTCAGCCAAACACATATCCCCCAACCACGTATCCAACACCCACACACACATATTCCCGCCAACTCCCATATCCCGCACCTACCCACACACAAAACTCTGCACCCACCCACACATCCCCGACTTACACAATCCCCCACCGACACAATCTCCCCCACCCACACATCCTGCACCCACACACACATCCCCCACCCACCCCAACCTACACACACTCACCCTCCCACACATCCTCCACCACCCCCCCCCCTCCCCCTGATCTCCAATCCACAATCACACATCCCTTAACTACACATCTCACATCCCTTAACTACACTTCTCAACCACCCATA
This sequence comes from Cepaea nemoralis, assembly GCA_014155875.1. Lineage (NCBI taxonomy): Eukaryota > Metazoa > Mollusca > Gastropoda > Stylommatophora > Helicidae > Cepaea > Cepaea nemoralis. The sequence continues at coordinate 59,454 of JACEFZ010020732.1, read as the reverse complement.
CACTCACACACACATATCCCCACACCCATACACACATCCCCACCCACCAACACATTCCTCATCCAAAAACATACATTCCACCACCCACATATACCCCACCCACACACATTCGCCGCTCACACACATCTTCCCACCCACACACACGTGGAGGGTTAATGTAAGCTGAAACCTACCATGATTGTTGTCAAAGGTCACCAAGGAGGGTTGGTGTGACCTGTAACCTATCATGATTGTTGTAAAAGGTCACCAAGGAGGGTTGGCGTGACCTGTAACCTATCATGATTGTTGTAAAAGGTCACCAAGGAGGGTTGGCGTGACCTGTAACCTATCATGATTGTTGTAAAAGGTCACCAAGGAGGGTTGGCGTGACCTGTAACCTATCATGATTGTTGTGAAAGGTCACCAAGGAGGGTTGGCGTGACCTGTAACCTATCATGATTGTTGTAAAAGGTCACCAAGGAGGGCTGGAGTGAGCTGTAACCTATACCTATCATAATTGTAAAAGGCCACCAAGGAACGAACGAACAAACTTTATTTTCAAAGGGTAACAAATTGGGCACGCAGGCCCGTCTTACATTCGGCCCTTCCAATCACTCATCTTTCGTTCATCAGTGCATAGTGCATTCACATAGGAAGAAAAAAACCATTGTCAAATGAATGTTGTAAACATAAACAATGCATGTTACCATGTTATCAGACAAATTCCCCACCCACCCACCCATCCCCTGTCCATCCGCATGTCCCCCACACACACATACCCACAGGCACATACATGCCCCCATCCATCTACCCATCCCCCAACCCACACATCCCACACACACCCCCACATACACCATCTCCTCACCCACACACACATCTCCCACCCACCACACATCCCTCCACTGACATCCACCACCCACCCACATACAAACCCAGGCACCACATGCATGCATCCACCCATCCATCACCCACCCACACATCCCCCACCTTCACACATCTTCCCACCCACATCACACATCCTCCACCCATCCCATAACCTATGAACACTGACCCACCCACATACCCCCAACCACTCAGCCAAACACACATCCCCCAAACACATATCCAACACCCACACACAGATATTCTCGCCAACTCCCATATCCCTCACCTACCCACACACAAAATCTGCACCCACCCACACATCCCCAACTTACACATCCCCCCACCGACACAATCTCCCCCACCCACACATTCTGCACCCACACACACACACACTCACCCTCCCACACATCATCCACCCCCCCCCTCCACCACCCCCGCCCCCCCTCCCCCTGATCTCCAATCCACAATCACACATCCCTTAACTACACATCTCACATCCCTTAACTACACATCTCAACCAACCCATACACTCACACACACATATCCCCACACCCATACACACATCCCCACCCACCAACACATTCCTCATCCAAAAACATACATTCCACCACCACATATACCCCACCCACACACATTCGCCGCTCACACACATCTTCCCACCCCACACACGTGGAGGGTTGATGTGAGCTGTAACCTATCATGATTGTTGTAAAAGGTCACCAAGGAGGGTTGGCGTGAGCTGTAACCTATCATGATTGTTGTAAAAAGCCACCAAGGAGAGTTGGTGTTAGCTGTAACCTGCACTGATTGTTGTAAAAGACCACCAAGGAGGGTTGGCATGAGCTGTAACCTATCATGATTGTTGTAAAAGACCACCAAGAGGATTGGCATGAGCTGTAACCTGCCATGATTGTTATAAATGGCCACCAAGGAGGGTTGGCTTGAGCTGTAACCTATCATGATTGTTGTAAAAGGCCACCAAGGAGGGTTGGCATGAACTGTAACCGGCCATGATTGTTGTAAAAGGCCACCAAGGAGGGTTGGCATGAACTATAACCTGCCATGATTGTTGTAAAAGGCCACCAAGGAGGGTTGGCAATGACCTGTAACCTGCCATGATTTTTGCAAAAGGCCACCAAGGAGGGTTGGCGTGAGACTGGTGACAGGCTACCTCATTCATAGGAAACTGTAGCTGCAGAATCTAACCAATTGTGAACAAACCAATAAAGACAAGAAAAACAACTCAGCCAACCAAGATAAATAGATGCTCATGTGCTAGGAGAAGTGTGACACGATGTGGAGAAAGCCGCAAAGAATTTGGATCACCTACTTTGATCAATTAGGAAAATCTCCAGAATTGACACCTGGAATGTTAGAGCTATATATATATATATATATATATATATATATATAAAGGGCATTACACATTATAAGATTAGCATTTTGGAATTATGCAAAACAAGATGGGAGGGAGCAAGCAATGAACTTCTAAATACAAGGGCAAATGAAATTTCTTGACTCTGCCTATAAAGTAAATGTCTTAGGAAACTAACATTTTGTATGGTGTTTATGTCTTTTCAATTTAGCCACCACATGAACTGACACACTTATGTCATATCTGCTTGACCTCGACAAAAACCTTGGAAATAAACTCTGTAGTTATCAGACAAATCAGTTGTGACATGAAACTGTGACATCATCACTGTGGAAATAAACTCCCATGTTATCAGACAAATCAGTTGTGACATGAAACTATGACTTCATCATCACTGTGGAAATAAACTCCCAAGTTATAAGACAAATCAGTTGTGACATGAAACTATGACATCATGAATGTGGAAATAAACTCCCAAGTTATAAGACAAATCAATTGTGACATGAAACTATGACATCATCATCACTGTAGAAATAAACTCCCAAGGTTATAAGACAAATCAGTTGTGACATGAAACTATGACATCATCACTGTGGAAATAAACTCCCAAGTTATAAGACAAATCAGTTGTGACATGAAACTATGACATCATCATCACTGTGGAAATAAACTTCCAAGCTATCAGACAAATCAGTTGTGACATGAAACTATGACTTCATCACTGTGAAAATAAAATCCATAGTTATCAGACAAATCAGTTGTGACATGAAACTATGACATCATCATAACTGTGGAAATAAACTCCCATGTTATCAGACAAATCAATTGTGTCATGAAACTATGACATCATCATTGTGGAAATAAACTCCCATGTTATCAGACAAATCAGTTGTGACATGAAACTATGACATCATCACTGTGGAAATAAAATCCCATGTTATCAGACAAATCAGTTGTGACATGAAACTATGACTTCATCACTGTGAAAATAAAATCCATAGTTATAAGACAAATCAGTTGTGACATGAAACTATGACATCATCATTACTTTGGAAATAAACTCCCAAGTTATAAGACAAATCAGTTGTGACATGAAATTATGACATCATCATCACTGTGGAAATAAACTTCCAAGCTATCAGACAAATCAGTTGTGACATGAAACTATGACTTCATCACTGTGAAAATAAAATCCATATTTATCAGACAAATCAGTTGTGACATGAAACTATGACATCATCACTGTGGAAATAAACTCCCATGTTATCAGACAAATCAGTTGTGATATGAAACTATGGCATCATCACTGTGGAAATAAACTCCCATGTTATCAGACAAATCAGTTGTGACATGAAACTATGACTTCATCATCACTGTGGAAATAAACTCTGTAGTTATCAGACAAATCAGTTGTGACATGAAACTGCGACATCATCACTGTGGAAATAAACTCCCATGTTATCAGACAAATCAGTTGTGACATGAAACTATGACTTCATCATCACTGTGGAAATAAACTCCCAAGTTATAAGACAAATCAGTTGTGACATGAAACTATGACATCATGAATGTGGAAATAAACTCCAAAGTTATAAGACAAATCATTTGTGACATGAAACTATGACATCATCATCACTGTGGAAATAAACTCCCAAGTTATAAGACAAATCAGTTGTGACATGAAACTATGACATCATCATCACTGTGGAAATAAACTCCCAAGTTATAAGACAAATCAGTTGTGACATGAAACTATGATATCATCATCACTGTGGAAATAAACTTCCAAGCTATCAGACAAATCAGTTGTGACATGAAAACTATGACTTTATCATCACTGTGGAAATAAACTCCAAAGTTATAAGACAAATCAGTTGTGACATGAAACTATGACATCATCATAACTGTGGAAATAAACTCCCATGTTATCAGACAAATCAATTGTGACATGAAACTATGACATCATCACTGTGGAAATAAACTCCCATGTTATCAGACAAATAAGTTGTGACATGAAACTATGACATCATCACTGTGGAAATAAACTCCCATGTTATCAGACAAATCAGTTGTGACATGAAACTATGACATCATCACTGTGGAAATAAACTCCCATATTATCAGGACAAATCAGTTGTGACATGAAACTATGACTTCATCACTGTGTAAATAAAATCCATAGTTATAAGACAAATCAGTTGTGACATGAAACTATGACATCATCATTACTTTGGAAATAAACTCTCAAGTTATAAGACAAATCAGTTGTGACATGAAACTATGACATCATCATCACCGTGGAAGTAAACTTCCAAGCTATCAGACAAATCAGTTGTGACATGAAACTATGACTTCATCATAGACGAAATAAAATCCATAGTTATCAGACAAATCAGTTGTGGCATGAAACTATGACTTTATCATCACTGTGGAAATAAACTCCCAAGTTATAAGACAAATCACTTATAGCATGAAACTATGACTTTATCATCACTGTAGAAATAAACTCCCAAGGTTATAAGACAAATCAGTTGTGACATGAAACTATGACATCATCACTGTGGAAATAAACTCCCAAGGTTATAAGACAAATCAGTTGTGACATGAAACTATGACTTTATCATCACTGTGGAAATAAACTCCCAAGGTTATAAGACAAATCAGTTGTGACATGAAACTATTACATCATCACTGTGGAAATAAACTCCCATGTTATCAGACAAATCAGTTGTGACATGAAACTATGACTTCATCATCACTGTGGAAATAAACTCCCAAGTTATAAGACAAATCAGTTGTGACATGAAACTATGACATCATGAATGTGGAAATAAACTCCAAAGTTATAAGACAAATCATTTGTGACATGAAACTATGACATCATCATCACTGTGGAAATAAACTCCCAAGTTATAAGACAAATCAGTTGTGACATGAAACTATGACATCATCATCACTGTGGAAATAAACTCCCAAGTTATAAGACAAATCAGTTGTGACATGAAACTATGATATCATCATCACTGTGGAAATAAACTTCCAAGCTATCAGACAAATCAGTTGTGACATGAAACTATGACTTTATCATCACTGTGGAAATAAACTCCAAAGTTATAAGACAAATCAGTTGTGACATGAAACTATGACATCATCATAACTGTGGAAATAAACTCCCATGTTATCAGACAAATCAATTGTGACATGAAACTATGACATCATCACTGTGGAAATAAACTCCCATGTTATCAGACAAATAAGTTGTGACATGAAACTATGACATCATCACTGTGGAAATAAACTCCCATGTTATCAGACAAATCAGTTGTGACATGAAACTATGACATCATCACTGTGGAAATAAACTCCCATATTATCAGACAAATCAGTTGTGACATGAAACTATGACTTCATCACTGTGTAAATAAAATCCATAGTTATAAGACAAATCAGTTGTGACATGAAACTATGACATCATCATTACTTTGGAAATAAACTCTCAAGTTATAAGACAAATCAGTTGTGACATGAAACTATGACATCATCATCACCGTGGAAGTAAACTTCCAAGCTATCAGACAAATCAGTTGTGACATGAAACTATGACTTCATCATAGACGAAATAAAATCCATAGTTATCAGACAAATCAGTTGTGGCATGAAACTATGACTTTATCATCACTGTGGAAATAAACTCCCAAGTTATAAGACAAATCACTTATAGCATGAAACTATGACTTTATCATCACTGTAGAAATAAACTCCCAAGGTTATAAGACAAATCAGTTGTGACATGAAACTATGACATCATCACTGTGGAAATAAACTCCCAAGGTTATAAGACAAATCAGTTGTGACATGAAACTATGACTTTATCATCACTGTGGAAATAAACTCCCAAGGTTATAAGACAAATCAGTTGTGACATGAAACTATTACATCATCACTGTGGAAATAAACTCCCAAGTTATAAGACAAATCACTTGTAGCATGAAACTATGACTTTATCATCACTGTGGAAATAAACTCCCAAGGTTATAAGACAAATCAGTTGTGACATGAAACTATGACATCATGAATGTGGAAATAAACTCCCAAGTTATATGACAAATCAGTTGTGGCATGAAACTATGACTTTATCATCACTGTGGAAATAAACTCCCAAGTTATAAGACAAATCACTTGTAGCATGAAACTATGACTTTATCATCACTGTGGAAATAAACTCCCAAGTTATAAGACAAATCAGTTGTGGCATGAAACTATGACTTTATCATCACTATGGAAATAAACTCCCAAGTTATAAGACAAATCAGTTGTGGCATGAAACTATGACTTTATCATCACTGTGGAAATAAACTCCCACGGTTATAAGACAAATCAGTTGTGGCATGAAACTATGACATCATGAATGTGGAAATAAACTCCCAAGGTTATAAGACAAATCAGTTGTGACATGAAACTATGACATCATGAATGTGGAAATAAACTCCCAAGTTATAAGACAAATCACTTGTAGCATGAAACTATGACTTTATCATCACTGTGGAAATAAACTCCCAAGGTTATAAGACAAATCAGTTGTGACATGAAACTATGACATCATGAATGTGGAAATAAACTCCCAAGTTATAAGACAAATCACTTGTAGCATGCAACTATGACTTTATCATCACTGTGGAAATAAACTCCCAAGTTATAAGACAAATCACTTGTAGCATGAAACTATGACTTTATCATCACTGTGGAAATAAACTCCCAAGGTTATAAGACAAATCAGTTGTGACATGAAACTATGACATCATCACTATGGAAATAAACTCCCAAGTTATCAGACAAATCAGTTGTGACATGAAACTATGACATCATCACTGTGGAAATAAACTCCCATGTTATCAGACAAATCAATTGTGGCATGAAAGTTATGACTTCAGCATCACTGTGAACATATTCTCCTTTGACCTGTGTTTCTTAGTTGATCAAGTGCCATGGGATGATTAATTGTCTTAAGTGACTTCCCAGAATCTGTCTTGGTCTTATATATCGCCAAAATGTCACAATTGCCTAACATTTCTGCTACCATATTAATAACTTTTAAGTCATAACCGTGACACACCATTTTCCACCATCCATTTTTATTTGGTCCAAATCTACTATTTGGTTGGGCACTGAGTCTGTTAAAATTTTGGAAAAGAAAAAAAAGTATGATGGGGCAAAATCCAGAGAATAGGGTTGGCGGTTAAGAACCTCAGTATTCAACTCTTTGATTGCTGGCTGCACAAGCCATACTTTGTGGAGAGGATATTTTGTCTTGAAGCAAAGGAATATTTTGATTGTCTGTTTATTTGGATATGGAGATCTGCATAGTACTGTCCAATAACCATGTTGTCTCCAGGCAGGTAATCTTTCTGTAGGATACTTCTGGCATCCCCAGAAACACTCAACACCACTGTCCTGCAGATTTCTATGCTCTTAGCTTGACAGATGTCGAGGAGCCCAGGGATTTCCATTGCATGCTGGCCATTTTAGATTGAGGGTTATAATGGTAACCCTAGTCTCAATAAACTGTCATAATGATTATCAAATTGTTTTCTGACTCACACTTGTTTTTAGCATCTGTCAACAGCAGTTTACCTTCGTTTATCTCTGTACACGTACACGTAAATATAGTTTTGCTTTCAATATCATGTTCAGCCTCCTTGATATAAACAGAATATATATATATTTGATTTGTTTACATAGTTTAGCATACCTTATGTATGTCGTTTTTCACAGATATCATTTTAAAACATGGTTATTTCTCTTTTTTTTTGGGGCATTCGCTTGCTTTGAACTCAAGTGTGGCTCATATACTGCTTCTAGATCACTGGACTGGATTTGCTTGTGGGTTAGTTTTCCTATTTCCAGTGTCCGTTGCCATCACGTGAACCACTATGACTTCTGAAGTACTTGTAATTTACATCCCAAGTCAAGAACAAGAAGCCAATATTTTAGGTCCACTGACCGGTGAGGGTTGAACTTTCTATCTTGGCCTCAGCACACCGGAAGTATAAGAGAGAGAGCTCTTATCCATTTGGCTATGCTTATATTGATATTACATATGTTATATTGATATTACTCAGATTTAGTGTATTAGCTATCTCCACAGTTGTTATTTTCTGATCCTGCTCAGTCATTTCTTCATGCTTTAATTGATATTTATAAAATCTATGCACAGATAACACTGGAGCTCAAGAATGTGTCTTCAGTTATGCAGAATTGTCGCATGCTTCCTCCTTCCAGTAATGTATTTTCTGTTGGATTAGGTAAACTGAAGTCATTTTTTACCTTCTTTAATAACATTCTATGATTCTCTTAGTGTTTCCATGCATACATATTTATACATTTACTATTCAAGCAGTTTTATTTCTTGCATTGGGTTGAGGGTGACTGAGTACTTCAGCTGCTAGTTTCTCAGTTCCAGAGACATTCGTGCCAGTCCAAGGTAAAGCAAAGGATTCTTTTGTTTGAGGTAAAATTGCAAGTTATAAAACACCGCCAGCCTGTACTGCACTACATCATCATTGGCTAGAAACCTATATCTCTGTGCTCAAAAGAATATTATCTTGGTTTAAAAAAAGTTAGTTGCATATCCTTTACAGGATATTGCAGTCAACCCCGCCATTTTGTTTGGTTGTTTGTGATTTATTGGCAAGTTTACGTTCAGTAGTTTGCCACTGCTTTCTGAACAATCGACACTTATACCATTTTATGAAAATAAATGCAAGGTGGTCTGCTACCAAATCGCCCGCAGCTGTGTTTTGAACACGGTATGCAGGATTACGAATTGTGTCCATAACCCCTTCACTACAGAACCGGTAGTTTCCAGAAGTGTTATAAAATATTGTAATATTTTTGCATAAATTAGTACACAAAGGTAAATATCCTGTACCCTAGGGTTCCTGTGCCAGTACCCGTTTTTTGGCATACTAATAATATTTCAACCTGAAAAAGATAATATTTCTGGAAACAAAAATTATTGGTGAACAACAACAAGAAACAGAGGAAATATTTATAAGAGAGAAAAAAAAATGTTTCTAAGTGATTAAAACAAATCGTATTTATGCAGTCTTGGGGAAAAGTGTAAATTTGCTATTGTTGTTGCCGATTTTTCCAAAAATTCACTTTAAAAAAAAAATCCCGGTCCTCACCGGTGCCTGAACCTGGGCCCTCTAGCACTCGAGGCGGACACCATATCTCGAGACCACTCAGCCCCCTATCTTTCTGTTAGTGTCTGTAATGTATATATTGCATTGTTTGTACCCTTTCCTTCCACAAACCCATACTGTTCTTAACCAATTTCCACTTTCAAAGCTTATTTTGACCAAAAACCCTGTCAACTATCGAAAACTTTGAAGCTTTAGCAGGAGAGTGACCTCAAACATGTTAGTCATGTCTAGATGTAAGCTATATAAAATGACACAAAGTAGTGCAGCTTTACAAAACAGATTTACGACACAGTTATTAGCCTTCATCAGCAAATAAACACTTCACAAACACAACATATAGTCAAGGAGATCTCCTGTGACTACATCAAAAGGTGACGACAGGACGAGAAGAACAAAAGGATAAAAAAAATGAAAGCAATGAAGAGAAAATGAGAATTAGAAAAAATGCTCATACTCACCTCACAATTCCGATCTGTGTGTAACTCGGAATATCGCCGATGTCTTCTTTTTATACCCAACTGAGGGTTACACACAGATCAGAATTGTGAGGTGAGTATGAGCATTTTGTCCAATTCTCATTTTCTCTACATAGCTTTCATTTTTTCATCCTTTTGTTTTTCTCGTCCTGTCGTCACCTTTTGATATAGTCACAGGAGATCTCCTTGACTATATGTTGTGTTTGTGAATGTGTTTATTTGCTGATGAAGGCTAATCGCCACAATGTCCTGTATGTGTCGTAAATCTGTTTTGTAAAGCTGCACTAATTTGTGTCATTTTATATTGTTTACATTTTCACAGCTTTACCGCAGTTCCACCCAATTTTATTCATAATTTTACTAGAAGTAAGCTGGATGCTTATTGCATGTTGTTGATTTACAGTGAGATGTAAACAGAAAACATGTTTAAGCCTGTATACTGGCTCTTAGGGTCTCTGATACACAGTATGTCAAGCCGGTATACCGGCGCATCGGGTTCAAAGGGTTAAGAAATAATTAACTTTTGCTGAAAATTAATTTAACTGTTCTCAAATTACAATACACAGTAGGAACCTGAGAAACAAGAGAATATCCCAATGCATAAAAGAGTTCTTATAGACTTGACCCTGTGAGGAGATAGATCATTTACATGTTCAGTTTCATGCTGTTGTTATTTCAACACTTTAGAGTAAAATTCTATGAGTCTTCGTGAGTTAAAATACACCTGTGAGATAGAAGGAGGTGAGGTAACAATTTGGATAAAATGAATAAAGTTAAGAAATGTATACCATGTATCATCATCATCAAGTGCCATGCTAAAAGATGTGGGCGGACAGGGTCAGCCATCTCACACAGTTATCAGAGTTTCGAATCAGGTCTGTGTTCTTGTCCCGACAATGCCAAACCATCAAGGCATTTATCCCTTTGTCTTCCTCTTGCTCGCTTCTCATCAGTCTTGCCAGTTGTCACTAAATTTTCAAGTCCATTTCTCCTCATAACATGTCCAAACAATCTTGATTGTCTGCGTCAAATTTCTCCAATAAGTCTCCATTTTTCATTTATCTCTTGAAGGACTGTCTCTTTTGATTTTCTGTATGTCCATGGTATTCTTTGCATTTTTCTCAAAAACCACATTACCACAGCCATTATTTATAGACCATGTATAGAATTACCAATTAGCACATGCAGAGTTGCTTGCTGCTGAAAGAGTTCATAGTGTTTTCTAGAAATACATGAAAACTAGCAGCATATCTGACAGTTTCGAAGTTAAGAATGAAGGAAAACAAGACTGTGCCTTTGTTCCTATCCCGTTTCAACATTATTTTGCCACATGACGAATTATTTGTCCATTATTTAGGGTTTTCTTTGTGCACATTCATTCTCTGCAAAGGCAAATAATTTACAATTTCAAACCATATTCCTTGTCACACATATATATATATATATATATATATATATATATATATATATATATATATATATATAATATATATATAAGAAGGGATCAGTTGCCACATTTGGCTAGGTCATGAAAAGAGAAGAAGTGCAATATTTTTAATACTTTCGTTGATATATAACAAATGCGTTCAGGACAACAGTGAGCAATGATACTAGACTGGTTTTGTATGATGTCATGGAAGGATATCAGCAGATGAATTGATAAGCAGCACTAGGGATCAGTGATTGTGGACAGACGTGATCATCAATGCTAGCTGGCAAGAAAGAAAATCATCAAAATAATTTTGTGAGTCTTTAAGTCCCAAGCAACGTATAATGTGTGATTGACTCTTCCTCGTGAATCCCAGCCATTGTGTAATGTATTTTAACTTTTTACATTTGATCAGAGCATACTAAATAAACTTGGTCACTGTCACAGTGTATTTAGCCTTGTAAAAGTCGTGCACTCATGTTTTCTTATTGTGACTATTTGCTGCTTTGGGCATCTGCTGCAAAAAACTTCTAGGACTGAAAGAGTTCAATTGTCATATTAACTTACACATTGTAAACATATAGACAAGTACACAGAGGGAAAGATGTTATCAGTGAACTTGGAAAGGTTGCAAGCTAGACGTTCTTATGCTCTAATATGTCATTCTCACTCCCAGGTCAGTTCCCTGGGGACAATGGACTTGTGGCACCAGGTATGAGCTGTACATATGGGATCAGGTTTACTCCTCATTCTCTAAGAAATTATGATGATTACATCATTGTGCAGACTCAAGCAGAGTATCCTCTTATTGTCCCTCTGAAAGCTAAACGACCACCTCCACAGTTGACATGTAAGTTTTTCTAATAAATACAAAATTCAAAATTGTTTCTCTATTTTTTTACAGATCAATCAGACAGTTTGTAGGCACATTTATACCCAGGTTTATCCTTCCGGTCAACTTTGAAGTTCTTGTTTACATATTAATACAACAAGAACATGTATATATCCTTCCCATAACCAATGGAGCACCTTTACAGAAAGTAGCATAATAATCTCAAAAGTGGTATACCACACTTATCTTATCCTGGATAATAAAAATATACAGGGAATTTATGAAAAGGGGTTTGATGTACTGGTTGACTGAATTCAAGGCTATGTTCATCACACTGTGGCACTATCCAGTGCTAGAATTCAAGGCTATCTTCATCACACTGTGGCACTATCCAGTGCTAGAATTCAAGGCTATCTTCATCACACTGTGGCACTATCCAGTGCTAGAATTCAAGGCTATCTTCATCACACTGGGGCACTATCCAGTGCTAGAATCCAAAGCTATCTTCATCACACTGGGGCACTATCCAGTGCTAGAATTCAAGGCTATCTTCATCACAATGGGGCACTATCCAGTGCTAGAATTCAAGGCTATCTTCATCACACTGGGGCACTATCCAGTGCTAGAATTCAAGGCTATCTTCATCACACTGTGGCACTATCCAGTGCTAGAATTCAAGGCTATGTTCATCACACTGTGGCACTATCCAGTGCTAGAATTCAAGGCTATCTTCATCACACTGGGGCACTATCCAGTGCTAGAATCCAAAGCTATGTTCATCACACTGTGGCACTATCCAGTGCTAGAATTCAAGGCTATCTTCATCACACTGTGGCACTATCCAGTGCTAGAATTCAAGGCTATCTTCATCACACTGTGGCACTATCCAGTGCTAGAATTCAAGGCTATCTTCATCACACTGGGGCACTATCCAGTGCTAGAATTCAAGGCTATGTTCATCACACTGGGGCACTATCCAGTGTTAGAATTCAAGGCTATCTTCATCACACTGGGGCACTATCCAGTGCTAGAATTCTGGTACATCACACTGGGGTGCTATCCAGCGCTAGAATTCTGGTACATCACACTGGGGTGCTATCCAGTGCTAGAATTCTGGTACATCACACTGGGGTGCTATCCAGCGCTAGAATTCTGGTACATCACACTGGGGTGCTATCCAGCGCTAGAATTCTGGTACATCACACTGGGGTGCTATCCAGCGCTAGAATTCTGGTACATCACACTGGGGTGCTATCCAGCGCTAGAATTCTGGTACATCACACTGGGGTGCTATCCAGCGCTAGAATTCTGGTACATCACACTGGGGTGCTATCCAGTGCTAGAATTCTGGTACATCACACTGGGGCACTATCCAGCGCTAGAATTCTGGTACATCACACTGGGGCACTATCCAGCGCTAGAATTCTGGTACATCACACTGTGGCACTATCCAGTGCTAGAATTCTGGTACATCACACTGGGGCACTATCCAGTGCTAGAATTCTGGTACATCACACTGGGGCACTATCCAGTGCTAGAATTCTGGTACATCACACTGTGGCACTATCCAGTGCTAGAATTCTGGTACATCACACTGTGGCACTATCCAGTGCTAGAATTCTGGTACATCACACTGGGGTGCTATCCAGCGCTAGAATTCTGGTACATCACACTGTGGCACTATCCAGTGCTAGAATTCTGGTACATCACACTGGGGCACTATCCAGCGCTAGAATTCTGGTACATCACACTGTGGCACTATCCAGTGCTAGAATTCTGGTACATCACACTGGGGTGCTATCCAGCGCTAGAATTCTGGTACATCACACTGGGGTGCTATCCAGTGCTAGAATTCTGGTACATCACACTGGGGTGCTATCCAGCGCTAGAATTCTGGTACATCACACTGGGGCACTATCCAGTGCTAGAATTCTGGTACATCACACTGTGGCACTATCCAGCGCTAGAATTCTGGTACATCACACTGGGGTGCTATCCAGCGCTAGAATTCTGGTACATCACACTGGGGCACTATCCAGTGCTAGAATTCTGGTACATCACACTGGGGCACTATCCAGTGCTAGAATTCTGGTACATCACACTGGGGCACTATCCAGTGCTAGAATTCTGGTACATCACACTGTGGCACTATCCAGTGCTAGAATTCAAGGCTATGTTCATCACACTGGGGCACTATCCAGTGTTAGAATTCAAGGCTATGTTCATCACACTGGGGCACTATCCAGTGCTAGAATTCTGGTACATCACACTGGGGCGCTATCCAGCGCTAGAATTCTGGTACATCACACTGGGGCGCTATCCAGCGCTAGAATTCTGGTACATCACACTGGGGCACTATCCAGCGCTAGAATTCTGGTACATCACACTGGGGCACTATCCAGTGCTAGAATTCTGGTACATCACACTGGGGCACTATCCAGTGCTAGAATTCTGGTACATCACACTGGGGTGCTATCCAGCGCTAGAATTCTGGTACATCACACTGGGGCACTATCCAGTGCTAGAATTCTGGTACATCACACTGGGCACTATCCAGTGCTAGAATACTGGTACATCACACTGGGGCGCTATCCAGCGCTAGAATTCTGGTACATCACCTGGGGGCCACTATCCAGTGCTAGAATTCTGGTACATCACACTGGGGCACTATCCAGTGCTAGAATTCTGGTACATCACACTGGGGCACTATCCAGCGCTAGAATTCTGGTACATCACACTGGGGCACTATCCAGTGCTAGAATACTGGTACATCACACTGGGGCACTATCCAGCGCTAGAATACTGGTACATCACACTGGGGCACTATCCAGCGCTAGAATTCTGGTACATCACACTGGGGCACTATCCAGTGCTAGAATTCTGGTACATCACACTGGGGCACTATCCAGTGCTAGAATACTGGTACATCACACTGGGGCACTATCCAGCGCTAGAATTCTGGTACCAAGTGTTGACTGGGTCAACTTGGAAGTCCAGGCCAGCTTTAAAAATCCTTCTTGATGTAAATTTGAACTCATCTTCAACGGTCTGGTGGACAAGCATCATTAGTAGCCACCTCACTACCACACCGGTCTGGTGGACAAGCATAGTAGCCACCTCACTACCACACCGGTCTGGTGGACAAGCATAGTAGCCACCTCACTACCACACCGGTCTGGTGGACAAGCATAGTAGCCACCACACTCCACACCGGTCTGGTGGACAAGCATAGTAGCCACCACACTCCACACCAGTCTGGTGGACAAGTATAGTAGCCACCACACTCCACACCGGTCTGGTGGACAAGCATAGTAGCCACCTCACTACCACACCGGTCTGGTGGACAAGCATAGTAGCCACCACACTACCATACCGGTCTGGTTGACAGCATAGTAGCCACCACACTACCACACCGGTCTGGTGGACAAGCATAGTAGCCACCACACTACCACACCGGTCTGGTGGACAAGCATAGTAGCCACCACACTGCCACACCGGTCTGGTGGACAAGCACAGTAGCCACCACATACCACACTGGTCTGGTGGACAAGCATAGTAGCCACCACACTACCACACCAGTCTGGTGGACAAGCATAGTAGCCACCACACTCCACACTGGTCTAGTGGACAAGCATAGTAGCCACCACACTACCACACCGGTCTGGTGGACAAGCATAGTAGCCACCACACTACCACACCGGTCTGGTGGACAGCATAGTAGCCACCACACTACCACAACCCCAGTTACTAACTGTACAGGTGTTTAAAAAAATGCAATAATTTAAATTGAGAAACAAGGCAAAAATGAATGTAATAACTGTCTCAGACATAATGAGCTAGTTTACTTAAACATTTCATGCAATCTGTGGAAATCTCCATATGTAGCAACAAAATATACAATAAAATTACAGTTCTAAGTGTCATTAACTATACAGAAATGAATAATAAAAGGGAAAGTCCTTAACTAATTACGAGACGAAGGATCATCAATCGTCATAAGCCATTTTGCATATTTGCCGTTGGCTTATATATCGCCATAATTTTGTCATGTCACTAGTTGTTTCTTCTCCCAATGTGATCTGCAATT
Source organism: Cepaea nemoralis (assembly GCA_014155875.1). Lineage (NCBI taxonomy): Eukaryota > Metazoa > Mollusca > Gastropoda > Stylommatophora > Helicidae > Cepaea > Cepaea nemoralis. The sequence goes on along the minus strand of JACEFZ010020732.1, from coordinate 43,207 downwards.
TTATTGTTCAGAATATGGAAATTTACATTGGAGAATTCTTTCATTCCTATTTATCGAAAAATTACGGTCATGCTGACTCAAAAATTTAAGAAATGTAGGAAATTTTATGATTATTTTCTGATTTCATAAATGGCAATGCCCATTAATTCTTGACCTCATCGATTTACATTAGATTATTGTTTTAAATAATCTTAGATTATAGTGCTTCTGATTTAAAAAGGCTTTGCAAAAGATTCTGATGTTGATAGCATATGCAGTAATGTAGTTATTCAGCTAAATTATTTAGCAGATGGTGATAGTGAAAACAAAACTGACAATGAAAGTTCATCATAATATGATGGCATATATCGAATTATGTGTGCTCTTATGGGCCACATTTGTTCCCGTAAGTTTAGTTTGCCTATAACAAGCTGAGCAATATTGTAAATATTAATTTTAAAAAGTCTTAAAAGTCGAGAGGATCGACTTCATTGCCCTGGGTTTTATCCCATATGGCTCAGTCTCTTTCTGCAGGGCGGCCTGCCAAAAGTGTTGCACAAAGCACAAACTCTGTAGCTTCAGTGACAACCCCCAGGAGTCTCCAAGAAAAATGCACTCGTGAACCGAAAAACGTAGCCCAGAATTGAACCCAGGATCTTCGGAGTACGAGGTAAATGGCTTGACCACTTCACCACAGTGACTCCCTAAAAAATCCACACCTTACCGAGGATTTGAAACCAGGTCACGTTAAGGAGAAGGCAGCATTCTTAGCCACTCGGCCAGCCACTCCTCCAAATTATATATATAATAAATATTTTATAAAAATAATAATAACTAAATAGAAAATAGTGTGCATATTGGTTCCTATTTATTCTATTGAGTACAAATCTTCCCAGTGTTTTTCTGACCTGTTCAAGTTTGTGTTAAGATGATGTGCTTCAAAATATGAAGATATGATTATATTCTGATATATTGAATAGCAGTTCTTGTGATATTTGTGATGAAAAAGTTAGTTGCGTATCCTTTACAGGATGTCGCAGTTAGCCCCAGCATTATTTGGTTGTTTATGATTTCTTGGCAAGTTTATGTTCAGTAGTTTGCCATTGCTTTCTGAACAGCCAGCACTCATACCATTGTATGAAAATCAGTGCTAGGCGGTTTGCTGCCAAATCGCCTGCAGGTGTGTTTTGAACGCAGTATGTGGGATAAATAATTTAACATTATTTTAATAATTTTTATTTTTCAAACTATAGTTTAATTATCAATACAGTAGTTTTTCTTTTGCAAACCCCTCTAATTTGATATATATAATGCAACATGTCTGCTACCATATTAACAACTTTTAAGTTATAACTGTGACACACCTCTATTTCCAATTTTCTGCCATCCATGTTTGTTTGGCCCAAACCTCTTTTATTTGGCACTAAATCATTTATGTAACAGGAATTTTACGAATAATATATTTACAGTAGTGCAAGCCAGAAATTTTATGTATTATTTCTCAACATAGTCAGCTCTGCCTTGGTCCTCCTGTCAACTAGCTTGTTGTTGTCTTCTAGGAAACAGTTTACACTTCAAACATTTTGCACTGCCTCCATTACCTTGTGGTTATCTACAAATCTCTGACCCCACAAATGTTTTTTCAATTGTCCAAACAAGTGAAAGTCCGATGCTGCCAACTCTGGACTGTATGTTGAATGTTTGAAGACCTCAAAATTCAGAACATGTAGTGTAACCACTGTATGCACTGGCGTAAGAGGGCAGGCACTGTCGTGCAGAAATACTCGTGTTGAGAGAAGGCCTTGGTATGTCGATCATATGTAGAGCTTCAATTTCTCTAGCATGTCATTGTTTCTAGCACTAGTCAATTTCACCCCTTTCCTGGAAATTTACCAATATAGGGTCCTTGATAGTCATCAAGATAGTCATCATGACTTTCCCAGCGGATTCCATCTGTTCTTAAACAGAGATAACAGGTGTTTCCTTTGAAATCATTCTACCTATTCTTATACTCTCCCCTAATTCCAAAAATTGTCTCCATACTGAACCAAAATTCTTCTGTACATTTCACATCCTCTGACCACAAAAAATGAATATAACATTATTCTTTAAGGTGCAAGTTGATAGTGGGGCAGCCATTTTGTAATCACTATTGTGCGTGCGCAAACTGCTTGATCCTTGTGACCTCTAAATGGGGTATTGCTTAAAAGCCAGTTTGTGTCCTGAAATAAGATTTCCTTTGTCCATACTCTTCCGTGAACTTTATAATAAAATTTGTGTTACTTAATGGCTCGTATATAATTCATGCTGATGAATCTGAACTAATGTGATAGAGACATATCTGAGAGACTTACTTATATTAACATTTTATGCCAACATGACAACATGTTTGACTTTCTAATATTGTTTTTCAGTACCAAATGAAGTTGACATTGGAAGTTGTTTAATTGGTGGAGCTCAAGCTACCCAGTTACTCGTAAAGAATGTAGGAGGCCATGGTAGATTCTGTCTGATGCCTCGAAATAAGTGGCCAACAGCAAGCATTAGGGTAATACTTTAGACAAGAATTAACTTTATATCAAACCCATTATAACATGATCCAAATACAAGTGAATCTACTTTTACTGCATTGCAAGCTTTGCTGCCAATTTTCAGAAGCTAACATGTGATTTTCCTTTCCTTAGGAAGTGAATGTAGATTGTACTCTTCCATGTTTTGGACCACTCAGCGCTATTTGAGATTTTAACAAATAATACATAATAGATATGGATACTGGCTTCTCCTACAGCTTGGATTAATTCTGTTGATATATTGTAACTTCCTGGTGATTTCTCTTTCTTCAAACTTTTATATTGCTAATTGTACATCCTCTAATAGAGGGTCTGGTTCTTTCCTTTAATTGACATGTAAATTATCTGCGTTTTGTGTCATATCTTCATACATTTCTCAGCAGTACCCCTTCCATCTTTTATCATTTCATAATGATTACAGAAGAAAATGAGGGATTTTGAACTACAGCAAAGTTCTTGGAATGGTGTGGACATTCTACAAGATCTAAACATCGAATAAATCTGGCTCATAACCAGCATCATGCCTTGGAATCTGAAATACCTTGGTGATATGACATTTTCACAGTGGCTGGGTTAGAACACTGATGGAAGGTATGGTTTCTGGCAGAAGTGTCAGAAGTTGACCGGCACAAAGATGGGCTCAGGACATTGCAGACACCTTGGGCGTGAAGGGGCACGAGGCAGGAAAAACTGGTAAGGGATTGAGAAATCATTTAGCAGGCCATGCTGAGAGCGTTGTCCTGCAAAGGACCTGCTACCTGATGATGAAGAGCATGTGATTTTAGTCAATAAACATAAAGTATGTGTTCACATACTAAACAAGAGTCCAGGAAACAGGGGAAATGTGCACTCTGGTGCGTTCAAGTTTACTAACAGGTAATCACAATGCCTTCATCTTGCTCTTCTTTACCACCTTGTTCAGAATGGCTTGCAGACTACTTTCTGACCACTGTTGAAACTGTCTCACCTGCATATTTCAGAATGGTTACATCCTCTAACTTCAACTGCCTTAAAATGTTTAATGTCTTTCTGTTATTGTTGTATAGAAAAGGTTATAAAACATATCATGACCTAACTCCTCTTTTTATTAATTCAAATTCATCAGTTTCTCCTTCAGATCTGAAGGCTGATTCTTGCTTCCAATATATATTCCTTATCCTTTCATTATGTATTCTTTATTATCCTGAGATCTTAGTAAATACTGTTGAATAGTTTGTAAAAACCGGTCTCTCTGGCCGAGGGGTTACACCACTTTCTCCGTAATCCCGTTTATCATGTAGAGTCTTGTAGCGGGCGAGAACTGGGAGCGGTTCGTCCCCAGCTGGTGACTTGCGGGATAACTGAGCCGGCCGCTCAGAAAGCAATGGCAAACTACTGAGCGTAATCTTGCCAAGAAATCAACAGACAGCTGAAAGATGCTGCTGTTGACAGCAATGTCCTGTAAAAGGATATGCGAATTTAAAAAAAAAAAGTTTGTAAAAAAATATATAATAGAGGCTGAGAAGCTTTTATTTGTCCGTCATAGACTTAAAAAAAAATACCTTAAATAGAACTATCCACGACAATTAATTTAATGCCTGGGTGAAATAGGTATTAGTGACAGAGATAAGCAGGTTAATAAGACATTTATACTGGGAACAATTAAGTAATAGAGAGACCAGATAAGTGAATATCACATCTTATGAAGAGAATTGTGAGACAGGTGTGTAATATTCACATGCCTGATCATTTAATAACAGATGATAGCAGGTGTGAGGAATAAATCAGAAATAGATTAGGTAGGTGAAAGAAACATTCAACAATTTCAAACAATGTTCTAACATCGAAACAGCTAAGTTACACTTTCAAGTTAACATTGATCATGTGTTACATTTACTCTTTATTATTGTTTGGTGCAGAAACATACCAATGAAGTAACAATTTGAAGCTAACATTGAGGATAAAATGTGGTAGTGCAGATGAACCGTAGGTATATCATTGCAGCAGAAGAAACCGAAACACAGAAGTATCACAAACACTGGGATTGCAGGAAACACAACTTGACTGAGATCAAGGTTAGACAGCAAAGATACTTCAACCTTATAAAGAGACACAGGTCCTTGTTAAAGGGTGTACTTGGGAGAGATGGCAGGCATGCAATGGAAGACAGTGTTACATGTGGATGGAAAAAAATCAAGAGATTAATTGGAGGAACCTTGTATGAGTGAAAGAGATTGACTGGAGGAACCTCGTATGAATGCACTGTAAAGATTCAGGAAAGATTGTTTGACACCTATTACAACTGACCTGCCTAGAAAATCACAAACAGTATTTTAATGATGTGACTTTAAATTGATTGTTCAGTATGGTTCACATTCTTTTGTTCCTTATTTTCTTTTTCTAAGAATTGTGATGAAAATTGATTGACAGATGTTTGAGGGAATCTCACCTGTGTCATATATCTTGTTTCTGATCTTTGCTATTTCTTCTATAAAAAGTTCTTCCAGGAAATTGTTACTGTTACCAAAGGCTTGGTAAAAACAACACCATATATGGAACATAATAACAGCTGATGAACATTTGCTTAAGAATAGAAGCCCAGGGCTGTTGCATGGAAAACAACAACAACAACAACAACACAACAACAACAACACTGAAATAATTATTACTACAATAGTTACGATAATATTCTAGCAAAATGCTAGGATCCTTTTAAAAAAAATTGCATTTGAATGTTTGGATATTTTGATAAGATCAGGTGTAAGCATTGAGAGTATAAGTTGTATATAAATAACACATCATATGGAACTGAAATGGTGGCTCAGATTGCAGAATGTGTACAATTTGATGAGATTATAGATGACCGTTTCTAGCATAAATATGTAACATTAGTAGCAAACATAAGGATAGAACAAGGCAGTAGTAAGGTGTGTATTGGTCTTATCATAATCACTAGTCTTTTGTCACAGTTAACTTTGTCATTTTGTTAATTATATCCAGTCTGTGTTGCCAAACGTTACAAAGACCACGATAAGACAGCCACCATTTGAAATTTATCCAGCAACATTTGAACTTGAGTCTGGTCAGTCAGTTGCCTTAGAGGTTATATTCAGCCCTCAGTCGGAGAAGACCTACATCCAGGATATGACCATTGCTTGTGACAACTGCCAGATTTCACACTTTAAACTGAAAGGTAACTGTTCAGTTGCATTGACTTCATGACAAGAAACAATTTTTTCCTCTAGTTGTTACTGCAACAGATTTAAATATAAACTTGCTTCAGATTCTCCTTAGTAGTGGGACATTTTAGGGCTTTCATATACGGGTCTTGTCATTATGATGTGCCTTCCTCAGCACTTTTTTTCTCAGGTCATCTCTGGTAGACATTTGATGAGGCTGTATCAACCTCAGAGTCATTATTATTAGGGGAAAAAAACACCTGTCACTACCTGGAATTGATCCCAATGCTAGTCTAGTGTCCTAAGGGACTGCTCAGTGAATTTTAGCATGGAGATCGCATTCATTACTTATAGGTACAGCAAAGATAATCCCATGACTGATAGTGGGTGTAAAATAGTCAGGGCTTCACATTACTTAGTGCATAGCTATATGAGGTAGGCAGACCAGCTTCCTTCTGGGCCTCTTCTTTAATCCCCAGTTCAGACCTTTGTTACATTAATTTCACAACCTCAATTGAAGCCATTCACATTGACACTGTGCATGCATGTGTGCTTGAATGGGTGAGTGAGTGAGAGATAGAATGAGATGAGAGAGAGAGAAAGGATGAGAGAGTGAGTGAGAGAGAGAGATATGTGACTTCAAATGCATGACACACACACACACACACGCACACACACACACTGAATGTTATTAAGTAACAGGAATTTTATTATAATGTGCATAGAGGAGTAGAGACAACTAAAAATCTTATTTCAGGACACAAACTGGCTCTTTAGCAATACCCCATGTAGAGCTCATGAGGACTGAGCAGTTTGCGCATGTGCAGTAGTGATTACAAAATAGCTGCGCCACTATCGTCTTGGACTGTTGAAGAACACCAAGGTGTTATTTGTTTTTGTGTGTGTTCAGAGGGTGTGAAACCTTGTGAAATCTACAGAAGAATGATGAAGATCCTGGGTGCATCATTACAAATTAGAGAGTAAGAGGCAGTTAAAGTAGTGGAAACACCTGTTGTCTCTGATTAAGAAAACTTTAAAGACGCAGGAATCCGCTAAGAATGTCCTGATGATAATCTTTTCATATATATATATATATATATATATATATATTAGTTTATTTCCAGAAAAAGGGGTGAAACAGTGACTAATGCTCAATACAGTAACATGCTATAGTGTCTGTTATACGATTGATATGTTGGGGATTTCTCTCAAAAGGAGTATTGTTGCTTACATGGCTGCACAAACAGTGGATACATTTACATTCTCTGAAATGTGAGGTCTTGAAACATTCAGCATACAGACCCGACTTGGCGCTATCAGACTTTCACTTGTTTGGACCCTTGAAAGAACATCTGTGGGAGGTAATGGAGGTGGTGCAAAATTGGTTTCTGGCCACACCCAGAAACTTCTTCCTAGAAGGCATCAACAAGCTAGTGAACAGGTGAACCAAGTGTGTTGCCAGCTAGGGGGACTATGTTGAGCGATCTTCTTCTTCAACTTTCCGAGCCATTGAGGTTCTTTGCTGCAGATACAATCCGTCTCCATTCGTCTCTCTGGTTGACTTTCTCTTGCCAGTCGTTGATTCCAAGTGCTTGTAGGTCTGTATATATATTATCTCTCCACCGTCTTCTTGGTCTACCTCAGGGTCTATGATCATTTATTACTATGTTGAGAGATAACACGCAAAATTTCTAGTTCGCACTATTGTTAAATAGTTATTTGTAACATTCATGTTACTTAGCGACTTTCGCCCTTATATATATATATATATGTGTGTGTGCGTGCGTGCGTGCGTGCGTGCGTGCATGCGTGCGTGCGTGTATGTTCATTTCTTTGGCCACATTATGAGAAGACAAAAATTAGAACATGTTGTGACAATTGGAAACATTTGTGAAAAGAGAGATAGAAGAGGACAGTGACAGAAAACTCTTGACATTCTTGTGTCATGGCACAGAAGGGAGACAACACATGAATTGATACATGCCAGTGAAGATTGTATGATGTGGAGAAACATAATCACCCACGCCAGTTAGCATGACAATTGATAATGGTAAGGCAGCAACAACAATGAACATGTTAGCAAAAAGAGTCTGGGAGAACAGGAAGCTTACTGCCAAAACAAAAGTCCTCATCTACCAAGCCTGTGTCCTTAGTACTCTTCTTTATGGCAGTGAAACCTGGACAACTTACTCACACCAAGAGAAATGTTTGAACAGCTTTCATATGCAGTGTCTGCGAAGAATACTTGGTATTAAGTGGCAAGACAAAATCACAAATACTGAAGTATTGGAAAGATCAGGTTGTGTGACGGTGTATTCCATGCTCAGTCTTCATAGACTTAGATGGATAGGACATGTAAGGAGGATGGATGATGGTAGAATACCAAAGGAGATCTTTTTTGGTGAATTACAGATGGGTAGATCTCAGGGTCGGCCTCTACTACGATACAAAGATGTGTGTAAGCGGGACATAATTGATACAGGCATTGATAATGCACATTGGGAGCAAGTCGCCGCCTAATGTGTTGCATGGAGGGCAAATATCAGAAATGGAATAAAGACAAAGGAGAAAATGATTGCAGATAAAGCACACACAGAGCGTAAGAGACGTAAGATGGTGCATGATGGTGGAAATGGCCATGTTTTCACATGCGTCCACTGTGGACAAACATTTACAGCACAGATTGGCCTTATCAGCCACACTTGCCACCGCCATGGATCGTAGTTATTAAGCCTGTTTGAAGCACAATGTCTTTCAAGACGGATAGGTGCCAATGAAAATGATGATGATAATACCTAGAAGGGTTGTGTCTTTCTTAGCCTGATCGCTTTTGAGATGCTAAACAAATAAACAAAAATTAATGATGTAATACACAGGAATGGAGATCACACAGGCAGTGATGATGAGGTACCAATTGTTTCTGTTGTATATTAGCTCATCCAGTTCACTGAGGTACGTAGAGAAATAAAAGAAGAAGAGGTTAGACACAACACTTATTGCACGTAGTTACCATTGTTTCTGTTATATGCATCATATGCATTCTGTTATATCCAGTTCACTGAGTTTTCTTTTTGATTTTCAGTGTTATTAAAAGTTTAACACCCGGGAAGGTTAACCCGGTCAACAAATGCCCGCAGAAGAGGATGTGTCGGCCTAACGGTGCAAGAACGCAGCTCTGCAGTAAACAGGCACAACGCAGTCACGTCCGGAAAAAAAAATCCGGATGAACGAAGAAGAAGAAGAAGAAAAGTTTAACAAATATATTTAAAAAGAACTGGTTTCTACAACAAAAGCTAGCTCATTTGTTTAAGTGTTTCTGTTACCAAATTCTACTGCAGTCAGCATCTGTTAGCATACCACAAGAATTGTGCTACTAGTAGTTGCCTTACAGATAATGGCAACATTCAGAATAGCCATCTAACTGACATGTCTGTTGCTGTCCCCTGTTTAACAGGAGAAGGAGAAATTGCCAAAGTTAGCCTTGTTGAGGTTGAAATGGGTTTGAGTGAACCTCAGCCTGGAGAGTTCGTTGATGTCAGCACAAAACATCTGGTGAAATTTGAGGATCTGAACTCTTTCACTTACACTGAGAGAATAGCCAAAGTCAGCAACTGCACGTAAGTTTAATGTGAATGATAAGTAAATATTTACTTTAATAAATGAAAGAATCACACATGTAAGGGTGTTGTAGTAAGCATGGAAAAAGTCACAACATTTTTTTAAAGGGGTGTTTTTTCTTCAAGGGGGCAAGCATAAAGACTCAACGAATCACTAACAGGGTTGCCTGAGTGTCAACTGTTGCACTGTACTGTGAAGAAGGCTACGCTTATACTACCTCTCAGATCTTATGCAAAGGAATATAAAGCAGGGAAAGCCACGCTAGCAATGATGTTTCATGAATCCTCAGATCATGTAGTCTGAAACTACCAATCAGTGCTACAAATGGTAAGGAAATGGAAAGTTAGTGATGTAATAGTGTCTGCCAAGGAGTCTTTCAAAATTAAGTTATAGGCTATACCAAACAAATCAAACAGCTAGGGATTTGGATAAGTTAATATTCGACGGGGGTCTAAAATATATGCCATACAGTGCAGAGACATGGTGGTTGAGGTTTTCCATAAATCAGATTGGTAGGTGCAGAAAGCATTGCAGTAATTGCAACAAGTCCAACGGGATAATAAGAGAAGGATCATTGCAGAGACCTTGACATAGAACAACATACAACACCTCTAAGACTCACATTAAAAGCATTGTACAATGTCCTTCCATCAGCTGCGAATCTCATCAAATGATGACACCGCCTTCCCTCTTTGTTAGTAGAAGCAGGCTGTTGAGCATGTGTTGTCTGCTTGCAAGGTAGCTTTAGGTTAAGGGTGCCAGGACAAGGTACTTACAGATTTGACCACTATAGTGGGTGTAGCAAAATGTTTACTATGCAGTGAAACCATTTTCATGGCAAAAACAGCTGCATGTGTTTAACCTCCATATATTCTCAATAGTACATATGTAAAAAAAATGAAGTGAAGAAGACACAGTCAGTGGTAACTGGAAAGTTCAGAGCAGAGACAGAGACCCTGAAAACCGCAGCAGAAATGTTGTTGACAGAGAAAATAATAAAGAGAAACAAATGGCCCTCTTTACAGATGCAGTGTCAGTTGTTTCAATACTGAAAAGCAGAAATGGTCAAAACTAGCTGACTTAAGAGAGGCACCGCATAAACTGTCATATATCCAATAGAGTTGTAATACAGTGTATCACCTCACAATGCAACATACCTGGAAATGAAAAAGCTGACAGATTGGCAAAGGAAGATAGAAGACTACCTCTATCTGGTATAGATGTAACTTATGATGAGACCAAGATATTTATAAAAATTATTTACAGAATCTTTAAACTCAGCACAGGACACAACAGGCTGCAATACCATATAAAAAATATGAATAAAATTTGGTGGAACTGCGGTAAAGCTGTGAAAATGTAAACATTATAAAATGACACAAAGTAGTGCAGCTTTACATAACAGAATTACGACACATACAGGACGTTGCGGCGATTAGCCTTCATCAGCAAACAAACACATTCACAAAAACACAACATATAGTCACAGAGATCTCCTGTGACTACATTAAAACGTGACGACAGGACGAGAAGAATAAAAAGATGAAAAAATGAAAGCAATGAAGAGAAAATGAAAATTGGAAAAAAATTTTCCAACTTACCTCAGAATATCACCAATGTCTTCTTTTTATACTCAACCGAGCGAGTGGGATGTAGGATGATGACGGGGTGGTGGGTGTAATGGTAGTGAGCATCCCAGGTACTGGAGTGGAAATGGGGGAAGGGAAGGGAAGCAGGAAGGTAGGACGGCAACCTATGATAGCATCTGAGCAATCCCAGTGGATGTACTTACAAAGCATGCGTGGGTGCCAGTGAAGGGTTGGCCCTAGTGGACGAATATGGAAGAGCAATGGAGTGTGCACCCAACTATGATGGTAATACTAACCATACTCACATTATGTACTCCTTTATGTTATTGTGAGGCGAGTCCTAAAGTCTGGGTGGACTGATATGTGTGAGCGCACATACATTCATCTACACCGCTCAACAGAGAGAAAGAGAGAGAGAGAGAGAGAGAGAGGGAGGGAGGTTAGTATAGTTACTGCGATATTCCACATGGGGTTTGCGGATTAGGTTGGTCTAAAAATACGATTCTTCACTCATACTGTTCCCTATGAAATAGGGTCAGTAAGATTTATTGTTATACCACGTATTTTAGGATCAAATCACCCAATGCTTGTGTTATTGGGGTTGTATAAGATCCAACCCCCGGTAATACACATGATATAGGCAAGCACAAAGAGGTAAGATTGTTGAGAGAGAGAGAGAGACACTCACCACCCTATCATCCTATTTCCCACTCCCTCGGTTGAGTATAAAAAGAAGACATCAGTGATATTCGGGGTTATTCACAGCTCGGAATTCTGAGATAAGTATGAGCATATTTTCCAATTTTCATTTTCCCTTCATTGCTTTCATGTTTTCATCTTTTTGTTCTTCTCGTCCTGTCGTCACGTTTTTATGTAGTCAAAGGAGATCTCCTTGACTATATGTTGTGTTTTGTGAATGTGTTTGCTGATGAAGGCTTATTGCCGCAACGTCCTGTATGTATCGTAATTCTGTTATGTAAAGCTGCACTACTTTGTGTCATTTTATATTTGACTGTTAGTGCTAATGCTACACTGAAAGGAAGACTACTGTACTTCTAGTGTTGATGCTGTATTACTAAGAGAACTGTTGTACTATTAATGTTGATACTGTATTAATAGAAGAACTATTTGACTGTTAGTGCTAATGCTACACTGAAAGGAAGACTACTGTACTTCTAGTGTTGATGCTGTATTACTAAGAGAACTGTTGTACTATTAATGTTGATACTGTATGAATAGAAGAACTATTTGACTGTTAGTGCTAATGCTACACTGAGAGGAAGCCTACTGTACTTTTAGTGTTGATGCTGTATCAAGAGGAAGATTATTATTTTACTGCCTTGTGCTAATTCTGTTAGCAGTGGTGTCAGATATAAAGAGTGACTGTAACCTTTGAAGATTAATCTTACACGCACAAAAGCACATTTGATAATAAGGAAATAATGAGAAAATTAAGTTATCATTCCAAATCCAAAATTGTGACAGAACAAATCAAGTTTTGACACTACAGTCAATACACAATACACCAGGTACAGAACAGTTGGTGAATATAACAGACATACTAGCAGGTCAAGAGTAACTGTCTCAGTTCATTTGCTAATTATTTGTAGAGAGGAAGGATCTGACGTTTGCTCAGTGCAGTTGTCAAGCTGATACTGTAGGTTAGCACTGGCTGTGTCGTGTCAGATTGATGGTGTCAGCACTCCTGAAGGCAAGGTTAATGTCAGGATGGCACACACTGGGGTGTCAATAGGTGAAATAAGCTGGATTAGAAGGTGAGGAAGCAACAGGAGAAAGGTTCTTGGAACTCATGCAGAAGTGAGTCCATCCCAATAAGATCTCATGCAGCTAAAGGTAGACACATTTGCTTTTAGTGAGGACTCATGATGACCTTCAGCTGTACATGCTTTGTTGGTGGAGTGGAGTTTCCTACTACTTATAGAAACAGAGATTACTTGAGGCAAACATCCTTATAAAAAAAGCAGACCTAAATTTTACTATAGTAAATATAATTTTCTGATCTTTTATGAATATATTTCCTAAATACACATTTGTTTACATTATTATTATTATTATTATTATTATTATTATTATTATTATTATTATTATTATTATTATTATTAAAATTTAGAACTCTTTACTCCAGATGAAACAACTGATCCACAGGAAATAAATGAACTTCTATTTGTAGACGATCAGTGCCTGTTTTATAGCGATGAGGGCAGACTGCAAAATCATATTAATAATCTGAGTTCAACATGCATGAGATACAATATGAGTATAAATACAGCTAAAACCGAAGTAATGCGAGTTAGCAGATTGCCAGGCCCAGTAAGTATACAGATAAATAGCACAACTCTGAAACAAGTTAAAGAATTCAAATATCTTGGAAGTATGATCACAGAAGATGGCAGATTGGACAGAGAAATCGAAATCAGATGTCAAAAAGCTAGTGCACTTACATATCAACTATCACCCTTACTGAAACATCCAAATATACCCATGTCCGCAAAATGACAGATAATAAACAGCATATTCACACCAACCCTATGCTACCAATCTCAAACCTGGACTTTATCCAAAATACACCTTCGCAAAATCAACACCTGCAAAATGAGATGCCTGAGGAGAGCTGCCAACTTAACAATCCGAGACCGAGTAAGAAATGCTATTATCAGACAGACAATGGGATCAACACCTTGTGCCACATTTATTGAAAGACAGAAGATCCAGTGGTTTGGCCATGTCTTTAGAATGCAACACCAGCAACTACCATCACTGGCCTTACATAAAAGATCAACTGCGACGAGACCACGAGGACGTCCAAGAAGAAAATGGATTGATGACATCAAAGACATTGTACAACCACACGGAATGACACTATACATTACCATCCACTGGGCTCTGGAATGCAAATTAATCCTCCCCACGATGCTTGATGGCAGAAGTGGAAGATGATGATGATGATGATAATTATTATTATTATTATTATTATTATTATTATTATTATTATTATCATTGTTGGTATTGTTTACTCACCTTAATAAAACATACATTTGAAATGTTCAGTTATATATAAAATAAATCATTTAGTTACAATAAAAAATAAAGTGATACATTTTAAACACACACACAGTATGGAAAAGCTGTCACTAGAGAATTTAAAATCTGGTTTTGACATTTAGATTAAGTTTGACTATCATGTTGCATTAAAAAAAAACTAAATGTGAAATGATTTCATCACCATCATGTGCCATGTTGATAAGTGTCAGGGGTCATGGTTTACCGTCTCACACAATTGCCTGTTTCAGATCAGCTATGTGTCCTTGTCCCAGTTATACCCTGTGGCCAAACCATCCAAATATTTATCTCTTTATTTCCTCTAGCTCTTTTCCCCATCAAGTTTCTCAGCTGTCACTAAGTTTTCAAGTGTATTTCTCTCCAAAATGTGCCCAAAAAAAAGAAAGATCTTGACTGTTTCTGTCTGATGTCACTTAACAGTTTATGGTTTTCATTTCTTTCTTGAATAACAGCCTCATTTGTTTTTCTGTCCATCAATTATATGCTTTGTATTTTCCTCAGAAATCACATTTCTTCTGCCATCAGCTGCTTCTGAGCTTGTCTGCTTATTGTCCATGTTTCATATGCATAAAGCAGCAGTGATTATTTATTTCATATGCATAAAGCAGCAGTGATTATTTATAGCATTTTAACTCTGTTCTATTCACTGCAATAGACAACTATTTATTGATATGTTTTCCATCTTAAACAAGGCTACTTTTGCCATTGTGATTCTTATTCTAATCTCTGCAAGGCAGTTTCTATGTTATAACTTTTCTAACATAGTAGTACTGATTTACCTTATTTCTTTCTTCTTGGAGGTGACCGTGATTGCTGTTTTCTTATAGTTTAATTCTAACCCTACTTGCTCACAGTGTACAATAACAGCACCCATTAAATGCTGCATGATCTGCTATGAATATTGCAACACCTGCATATCTGACACTGTTGATGTTATATCGTCCAATGTTGATTTCTCAAATATATTTTCACAGTGTAGGGAAAAAAGATCTGGAGATTACACATCACTATTACACACCTCACTTGACTGGCTGGTGTTGGCCTACTTCATTGTCAGTTTTTATGGCAGCATGTTCCAATATATGATCTTTGCAAGTGTAAGATCTTTCCCATCAGTTTGAAGATCTGTAAGCATTTTTATTATGTCAATGTATCTTACTCAATCAAAAAGCTTTTGTGCAGTCAACAAAGCAAAGATATAGGTTGTTGCTTACTTGTATTGAACAGTATCTATTAATGTTCTCAGCAAATACACCAGTATTTGTTGTACCCTTGCATTCTACAAATTCTCATTGCTCTTCCCCTGTTTCTAGTTATATTTTCTTCCTAAGTCTTTACATGATAATGTTAAGCAAAAACTATGTGATGTGATTCGCTATGCAAATTGTTTGATGTTGATCACACTCTACAGCTCCTGATTTATTCAGCATTCCAGTAAACATAGATTCACATAAAGCAGGAAGTATATCTCCAGTTTCATATATTTTGGTCAGTAGCCTGGTGACCTGGTCTAATTTATATTCTTCTAAGGCATTGACAGTTTCAGTTATGATGTTGTCTGGATATGGGGTGTTGCTATATATATCATGTGGTTAAGGGCATTCTGAATGTTCATCCTCATAATCTTTCAATGTTATTGGGAATATAAAACTGTTTCTCCCATGAATGGTTGTAATTCTTTGTGTTTCTGCTAACTTTAACCCTTACTCATTTGTATTGATATACTTTTGTAGTGAGATCACTAATTAATTCATTTGTGTATTAAGTTGGTAATTTGGGAGTGTATTGATTTTCAATCTCCCTGTAATTTTCAAGCCATGCTTATCTTTTCTCCTTTTCATAATTTTCAACTTTTTCTTTGAATCTTTTTACTTCTTGCATTGATTGTTTTGTTTGATTAGACAGTGCAACAAATCTGTTCTATGTTCCCTTTGTCATTTAAATAATATAAGTAAATTATACTTCATCTAGGAAAACTGAACTACAATACCAGTGGATGGTTTATAAACCAATTGTGACTTCTTGCTTCCCGGATGTCCAGCATAATAACAATATCACAGAAGAAGAAAGAGTTCCAGATCTGCAGTCTGCTTTCAGTGTTTTCCCTAGCAATGGAGTGCTACAGCCATCTCAGACAGCAGATTTCAGACTCACCTTTGCTCCTTCGGCTGTAAGCTGTTTGTAATGTGTGTCCCGAGAGTTCAGCGATCAGTTCTGAATAGATTCTGTGCTGGTAACTTAGTAATCAGGAGAAATGTTTGCAAACTGGTTAGTCATATGAGGTGCAGACACTGTAATTCAATCCCACGTGGTGACTGTATTAGATTTGTCTGGACCATTTGGCTGTGGAGTTGACCTGACTTTGTGTCATTGTCTGGCTCTGTGGGAACATTCTGAGGTGGAAGGATAACAAGAAAGGAGCTGGTGACTATGTCATGTCCTAAGTGTGTCAAGACTCACTTCACAGACTCCCTGCAGTGTCTCTGTGGGATTACCTTCTGTTTAAAACTTAGTAAATGATATGTTCTTGTCAATGTAAGTAAATTTTACCAAACCAAAATGAAACACCAAACATATATATGTCATAAGACATAAGATTTAATTTTCCAGAATTTACCCACTCCCGAGAATGTCAAGAAGGATAAAGGGGCTGAAACATTAGTTTATAAAAATAAGACTATTTTGCCTCTTAGGAATTGTGCACTTTTGATGAGTTAGAATATCATCACTGATATACAAAAGTGAAGTCAGTCGCTTATCTAATATTGCTGCAAAGAAGACTGGAGGGGAAAGTTAAAAACAGGTAAGCACTAGGTATACACAGGTACCATACAGGAGGATTGAGATGGAAGAACAGTCTTCAGAGTGTAACACCAGAGCGATAAATAGAAAGTATTGGAGGTAAGGCAGCAAACCATCATTGTGAAGATTGTACTTGACTGAAGACATCATAACTAATAGGCCACAGTGTTGTATGGTGAGATGATCAGCTGCTTTCTGTCTTGTACAACATGGTCAGTCTGAACACTGTGAAGCTTCTGTAGAGCCTGAGGTCAGAGTAAGATAGACACTCTAGGCAACCCTCCAACAGCTCTGTTAATCACATGGACCTGTGGCAGAGTCAGCACACTGGCTTACTAACACATTAGGTCAGAGTTACTGGCACCTTGCCATCTTGACAAGACGATACATTGTTACATTATGCTTCAAGAAAGGCATCATAAATACAAACCATGGTGGGGATCACAAAGCCTGGGCAGAATTGTAGAGACCATGTGTTGCCCATGTAGCATGATTCCTCTCTTGGCTTGCTTAGTTTACTCCAGAGGAAAGGTAACACATCTGGAACAAGACAAGCTGCAGAAGCTGCCAGATCAGCAAAGCAATGCTCTAACTGTCCTTCTGTCAGAACTTCGATCCTAGGCCACTTGCCGAGCAAGGTTTAGGGCCTGGTCTGCCCTGCTATTTCCTCACACTAGGATAAAGCTTTTACCCTTCCTGTTGTGCTAATTGTGCCAACGAGTTGGCACAACCTGTTTGCACAATGTGGGATGTCGGGTTCGGTGAGCATCAATCAACATTCACCACTAACAGAAAGCAGGTAGTACTGTCTACTGTCATACGGTAGCTCAGACATATCTGACTAAGACCTGACTCAAAAATAACCTTTGCTCCCTGGGAAGCAAACCTGGGTTGCAAGAATGGGAATATATATATATGTGGCAGTTGGGGTTAAATCCCTACCAATATAATACATCGCTTGTTCCGTCAACTCATTACATTTGTATTTTCAATCTTTCCGAGAATAAATGGAAGTGAAGAATGGAACTGGGCACTCAATCTTATTATTATGTGACCTAGTAAAATGAAAACTTGACATGTGTGTAAATGTGTCTGTTACTGTACTTTACTAACTGCAGGTCTGAAATGAAGTTTCAAGAGTTTGGTGTTATTAATTATGTGAAGGTGGATATGTACATCCAAGGTATATGTTCACTCTGTGAAGTAGTTTTCCACCCTCCTACTCTTCTTCTTCCTGTTAATCTTTTCCCTCTTTCTCTGCTTCCAACTGTTTGTTGTACCTCTTGTTGCTTCAGTCTTCAGGACCTGATCACTCTTGGTGAAACCTCACTTTAAAAAGTGGAGTAATACACATATTTAGGCAGCAATGCAGACACAGATTGAGATATTAAAATAAGAATACAAAAGACAAGGGGAGATTTCATCACACTAAGATATTTGTGGAGTAAACAAAATTAAACCTTGTCTCAAATTTAACTGTTATGTTAATTGGTACTGTTTGTATGGGTCAGAAACATTGAGAATGACTAAAAGAATTACAAATAACCTACACAAGTTTATTAACTGGTGCCTATGCAGAATTGAGGGAATAAAATGGTGTGATAGAATCACTAATGCTGAGCTTAGACATACAACTAAACAGGTTCTAGCAAATCAAGATGTGAAAGAAAACTAAACAGGTTCTAGCAAATCAAGATGTGAAAGAAAACTAAACAGGTTCTAGCAAATCAGGAGGTGAAATAAAACTAAACAGATTCTAGCAAATCAAGATGTGAAAGAAAACTAAACAGGTTCTAGCAAATCAAGATGTGAAAGAAAACTAAACAGGTTCTAGCAAATCAAGATGTGAAAGAAAACTAAACAGATTCTAGCAAATCAAGATGTTAAAGAAAACTAAACAGATTCTAGCAAATCAAGATGTGAAAGAAAACTAAACAGATTCTAGCAAATCAAGATGTGAAAGACAACTAAACAGATTCTAGCAAATCAAGATGTGAAAGAAAACTAAACAGGTTCTAGCAAATCAAGATGTGAAAGAAAACTAAACAGATTCTAGCAAATCAAGATGTGAAAGAAAACTAAACAGGTTCTAGCAAATCAAGATGTGAAAGAAAACTAAACAGATTCTAGCAAATCAGGAGGTGAAAGAAAACTAAACAGATTCTAGCAAATCAAGATGTGAAAGAAAACTAAACAGATTCTAGCAAATCAAGATGTGAAAGAAAACTAAACAGATTCTAGCAAATCAAGATGTGAAAGAAAACTAAACAGATTCTAGCAAATCAAGATGTGAAAGAAAACTAAACAGATTCTAGCAAATCAAGATGTGAAAGAAAACTAAACAGATTCTAGCAAATCAAGATGTGAAAGAAAACTAAACAGATTCTAGCAAATCAAGATGTGAAAGAAAACTAAACAGGTTCTAGCAAATCAAGATGTGAAAGAAAACTAAACAGATTCTAGCAATCAAGATGTGAAAGAAAACTAAACAGATTCTAGCAAATCAAGATGTGAAAGAAAACTAAACAGATTCTAGCAAATCAAGATGTGAAAGAAAACTAAACAGGTTCTAGCAAATCAAGATGTGAAAGAAAACTAAACAGATTCTAGCAAATCAAGATGTGAAAGAAAACTAAACAGGTTCTAGCAAATCAAGATGTGAAAGAAAACTAAACAGATTCTACCAAATCAAGATGTTAGGAAAAGACTTTGGTGCTGGCTAGGGCACACACTGAAAAAACCTGATAATTGTAATAGCTGTGAGTCATTCTTCTAGAATACACAGGACAAACAAAACAGAGCGAGACTTTAAAGCACAAGAACCAGAGAATTAAAGACAGATGAATAACATAGGGAGGACATGGGAGGAGCTGCAGGGGATGGCAGCATGGCTTGGCATGAGGTGGCTGAGAGCTATGCTC
This sequence comes from Cepaea nemoralis, assembly GCA_014155875.1. NCBI lineage: Eukaryota > Metazoa > Mollusca > Gastropoda > Stylommatophora > Helicidae > Cepaea > Cepaea nemoralis. The sequence goes on along the minus strand of JACEFZ010020732.1, from coordinate 23,489 downwards.
CAATGGGAGATAGAGGGCATGAGGTGGTGGAGAGCTATGCTCCCTATGCTCCAGTGGGAGACAGAGGGCATGAGGTGGTGGAGAGCTATGCTCCAGTGGGAGACAGAGGGCATGAGGTGGTGGAGAGCTATGCTCCAGTGGGAGACAGAGGGCATGAGGTGGTGGAGAGCTATGCTCCTGTGGGAGATAGAGGGCATGAGGTGGTGGAGAGCTATGCTCCAGTGGGAGATAGAGGGCATGAGGTGGTGGAGAGCTATGCTCCTGTGGGAGATAGAGGGCATGAGGTGGTGGAGAGCTATGCTCCAGTGGGAGATAGAGGGCATGAGGTGGTGGAGAGCTATGCTCCAGTGGGAGATAGAGGGCATGAGGTGGTGGAGAGCTATGCTCCAGTGGGAGATAGAGGGCATGAGGTGGTGGAGAGCTATGCTCCAGTGGGAGATAGAGGGCGTGAGGTGTGGAGAGCTATGCTCCAGTGGGAGATAGAGGGCGTGAGGTGGTGGAGAGCTATGCTCCAGTGGAGAGATAGAGGGCGTGAGGTGGTGGAGAGCTATGCTCCAGTGGGAGATAGAGGGCGTGAGGTGGTGGAGAGCTATGCTCCAGTGGGAGATAGAGGGCGTGAGGTGGTGGAGAGCCATGCTCCAGTGGGAGATAGAGGGCGTGAGGTGGTGGAGAGCCATGCTCCAGTGGGAGATAGAGGGCGTGAGGTGGTGGAGAGCCATGCTCGAGTGGGAGATAGAGGGCGTGAGGTGGTGGAGAGCCATGCTCAGTGGGAGATAGAGGGCGTGAGGTGGTGGAGAGCCATGCTCCAGTGGGAGATAGAGGGCGTGAGGTGGTGGAGAGCCATGCTCCAATGGGAGATAGAGGGCGTGAGGTGGTGGAGAGCCATGCTCCAGTGGGAGATAGAGGGCGTGAGGTGGTGGAGAGCCATGCTCCAGTGGGAGATAGAGGGCGTGAGGTGGTGGAGAGCCATGCTCCAATGGGAGATAGAGGGCGTGAGGTGGTGGAGAGCCATGCTCCAATGGGAGATAGAGGGCATGAGGTGGTGGAGAGCCATGCTCCAATGGGAGATAGAGGGCATGAGGTGGTGGAGAGCCATGCTCCAATGGGAGATAGAGGGCATGAGGTGGTGGAGAGCCATGCTCCAATGGGAGATAGAGGGCATGAGGTGGTGGAGAGCCATGCTCCAATGGGAGATAGAGGGCATGAGGTGGCTGAGAGCTATGCTCCAATGGGAGATAGAGGGCAGAAGGAGACAGAAGAGGGCCCTGACATAGCCATACACATTTGGTATGCCATTAACTGTCGAAGGCCAGGGTTGTGTTCTGAAAGTCATGCAGTTTGTAGTTTTGAGTAGTATGTTCTACAACTGGGCATGTCCTAGAACAACTCTAGATTATATAAAGGGTTCTGCTGAAAAAAGAAAATGAGAAAGATAGGATCCTTAAGTAACATCACATGATAAATGATCTACTGTAAAGCATACTGGAGGGAGGATTGAGTTGAGTATGAAAGAGGGAAGTAAAGATATAATTGGACAGGCAATGTTAAGATATGGTTAGACAAGCCTAGCAGTATCTGTATGTATTAGGTTAAATAACTAGGATTCAAGACAGAAACAGAGAGGAAACATGACAGAGAGAAAAAGACACAGGGAGAGAACAAGAGCAGCATAGAGTGATAGAGAGACAGAGAGAGAAAGATATATATATATATACTATATATATATATATATATCTATATATATATATATATATATATATATATATATAATATATATATATATATATATATATATATATCTATATATTATATATATATATATATATATATATATATATGGAGAGAGAGAGAGAGAGAGAGAGAGAGAGAATAGAGTAGTACTGTACTGTTATAATTATATATTAAATTACTTTTTTGTGTATATATGAGGAGGGCGTCATAAAAGGTTGTGTATTGTCTCCTGATTTGTTCTCATTGTACAGAGAATATATAATGAGATCTACTGCAAATATGCTAGGATCTTGGTGGTTGATAAAATATAAATAACTTACGTTATGCTGGACGACACCCTCTTAATAGCAACAAGGCAGAACAATCTACAGGCATGATAGATGCAGTGGTTGTGAAGAGTGAAAGAATGGGCCTTTAGTTTGAACAATTGAATGACTGAAGTCATGGTGATATCAAAGAAACAAATTGTGCTTAAATGTGCAATTAAAGTACAGAATGTTATTTTGGGCCAAGTGCAGAAATTCAGATATCTAGGCACATGGATAACATCAGATGGAAGATGCATCACTGAGATAAAGAGCAGAATAGGACAAGCAAAAACGGCATTCTATTGAATGAAGAACCTTTCGTGCAATAAGTTACTGTCCTTGAAAGTAAGAAAAGGAGTTCTTGCATGTTACATAGAACCAATTTCAACATCCGGCTGTGAGTCCTGGACAATTAGTAAACAAGTAAAAAAAAATACTTGGAAGCCTTGGAGATGTGATTTTATAGAAGAATTCTGACAATTAATTGGACAGCTAAAAATAGCAATCAGGACGTTTTAAGGGAACTGAGTCACAATGACAACTTATCACAAACATCAGAAAGAGTTAGTCATCTTTTTTGGGCACATTATGAGAAGACAAAAACTGGAACATGTTGTGACAATCGGAAAGATGTGCGGAAAGAGAGATAGAGGAAGACAGCGTGAAAAGATTATTGAAAGTCTTGTGTCATGGCACGGAAGGGAGTCAACACATGAATTGATTCATGACGTCGGAGATTATAATTAGTGGAGAAGCATAATCGCCCGCGCCAACTGGCAAGGCACTGGATAATGATGGATGTACACATGAGTTGTCCTGTTGTACATGATTTTCAGTTGACATGCGGGTCTCGGAAGATATTGGTTGCATTTAAAAGAGAGGGTGGAGGTATTGTATTTTCTACTGTCATTTCAGACTCTTGTACATGCACCTACTGAAGAGAAAGAAGATGATATTAAAGAAGACTTTTATAATGATCTGGAAGATGTCATAGAAGAAACCCCCAAACAGGACATCCTGATTGTGCTGGGAGACTTCAATGCAAAAATAGGTAGAGAGCAAACTAATACAAATGTGGCCGGTATGGAAAGCCTACATACAACTTCAAATGATAATGGATGGAGAGTCATCAACCTGGCAGAAGCCAAAGGACTGCAGATTAGCAGTACCAGACTACAAAGAAAGGATATACACAAACAAACTTGGAAATCATGTGACAAGAGAACCTATAATCAAATTGATCACATTTTAATTAACAACAGAAATGCATCAAACATACAGCAAGTTAGAAGTTATAGAGGAGCTGAGTGCCACAGTGACCACTTTCTCGTTGGAGCAAAATTTAAAATAAAACTTAAGAGGGCTTTCTATACTAAATTACAAAGATTACACCCAACATATAACAGAGAAAAACTACAAGAAATTACAGTCAAAGAGAAATTTACAGATGAAATAAATGTAAACTTGAAACTCTGCAAAACCCTTTGGAGGAAAGTGTTGACCAAACTTGGTTGAACATCAAGAATACAATTCAATCTACCACAGAAGAATGTCTCGGTGTGTTAACCATGCATAGAAAGAACAGATGGTTCAATCAAAAATGTGAAGAAGCAGTCATTTGAAAAAGAATGCCAGACATTTATGGTTAAATGACATCAACAACATCCAAAAGGAAGAGCATTATAGAAATGAATGTAAAGAGGCTACAAAAATAGTCCGACAGCATAAGCGAGAATATATGAGATATAATCAAAGGTATGGAATCTAATCACCAGAAAAATGAACCCAGAAAATTTTTTAAAGAACTGAAATCAATGAAACGAGGGCACCAACAAAACACATATGGTTTAAAAGACAAACATGGGAATATGATAAATACCAATGAGAAAATGTGCAATACATGGAAGAATATTTTGTTGAATTACTAAATTGTGAAGCTCCAAGTAACATTTTCCCACAGGAAGAGGTTCTAACATGCGAACCACAAATTGAAGAACCTACATTTGAAGAAATCCTATATGTAATCACACGACTTAAAAACAATAAGGCAACTGGGACTGATGGAATTGCTGCTGAATTTATAAAGGCAGGTGGCCATGCATTACATCTAAAGCTATACGAACTAATAATAAAAATCTGGAGGACAGAAGAATTACCCCATGACTGGAAAGAGTCATTATTGATACCTATCTTTAAGAAAGGAGACAAGTTCCAATGTGGAAATTATAGAGGAATATCACTACTGTCCACAAGCTATAAGATACTAACCGCAGTATTACTAAATAGACTAAAACCATATTCAGAAGACATATTAGGTGACTACCAAGCGGGTTTTAGACAAAACAGATCAACAATAGATCAGATATTTATCTTACGACAAATAGCCGAGAAAAATTGGGAATATAAAAGAGATCTCCATAACATTTTTGTGGATTTTAAAAAGGCTTATGATTGTGTCCATAGGAATAGTCTATGGAATGCTATGCAGGAATTTGGAATACCAAGGAAGTTAATCAACATGACCAGACTATGCATGGAAGATACTTATAATATAGTAACATATAAAGGCAGGAAATCAGACCCTTTCCAAATAACATCTGGCTTGAAACAGGGTGATGCACTATCGCCGCTACTCTTCAATCTGGCTCTAGAGAAAGTTGTAAGGAAGGTAAAGGAGGAATGTGATATTGGAGGAACATCCAAGCTGCTTGGTTATGCAGATGATATAGATATTATAGGGCAAAGTGAACAAAAGACATTGGAAATATTGACTCACTTAAAGGAAAAAGCCCAACAGATGGGCTGGTCATCAACCAAGATAAGACAGAATATATGGTAATTTCAAGAGACGGAATGGCTAAAAACTCTGGCCACATACAAATAGATAATATGACCATTAAAAGAACGGAAACATACAAATACCTGGGTACAATCTTCAACTGCTCCAACATCATAAGGGAAGAAATACAAACTAGAATCAACTCTGGAAATAAGATATACTATGCACTACAACATCTACTAAAATCAAAGGCGCTATCTCGTAACACCAAAATCACAATATACAAAACACTGATCAGACCAGTTGTGCTGTATGGCTCTGAAACCTGGAGTACAACGAAAGGAGACGAAGCCTTGTTACAAACCTTTGAGAACAAAATTTTAAGACGCATCTTTGGACCCATTAGGGATACACAAAGTGGAGAGTGGAAAAGAAGAAGTAACAAAGACATTTATGATCTGTTTAAGTCCCTGCTAATCACTGGTATCATGAAGGCTAATAGACTACACTGGCTGGGGCATATAGAAAGAATGGAAGATAATAGGGAAACAAAACTCGCTTACACTCAGGAAATAAATGACCGTAGACCCCGAGGTAGACCAAGAAGGCGGTGGAGAGATAATACATATACAGACCTACAAGCACTTGGAATCAACGACTGGCAAGAGAAGGTCCACCAGAGAGACGAATGGAGACGGATTGTATCTGCAGCAAAGAACCTCAATGGCTCGGAACGCTGAAGAAGAAGATTTCAGACTCTTTGCCGTCATAGAGAGACTACTTCCAGTTTGAACTTCTGAAAAGGTGACTCACAAATTCACATTCCATTTATGGTATGTTGCCTTCATTCAACATACAGTAAACTGTCATTGGGAACATGCTATTGGTGCTCTTTGCTTCATTTTTCTTTCTCTGTAAAATGTCTTCATAGTTATCTTGGCTACTGTATATCTTAGTTACATATCTTAGACATGGGTGTGCTGGAGGTAGTTTAATCCCTTGTGTTTACTTCAGTAGTGATGGACCAATACTGCGGTTGGTTCCCCTTTAGGAAGCAAGCGTGCATTAATGATATTCATTGGGTTCTACAATGATAGTCTTCTTTAATCTAGCTGTGTTTTTCAAAAGTGCTAATCTCGTGTGTAATGTATACTATTTTGGTCTTTTCAAGAAACTGTTCATTTGTGCTTGTTAGGAAAGGGACTTCCACAGTGTTGCCCACATGCTCATACAGAACGCTCCACCACAAAGATATGGAATATCAATGCCTGGCAACAGGAAAATGACTATTTATGATTTTGAAATAATGTCAGATGAAGACACCATCTTAGAACCAGGAGGATGTAAGTAATAAACACCAGTAGTAGCATTTTCATAATATGATACAAACATTGATATAAATTTCCGGTACATGATTGCTGAACCTCTTCTTCCTTTTTTGCAGTTGTCCTGAGAGGGTGCCTTTCCTCTATTTAATATTTTATATATATTCTGTGATAAGTTTGATCATTTTATAATGTTGCCAGGGCATTGGCCTATGAAACTTACTCTTTAGGATTTCCAACTACTGAAGTATTGGTAGCATCCACTCTGTGCACACGGAACCTCCTATTATCTACCCTTATCTGAGAAGGCTGATATCTAATCATATCAGCATATATAGTGACATGGGGGACTGCCTCGAGAGCTGGAGGTCCCGGGTTCAGGCCCCGGTGAGGACTGGCATTTTTTCGCGTGGACTTCTAGTTATAAAATTTCCTCTGGTCTCTGGGTAGTGAGATCGGACGCCCGTGTGTATTGTTGCGCACGTAAAAAATCCCTTGGCACAGGTTTGAGTTAGGAGAAGAATGGAGCACTTATGGGTCACACCCGTGTGCTGTGATGTTGATCCATCGACTAAACTAAACTAAACATAGTGACATCAGCTAAAATATCAGTGTAGATTCTGACATGATCTAGTTCACTACTGAAATATCAAGGTACAATGTGACATCATCTAAATCACTACTCAGATAAGAGATTACTATTTGATGTAATCCATTTCTCTACTCATATATCTGGGTGAAGTGTAACATCATCTGATCTACTCATCAGATATCAGGATGGTCTGTGACATTATCTGGTCCACTATTCGCATATTAGGGTAGAGTGTGACATAATCCAATTCACTACTGAAATATGTAGGTGAAGTGTGCTCATATTTTGTGAAATCTAATATCTGATTCATGACTCAAATATCAGCGTGGAGTATGGCATTATTCGATTCATTACCCGCATATCAAGACCGCGTTGCACTGTTTTTTTAAAAATTAAATGGGTGCGGGTCATTCAGAAAGCAAAGGCAAACTACTGAGTGTAAACTTGCCAAGACATCAACAACCAAAAACGCTGATGTTGACTGCAAACGTCCTGTAAAGGATATGCAACTAACTTTGTTTTTAACCCACATATCAGGGTGGAGTATGCTTGCTTGCTTGCATTCACTGGCTGTGAACTCTAGCGTGAAGTCCTGTATGTCGGATGAAGACATCCTGTTGTCCAACATCAGTGTGATATCACACCGGACTGAGGTTTGCGTGAGTATCCGTTGTCCCATGTCTGGCTTATTGATGTGCAGACTGGTGGTTCCTCGCCGCACAGGCAGATACTCTCAGACTTCGGAAGAATCAGCGATCCTACTACGTTAGTCAGGACCCTGAAGGGACCTGTTGCCCAGGACGCACGACTAGGACATGTTAGTAGGTCTTGGCCAGTATAGAACCTGGCCCTGGTGCCTTGGAAACACCTCTGCGTCCCAGGGTGGAGTATGACATTATCTGTTTTATTACCCAAATATCAGGGTGGAGTATGACATCTGATTCATCACTCAAATAAGAGTATTGAGTGTGACAACAGCAGTTTAAAAAAAAATAGTCCTTCAACAAGCCATATATTCAATGCTTTTCTAGCAATAAGTCAATGCCAGCCTTCATACAACTCTCATCATTGGTTCTAAATGAAACCATTTGCATTATTTGCATGTATTTCTGGAAAATAATAATACAAGTTCCCTTAATATACCTCATGCTAATATACTTTTTTTAATATTGTAATTGATTCTTTAGTTATTTTTGCTACTATTCACTCTGATGGAATTTTTATGATGGAATTTTTCTGTTTGATTTAATGCATTTTGACAACATTAGCAGAAACAACAGGACATTTGAACACATTTACATAAGATATTGAGCTCTGTCAAGGACTGCCTTCAATGCACACAGATACTTCTGTATGTGCTCTATATTTGCTCCAGTCTTCACATTACACAATGAGAATTTCAACACAGTGCACAAACTCTGTAGGACTGACTAGGATCCCAGTTTGTGTTTGTCACAATGAACTCATGCAACAGATACTTTGTCTGTTGGGGGTGGGTATTCCAATTCAGTAATTTTCCAGACAAGTGACTTGTGAAAAAAAAAAAACAGAAGTAGAGGACCCTTTTCCACACCTTGAGGCACATTGAGGTTATGGTACCAGCCCTGTATTTTCCACACATTGAGGATATGGTACCAGCCCTGTATTTTCCACACATTGAGGATATGGTACCAGCCCTGTATTTTCCTCACATTGAGGATATGGTACCAGCCCTGTATTTTCCACACATTGAGGATATGGTACCAGCCCTGTATTTTCCACACATTGAGGATATGGTACCAGCCCTGTATTTTCCACACATTGAGGATATGGTACCAGCCCTGTATTTTCCACACATTGAGGATATGGTACCAGCCCTGTATTTTCCTCACATTGAGGATATGGTACCAGCTTTGTATTTTCCATTTTCCACACATTGAGGATATGGTACCAGCCTTGTATTTTCCACACATTGAGGATATGGTACCAGCCCTGTATTTTCCACACATTGAGGATATGGTACCAGCCCTGTATTTTCCACACATTGAGGATATGGTACCAGCCCTGTATTTTCCACACATCGAGGATATGGTACCAGCCCTGTATTTTCCACACATTGAGGATATAGTACCAGCCCTGTATTTTCCACACATCGAGGATATGGTACCAGCCCTGTATTTTCCACACATTGAGGATATGGTACCAGCCCTGTATTTTCCACACATTGAGGATATGGTACCAGCCCTGTATTTTCCACACATTGAGGCACATTGAGGAAATTGTACCAGCCCTGTATTTTCCACACCTTGAGGATATGGTACCAGCCTTGTATTTTCCATTTTCCACACATTGAGGATATGGTACCACTGTATTTTCCACACATTGAGGCACATTGAGGAAATTGTACCAGCCCTGTATTTTCCACACCTTGAGGATATGGTACCAGCTTTGTATTTTCCATTTTCCACACATTGAGGATATGGTACCAGCCCTGTATTTTCCACACATTGAGGATATGGTACCAGCCCTGTATTTTCCACACATTGAGGATATGGTACCAGCCCTGTATTTTCCACACATTGAGGATATGGTACCAGCCCTGTATTTTCCACACATTGAGGCACATTGAGGAAATTGTACCAGCCCTGTATTTTCCACACCTTGAGGATATGGTACCAGCCTTGTATTTTCCATTTTCCACACATTGAGGATATGGTACCAGCCCTGTATTTTCCACACATTGAGGCACATTGAGGAAATTGTACCAGCCCTGTATTTTCCACACCTTGAGGATATGGTACCAGCTTTGTATTTTCCATTTTCCACACATTGAGGATATGGTACCAGCCCTGTATTTTCCACACATTGAGGATATGGTACCAGCCCTGTATTTTCCACACATTGAGGATATGGTACCAGCCCTGTATTTTCCACACATTGAGGATATGGTACCAGCCCTGTATTTTCCACACATTGAGGATATGGTACCATCCCTGTATTTTCCTCACATTGAGGATATGGTACCAGCCCTGTATTTTCCACACATTGAGAATATGGTGCAAGCTTTGTATTTTCCATTTTCCACACATTGAGGATATGGTACCAGCCTTGTATTTTCCACACATTGAGGATATGGTACCAGCCCTGTATTTTCCACACATTGAGGATATGGTACCAGCCCTGTATTTTCCACACATTGAGGATATGGTACCAGCCCTGTATTTTCCACACATCGAGGATATGGTACCAGCCCTGTATTTTCCACACATTGAGGATATGGTACCAGCCCTGTAATTTCCTCACATTGAGGATATGGTACCAGCCCTGTATTTTCCACACATTAAGGATATGGTACCAGCCCTGTATTGTCCACACATTGAGGATATGGTACCAGCCCTGTATTTTCCTCACATTGAGGATATGGTACCAGCTTTGTATTTTCCATTTTCCACACATTGAGGATATGGTACCAGCCCTGTATTTTCCACACATTGAGGATATGGTACCAGCCCTGTATTTTCCACACATTGAGGATATGGTACCAGCCCTGTATTTTCCACACATTGAGGATATGGTACCAGCCCTGTATTTTCCACACATTGAGGATATGGTACCAGCCCTGTATTTTCCACACATTGAGGCACATTGAGGAAATTGTACCAGCCCTGTATTTTCCACACCTTGAGGATATGGTACCAGCCCTGTATTTTCCACACATTGAGGCACATTGAGGATATGGTACCAGCCCTGTATTTTCCACACATTGAGGCACATTGAGGATATGGTACCAGCCCTGTATTTTCCACACATTGAGGATATGGTACCAGCCCTGTATTTTCCACACATTGAGGATATGGTACCAGCCCTGTATTTTCCACACATTGAGGATATGGTACCAGCCCTGTATTTTCCACACATTGAGGATATAATACCAGCCCTGTATTTTCCACACATTGAGGATATGGTACCAGCCCTGTATTTTCTACACCTTGAGGCACATTGAGGATATGGTATCAGCCCTGGATTTTCCACACATTGAGGATATGGTACCAGCCCTGTATTTTCCACATATTGAGGATATGGTATCAGCCCTGTATTTCCCACACATTGAGGATATGGTACCAGCCCTGTATTTTCCACACCTTGAGGATATGGTACCAGCCCTGTATTTTCTACACCTTGAGGCACATTGAGGATATGGTACCAGCCCTGTATTTTCTACACCTTGAGGCACATTGAGGATATGATTCCAGCCCTGTATTTTCCACACCTTGAGGCACATTGAGGATATGATTCCAGCCCTGTATTTTCTACACCTTGAGGCACATTGAGGATATGAATACAGCCCTGTATTTTCCACACCTTGAGGCACATTGAGGATATGATTCCAGCCCTGTATTTTCCACACCTTGAGGCACATTGAGGATATGGTACCAGCTCTGTATTTTCTACACCTTGAGGCACATTGAGGATATGGTACCAGCCCTGTATTTTCCACACCTTGAGGATATGGTACTAGCCCTGTATTTTCCACACCTTGAGGATATGGTACTAGCCCTGTATTTTCCACACCTTGAGGCACATTGAGGATATGGTACTAGCCCTGTATTTTCCACACATTGAGGATATGGTACCAGCCCTGTATTTTCCACACCTTGAGGTACATTGAGGATATGGTACTAGCCCTGTATTTTCCACACCTTGAGGTACATTGAGGATATGGTACCAGCCCTGTATTTTCTGAGACCAGTCGGTACGTGATGGGTGATGTGCTCAATATGACTGTCCACCTTTACTTCCCCAAAGATGTCCGTGTACCCAGTTTAGGCTGAGCCCTCCTGAGAGTCCAGGTCAGTTAAAATCAATTCCCTCCTCCAAGGGGATATGAACACATGAGCACTGGGCCAGCAGGCAGGCAGGCGTGCCAGCCACTGCAGTACTGCAGCTCCAAGGCACTTATGTGGCTTACTGTCCATGATTTCCAACTGTCAAGGCAATTTTATACATGCACTCGAAACATATTTTGTGCCCTTGCCCAAGAAGGCTAGGCAACTGATCCACTGTTCTGGGATCAGAGGGAGAAACATCATTGGCTTGATCATTTGTAAAAATTGCCCTTGTCAGGATTTCAATCCAGGACTATCAAGATAGAGGTTTATGTGATATCTCTAGGCCACTCCACTTAACAAAAGTTATAAAATACATTTTACCATCTTGGAATTATTTCCTGCTTTAAATGGACAAATCACTAGTAACCACGTCTGTTCTGTGAGAATTAATTTCAAGTCAAGCAAAGAACCATTTGCCAAACCTTGAAGCATTCTGGGTGTATGGCACTAACCCAATATATTCCGAGACCAATCAGCACTTGGTGGGTGATGTAGACATGATCACATTCTGGGTGTATGGCACTTGGTGGGTGATGTAGACATGATCACATTCTGGGTGTATGATGCTAACCCAATATATTCTGAGACCAATCAGCACTTGATGGGTGATGTAGACATGATCAAATTCTGGGTGTATGGCGCTAACCCAATATATTCCGAAACCAATCAGCACTTGGTGGGTGATGTAGACATGATCACATTCTGGGTGTATGGCACTTGATGGGTGATGTAGACATGATCACATTCTGGGTGTATGGCACTTGATGGGTGATGTAGACATGATCACATTCTGGGTGTATGGCACTTGATGGGTGATGTAGACATGATCACATTCTGGGTGTATGACGCTAACCCCATATATCCCGAGACCAATCAGCACTTGATGGGTGATGTAGACATGATCACATTCTGGGTGTATGGCACTTGATGGGTGATGTAGTCATGATCACATTCTGGGTGTATGACGCTAACCCCATATATCCTGAGACCAATCAGCACTTGATGGGTGATGTAGACATGATCACACCAGCTACTTTTACTTCCCAGAACATTTCCTGGAACTCACTTTAGGCCAGGTCGACCTGGGAGCCCAGATCAGTTTACAAAAATACACAATCCCCACCTTGATGAAGATTAGAACACAGACCAGTGGACCAGCAGGCACGTGTGTCAGAATTAATACATGCAGAAAAACACTGTACACACTTGTTGAAGGGATTACATTGTAGATAGTTATACACACAGGTTTCACAGGTATGCTGAACCAGACAAGGTTCTCTTGATGAACTTATTCGTGACGCAGTACATATCTCAATCTTGCTATCACAATGTACATACTATGTCATGCCAAAACTGGTCAGTCTTAAGCATATGCCAATTAGGATTACATACAAGTTGAAACATAATTTGTATGAAAACATCACCTCTGTATCTGCAGTGTTGCCATTCAAAGATGTCACAGCCCTGGCAATAGAGATGAAAGGGAAATGTGTACCATTAAATGTGGTACTTCATCCTTATGCAATGATCATTCAGGCACCACGTTTGAGAGGTTCAAGCATCAAGAAACTATTCACAGTAAGAATGTTTTATTCATTGAAAACTAATATTCCATTCATTTCAGGAGAGATTATTAGATTTCTAAAATGAAATCTGTATTCTGAATATATATGTTCTTAGACATACCTTCCTGATTTACATAATAAAGTGTATGTAAGTGTGCAAAATAGAGGGCACAATAGGGCTGCCGTGGCAAAAGAGTTTTAGCCGCAGACCTGATAGTCACACACCAGATAGCAATGCTAAGACATTGATTCAGTGGATGTCTAGTTATTTTAACATACCTGGTAATGACAAGGCAGACAGACAGTAACAAAAAAAAAGGGTCTAGACGGTAACAGCTATATACACAAGCAGCTAATAAAAACTGAAAATTTAGAAGCTTGATTGAGCAGATGGACCACAGGAGACACAGGGAGAGAAATATACAAACATTCTCTGTCCTGACCATAAAGACAGCATAAACCATCTGACAAAGAAGGACTACAACATGATTTTAGTCTACAAATTCAACACATATCACTTAGCATACACCTAAACAGACTCCAGCAGCGGCTCACTCCAGAGAGTCTTGTTATGTAAATATCTTTACGAGAGTAAAGCCAGACCAAAGGAACAAATTATATGGAATAACACAACAGCTGATGAATACAGATCATTACTTGGCAAGAAAATCCTGAAAGCTTTATGTACATATAGATCGCCTTGCAGATGAGAACATGTAGGATTTCTTCTGAGAATTATCAGACTCATCTGATCAGTGGAGACATCATGGACAATAGGCAGGGAATGGCACCAAGCCAGGCATGACTGAATACAAACCTGACTTTGATGAGTGATCAGCATCCAACAAGATTAACATTCAGATCAAGGGACACTGACAGTTTCACAGACTTTGCTGAGTGATCAGCATCCAACAAGATTAGCATTCAGACCAAGGGACACTGACAGTTTCATAGACTTTGCTGAGTGATCAGCATACAACAAGATTAGCATTCAGACCAAGGGGCACTGACAGTTTCACAGACTTTGCTGAGTGATCAGCATACAACAAGATTAGCATTCAGACCAAGGGACACTGACAGTTTCACAGACTTTGCTGAGTGATCAGCATCCAACAAGATTAGCATTCAGACCAAGGGACACTGACAGTTTCACAGACTTTGCTGAGTGATCAGCATCCAACAAGATTAGCATTCAGACCAAGGGACACTGACAGTTTCACAGACTTTGCTGAGTGATCAGCATCCAACAAGATTAGCATTCAGACCAAGGGACACTGACAGTTTCACAGACTTTGCACTAATCTGTATTGCTGATGCTTCTTTAACTAAGTTTTATGTATTTGCCAAATAGGATAGTGATCATCTCCCATGCCTTGTACTCAGCATAAACAAAAATAACAACAGACTGTCAAATTCTGCAAACTGAACTGAGTGTTCAGAAATCCTACAGCAGTTAAAGGGCATGGTAATAATCCTCTGCAATCATCACATTAGAGGGAAGATAGTGAAACCTTCTGTTAAACCACCTTGTTGGATGAGATTGTTAAAAGGAACATGGATGGTCAAAGAGGAAGCAACAAAGATGTGACACAAATTTAAGATAAGTGTATAGTCATATTTGAAATAAAGAAGAGCTAACAACTTTAACTGATTGCCTGCCAAACAAAAAAAATGGTCCTGATCAAACAGATATTCATGGCAGAAAATGGGAAGTAGGAGTGTGTGACAATAATGTTATGAAAATGGTTACATTTGTAGCAGATATACTGTATGATAAATCAAATTAAAGGAGATTGCACAGGGAACATGACCATGTTAATAATTAATTAAAGGTTAGAAATATGACAATAATGAGAGGTTTAGTAATAACAATTTAAATTAAAGGGGTGACAGTTATGACAAATTTCCACTTACCAAGGCGTTATTTTGTATCCGCTGCAGCTAATCCAGTTAAATTTACTGAATAATGTTACATACACCACTTTTGTTCAATAATATCACAAGAACTGCTCCATAACACCAATAAAACACAATTAAAACATAATATTTTGAAGCACATAATTTTCACACAAAATGGAAAATGTCTGGAACACACCAGGCAGATTGTACTTATAAATAATATAAACACTATTTTCTATTTAATTATAATTATTATTCTTTTAAATTTAATTATTTAAATACTCCTTAAATACTTTGTGATAGGCAAAACAAATTTAGGGGCATAAATGTGGCCCATTAGCGCATTCATAATTCGACATGTGCCATCATATTATGACGTATTATGATGAACTTTCGCTTCTAGTGTTGTATTCAATTACTGCTAAATAATCTAACTGACTTCTGACTACTGCACATGGTATTAGTTTAAAAATCGATCACAAAGACCTTTAAATCAGAATAACTATAATCTAAATTTGTTTCAAACTTTAATTTGATGAAAATCTACACGGTCGCAAACTAGAAGGCGTTGATATTTCCCAAATAATCAAATCAAACATCTAACCACTAGTTTTCTATCACACATGAATCATCAAAATGGATCCTAGCGACATGTTTCACACTGGTGGAAGCAAAATATTTTAATTTATCGGAGGAGCACTAAAAATTGCGGAAAAATAAGAAAACTGGAAAAAATAATGCACTATCTATACCGAACCAACCTATCTGTTTGCGGGTTCCAACCAGCTGGCAACAAGAAGTCAGCATGTACACTTTTCAACTGCTGCTGGCTGAAACAAGCATTTTTGGGCTTGTCCCGAATGCAGTGATTTTAATTCTCCATCACAATCATTATTAAGGTGCATATTTTAGGTGACTGAATGGCACATTTGGGGGTAAAAGGAACAGATATGTACCACCTGTTCTCATTTTCTCATTTGATGAGAAGATAAAGAGAAGAAAGAGAGGAAGTAGCAGCAGCAGCAGTTTGAGAATGAGCAACAATAGCAAAATGTGTGTACAGAATATTCAACTAAGGTTTAACAGATAATGTGATGTGTAAGAGTATGTTTCATAAATCATATAATTGAAATATATGTTGACATGCACTTGTTTTTGAATTCCAGATGGCTAACCACAGCTACTCCACTGTTACATTTAGATGGGAGTCCTACACACAGAGCTATATTATAGAGGTTGAGCCTCCTTTTGGTGATCTAGGTAAGCTGTGTATTTCTGAGTCTCTAGTATTTTTTTTAGTTTAATTTTGTTTTCTAGTGTGGATTCTCATTTCTGTGCTCTTATTTTCTACTTGCATGTTCTCTAGGGTTTTAACAGCCATCTTAAACTCTCTGTTTCATTGAAGTTGCATGTTACAAATGTGATCTTCGCTTTATTCTTTATTAGTGGTATATCTTTGCAGCTGCCTTTTTCTTCTTATTTAACTGATGTACTCAGTTTGGGAGCTACAGTAGTGCAGTGGCTAGCATAACTGTCTGCTGACCCAGCGGTCATGTGTTCTCAGCCCCACTGAGGCAGATTTTTAAAATTGACCTGGATTCCCAGGTTGACCCAGCCAACAAAGGATGCACACCAATGGTGGGTAGTTAAACTATCTCAGAACTCTGTGACATGGGATGCACACCAATGGTGGGTAGTTAAACTATCTCATAACTCTGTGACATGGGATGCACACCAATGGTGGGTAGTTAAACTATCTCAGAACTCTGTGACATGGGATGCACACCAATGGTGGGTAGTTAAACTATCTCAGAACTCTGTGACATGGGATGCACACCAATGGTGGGTAGTTAAACTATCTCAGAACTCTGTGACATGGGATGCACACCAATGGTGGGTAGTTAAACTATCTCAGAACTCTGTGACATGGGATGCACACCAATGGTGGGTAGTTAAACTATCTCTGAACTCTGTGACATGGGATGCACACCAATGGTGGGTAGTTAAACTATCTCTGAACTCTGTGACATGGGATGCACACCAATGGTGGGTAGTTAAACTATCTCAGAACTCTGTGACATGGGATGCACACCAATGGTGGGTAGTTAAACTATCTCATAACTCTGTGACATGGGATGCACACCAATGGTGGGTAGTTAAACTATCTCAGAACTCTGTGACATGGGATGCACACCAATGGTGGGTAGTTAAACTATCTCAGAACTCTGTGACATGGGATGCACACCAATGGTGGGTAGTTAAACTATCTCAGAACTCTGTGACATGGGATGCACACCAATGGTGGGTAGTTAAACTATCTCAGAACTCTGTGACATGGGATGCACACCAATGGTGGGTAGTTAAACTATCTCTGAACTCTGTGACATGGGATGCACACCAATGGTGGGTAGTTAAACTATCTCTGAACTCTGTGACATGGGATGCACACCAATGGTGGGTAGTTAAACTATCTCAGAACTCTGTGACATGGGATGCACACCAATGGTGGGTAGTTAAACTATCTCTGAACTCTGTGACATGGGATGCACACCAATGGTGGGTAGTTAAACTATCTCTGAACTCTGTGACATGGGATGCACACCAATGGTGGGTAGTTAAACTATCTCAGAACTCTGCGACATGGGATGCACATCAATGGTGGGTAGTTAAACTATCTCAGAACTCTGCGACAGGGGATGCACACCAATGGTGGGTAGTTAAACTATCTCTGAACTCTGTGACATGGGATTCACACCAATGGTGGGTAGTTAAACTATCTCAGAACTCTGTGACATGGGATGCACACCAATGGTGGGTAGTTAAACTATCTCTGAACTCTGTGACATGGGATGCACACCAATGGTGGGTAGTTAAACAACTCTGAACTCTGTGACATGGGATGCACACCAATGGTGGGTAGTTAAACTATCTCTGAACTCTGTGACATGGGATGCACACCAATGGTGGGTAGTTAAACTATCTCTGAACTCTGTGACATGGGATGCACACCAATGATGGGTAGTTAAACTATCTCTGAACTCTGTGACAGGGGATGCACACCAATGGTGGGTAGTTAAACTATCTCAGAACTCTGTGACATGGGATGCACACCAATGGTGGGTAGTTAAACTATCTCAGAACTCTGTGACATGGTCATCAAGTGGTAGGAGCTGCCATAGATAACCTCTGCCCCATGCTGCCTTACAGTGTTAATCTCTTTAGACAAAGGTTAGGGAAGTTAAACTGCAGACAAACCTGGGGAAACCCAGGGAAAACCACCTTTATACATTCCTAGGACATTATGATTTGACTACTCCAAACTGAGGAATATCTAATGGCACCAGAGCTGTGGTTTTGGAGGAAAATTTGAGACTACTAATGTGAAACAAGAATATGAATAAGGTTAAACTTCTAGAAAAAGATGAAAATCATAAACTGATTAGAGGTAGTGAGGCAGAGTCATTATGTATTAGAATGGAGCATATCAAATAATAACCTCCAGCATGAGAATGAAGATCGAGGCTACCACTGCAGCTCTGAACTTGTACTCCAATAAATCTTAATAAAAAATAATTATTGTGACTCTCAGTGCACCCTTCAGAAGGCTGTGGTATGAGTGGCTGACAGTTTTGTAGACCTCAAAGTTTTTCAGTATCTATGTATTCTTACAGAACCTGTCATGTATACTAGTTGTTGTATGTTGTATCTGTGTATTCTTACAGAACCTGACATGTATACTAGCTGTTGTATCTATGTATTCTTACAGAACATGTCATGTATACTAGTAGTTGTATCTATGTATTCTTACAGAACATGTCATGTATACTAGCTGTTGTATGTTGTATCTGTGTATTCTTACAGAACCTGACATGTATACTAGTTGTTGTATGTTGTATCTGTGTATTCTTACAGAACCTGACATGTATACTAGTTTTTGTATGTTGTATCTGTGTATTCTTACAGAACCTGACATGTATACTAGCTGTTGTATCTATGTATTCTTACAGAACATGTCATGTATACTAGTAGTTGTATCTATGTATTCTTACAGAACATGTCATGTATACTAGCTGTTGTATGTTGTATCTGTGTATTCTTACAGAACCTGACATGTATACTAGTTGTTGTATGTTGTATCTGTGTATTCTTACAGAACCTGACATGTATACTAGCTGTTGTATCTATGTATTCTTACAGAACCTGTCATATATACTAGTAGTTGTATGTTGTATCTGTGTATTCTTACAGAACCTGACATGTATACTAATTGTTGTATGTTGTATCTGTGTATTCTTACAGAACCTGACATGTATACTAGCTGTTGTATCTATGTATTCTTACAGAACCTGTCATGTATACTAGTTGTTGTATGTTGTATCTATGTATTCTTACAGAACCTGACATGCATACTAGTTGTTGTATGTTGTATCTGTGTATTCTTACATAACCTGACATGTATACTAGTTGTTGTATGTTGTATCTGTGTATTCTTACAGAACCTGACATGTATACTAGTTGTTGTATGTTGTATCTGTGTATTCTTACAGAACCTGATATGTATACTAGTAGTTGTATCTATGTATTCTTACAGAACCTGACATGTATACTAGTTGTTGTATGTTGTATCTATGTATTCTTACAGAACCTGACATGTATAATAGCTGTTGTATCTATGTATTCTTACAGAACATGTCATGTATACTAGTTGTTGTATCTATGTATTCTTACAGAACATGTCATGTATACTAGTTGTTGTATGTTGTATCTATGTATTCTTACAGAACCTGACATGTATAATAGCTGTTGTATCTATGTATTCTTACAGAACATGTCATGTATACTAGTTGTTGTATCTGTGTATTCTTACAGAACCTGTCATGTATACTAGCTGTTGTATCTATGTATTCTTACAGAACATGTCATGTATACTAGTTGTTGTATCTATGTATTCTTACAGAACCTGTCATGTATACTAGCTGTTGTATCTATGTATTCTTACAGAACCTGTCATGTATACTAGAAGTTGTGTCTATGTATTCTTACAGAACATGTCATGTATACTAGTTGTTGTATCTATGTATTCTTACAGAACCTGTCATGTATACTAGAAGTTGTATCTATGTATTCTTACAGAACCTGTCATGTATACTAGCTGTTGTATCTGTGTATTCTTACAGAACCTGTCATGTATACTAGAAGTTGTGTCTATGTATTCTTACAGAACCTGTCATATATACTAGGTAGTTGTATGTTGTATCTGTGTATTCTTACAGAACCTGACATGTATACTAATTGTTGTATGTTGTATCTGTGTATTCTTACAGAACCTGACATGTATACTAGCTGTTGTATCTATGTATTCTTACAGAACCTGTCATGTATACTAGTAGTTGTATCTATGTATTCTTACAGAACCTGTCATGTATACTAGTTGTTGTATGTTGTATCTATGTATTCTTACAGAACCTGACATGCATACTAGTTGTTGTATGTTGTATCTGTGTATTCTTACATAACCTGACATGTATACTAGTTGTTGTATGTTGTATCTGTGTATTCTTACAGAACCTGACATGTATACTAGTTGTTGTATGTTGTATCTGTGTATTCTTACAGAACCTGATATGTATACTAGTAGTTGTATCTATGTATTCTTACAGAACCTGACATGTATACTAGTTGTTGTATGTTGTATCTGTGTATTCTTACAGAACCTGTCATGTATTCTAGTAGTTGTATCTATGTATTCTTACAGAACATGTCATGTATACTAGTTGTTGTATCTATGTATTCTTACAGAACATGTCATGTATACTAGTTGTTGTATGTTGTATCTATGTATTCTTACAGAACCTGACATGTATAATAGCTGTTGTATCTATGTATTCTTACAGAACATGTCATGTATACTAGTTGTTGTATCTATGTATTCTTACAGAACCTGTCATGTATACTAGCTGTTGTATCTATGTATTCTTACAGAACATGTCATGTATACTAGTTGTTGTATCTATGTATTCTTACAGAACCTGTCATGTATACTAGCTGTTGTATCTATGTATTCTTACAGAACCTGTCATGTATACTAGAAGTTGTGTCTATGTATTCTTACAGAACCTGTCATGTATACTAGAAGTTGTGTCTATGTATTCTTACAGAACATGTCATGTATACTAGTTGTTGTATCTATGTATTCTTACAGAACATGTCATGTATACTAGTTATTGTATGTTGTATCTATGTATTCTTACAGAACCTGTCATGTATACTAGTTGTTGTATATATGTATTCTTACTGAACCTGTCATGTATACTAGTTGTTGTATCTATGTATTCTTACAGAACCTGTCATGTATACTAGTTGTTGTATCTATGTATTCTTACAGAACCTGTCATGTATACTAGCTGTTGTATCTATGTATTCTTACAGAACATGTCATGTATACTAGTTGTTGTATCTATGTATTCTTACAGAACCTGTCATGTATACTAGCTGTTGTATCTATGTATTCTTACAGAACATGTCATGTATACTAGTTGTTGTATCTATGTATTCTTACAGAACCTGTCATGTATACTAGCTGTTGTATCTATGTATTCTTACAGAACCTGTCATGTATACTAGAAGTTGTGTCTATGTATTCTTACAGAACATGTCATGTATACTAGTTGTTGTATCTATGTATTCTTACAGAACCTGTCATGTATACTAGAAGTTGTATCTATGTATTCTTACAGAACCTGTCATGTATACTAGCTGTTGTATCTGTGTATTCTTACAGAACCTGTCATGTATACTAGAAGTTGTGTCTATGTATTCTTACAGAACCTGTCATATATACTAGTAGCTGTATGTTGTATCTGTGTATTCTTACAGAACCTGACATGTATACTAATTGTTGTATGTTGTATCTGTGTATTCTTACAGAACCTGACATGTATACTAGCTGTTGTATCTATGTATTCTTACAGAACCTGTCATGTATACTAGTAGTTGTATCTATGTATTCTTACAGAACCTGTCATGTATACTAGTTGTTGTATGTTGTATCTATGTATTCTTACAGAACCTGACATGCATACTAGTTGTTGTATGTTGTATCTGTGTATTCTTACATAACCTGACATGTATACTAGTTGTTGTATGTTGTATCTGTGTATTCTTACAGAACCTGACATGTATACTACTAGTTGTATGTTGTATCTGTGTATTCTTACAGAACCTGATATGTATACTAGTAGTTGTATCTATGTATTCTTACAGAACCTGACATGTATACTAGTTGTTGTATGTTGTATCTGTGTATTCTTACAGAACCTGTCATGTATTCTAGTAGTTGTATCTATGTATTCTTACAGAACATGTCATGTATACTAGTTGTTGTATGTTGTATCTATGTATTCTTACAGAACCTGTCATGTATTCTAGTAGTTGTATCTATGTATTCTTACAGAACATGTCATGTATACTAGTTGTTGTATCTATGTATTCTTACAGAACATGTCATGTATACTAGTTGTTGTATGTTGTATCTATGTATTCTTACAGAACCTGACATGTATAATAGCTGTTGTATCTATGTATTCTTACAGAACATGTCATGTATACTAGTTGTTGTATCTATGTATTCTTACAGAACCTGTCATGTATACTAGCTGTTGTATCTATGTATTCTTACAGAACATGTCATGTATACTAGTTGTTGTATCTATGTATTCTTACAGAACCTGTCATGTATACTAGCTGTTGTATCTATGTATTCTTACAGAACCTGTCATGTATACTAGAAGTTGTGTCTATGTATTCTTACAGAACCTGTCATGTATACTAGAAGTTGTGTCTATGTATTCTTACAGAACCTGTCATGTATACTAGTTGTTGTATCTATGTATTCTTACAGAACATGTCATGTATACTAGTTGTTGTATGTTGTATCTATGTATTCTTACAGAACCTGTCATGTATTCTAGTAGTTGTATCTATGTATTCTTACAGAACATGTCATGTATACTAGTTGTTGTATCTATGTATTCTTACAGAACATGTCATGTATACTAGTGTTGTATGTTGTATCTATGTATTCTTACAGAACCTGACATGTATAATGCTGTTGTATCTATGTATTCTTACAGAACATGTCATGTATACTATTTGTATTTGTGTATTCTTACAGAACCTGTCATGTATACTAGTTGTATATATGTATTCTTACAGAACCTGTCATGTATACTAGTTGTATATATGTATTCTTACAGAACCTGTCATGTATACTAGCTGTTGTATCTATGTATTCTTACAGAACCCTGTCATGTATACTAGAAGTTGTGTCTATGGTATTCTTACAGAACATGTCATGTATACTAGTTGTTGTATCTATGTATTCTTACAGAACTGTCCATGTATACTAGAAGTTGTATCTATG